>JAWWES010000041.1:57695559-57747036 GCA_035583135.1 Lophotriccus pileatus
ATCAGCCCCAGGAGCAGAGGGAAGCTCTCCCTGTGGGCACATCCCGCAGAGCAGCCCTGTGGGCTCCAGCAGGCCCTCCTCTCCAGAGCAGACCCCTGAAAGCAGGACAGGCTGGCCCCGAGCCAGAAAGGAATGGACCTGACCCTGCTGTGGGGTTTTTGCAGCTCAGAAAAACTTTTTATTTGTGAATTCTGATGGGAATGGGGATTCATAACGGAGGATTGAATATCCAGGCTGTTCAGGAATTGCAAAAGGTGTTTAATGAGCAAAGGCTCATTACTGAAATAGTTTTGCCTAAACAAGACTGACCCTTGGCTTTCCAGGTTTGTAATTCCTGCATGATTAATGACTTGATAGAACAGGAGGTGGCAGCCATGTGGACATCGTGCTGGGAATAATTGTGGGAAGAAATATCCCGGTTCAATGCAGCATTTAGCAATGGAAAATGCCAGATTTATTTGGGGTTTGTGATGATAGCAGAGAGAATCCCATGGGCAGGCAGGTGTTCAGCCATCTCCAGGAGAGCAGGGCTCCATCACACGTCATGTTTACTTGGGAAGACAAACACTGTCACCCCAAACATCTCCTGCTGTTCCCCCCTCTTTGCCTGGCTTTTGTTGCTGAGCACAGCATGGTGTGGTATGTCATGGCCAGCTGGGGTCAGCTGTCCCAGCTGTGTCCCCTCCCTTTGGACACCCACCCCCTCGCTGGTGGGGAGGGGTGAGAAGGAGAAAAGGCCTTGGCTCTGTGCAAGCCCCAGTCACCATGAACTGAAACAGCCCAGTTTTATCACCATTGTGTCCAGCACAAACCTAAAACACAGCCCATACCCCCTTCTCTGAAAAAAATTAACTCCATCACAGCCAAACCCACCCAGGGCCCCCCAGTTTAAGAAGGATGTGAAGGTCCTTGAATGAAGGTCCAGAGGAAGGCACCAAAATGGGTGGAAGGTCTTCAAGGAATGTCCTGTGAGCAGTGGCTGACTCCTGGTTTGTCTGGTCTGGAGAAAAGGAGGCTGAGGGGTGACCTTCTTGCTCTCTGGGGGCCCAGCACAGCAAGGACATGGAGCTGCTGGAGCGAGGCCAGAGGAGGGACACCAGGATGATCAGAGGGATGGAGCAGCTCTGCTGGGAGGAAAGGCTGAGAGAGTTGGGATTGTTCAGCCTGGAGAAGAGAAGCTTTGGGGTGACCTAATTGTGGCCTTCCAGGACCTGAAGGGAGTCCACAAGGAAGATGGAGAGAGATTATTTCCAAGGGCAGGACAAGCAGGAATGGCTTCAATTTCACAGAAAGCAGGTTTAGATTGGATATTGGGAAGAACTTCTTCCCTGTGAGGGTGGTGAGGCCCTGGCACAAGTTCCCCAGAGAAGCTGTGGCTGCCCCATTCCTGACAGTGTTCCAGACCAGGTTGGATGGGTCTCTGAGCAACCTGGGATAGTGGAAGATGTCCCTGCCCACAGCAGGGTGTTGAAATGAAGTAATCTTTAAGGCCCCTTCCAACCCAAACCATTCCATGATCACTGTATTCCTGTCTTTACTGCATTACAGGACATCACTTTTCTGATATAGAACAAACTATACTAGAAAGTAATTTTTTAAAAAATAAAATAAATACCAACGCCCAGTGAGCCTCTTCCTTCCAAAGAGACACAATTTTCTGTTCTGTGAGTATCCTCTCAGGGCCAGCAGATCAGAAACACCCTGCTGCCAGTGGTAACTACAGAGGCTCCTGCAGTGGGCCAGGGGTGTGCTCTGGGATTCTGTGCCTCATTTCCCATAATCCAAGGCCAGGATAAGCCAAGCAAACCCCAGCTGTGGGAGAGAAAGAAGGGGAAGTGAAGCAGTTTCTTTTGTGGTTGACACCTCACAAGTTCTCACTGCAGCCAAGCGAAGCTTTGCAGCAGCCCTCAGACCTGGCAGGGGGAGGTGTCCAGAACTGCTGTGACCCTTTGGAATGCTGATGTCTCTGATTAGACCACTCTGGTTTCTCTGGAGTTCCTGGGGATGGAGGGAAAAAGTACAATTACATGATTAGTTTTTAAGTTGGGAGTCACAAGACTCTTGCACAACACTGCCAGTTTTGGATGCCTTTCAGTCACTTTTCTTGCTGTCTGGCTGTGTAACTGCCCATCTCAGGGACAGTCACAACGTGAATCTCCCCTCTGAGAGCACAGGAGCTCTTTGAGAGAGAAGGAGAAGAACATGGAATTTTGATCCTTTCTCAGTGTCAGAGATTTTTTGCCCCTAATTCACCTTTAGGGTGAGGAGGCACCAGTCTGATGCACTGAAATGCAGATAAGTTGGAGCCAGGGAGATGGTCCCATGTATAAGTGTTTTCTGAATAATTCTAACTGCTTTTGTATCCACGTTGTTTCAGGGACCTTCAGAGATATTTCATTGCTCATTCTATCAAAAATGCCCTGCTATGGCATCATCCCCCAGGCACTGTTACATCACCAAGGCTCTTCTGGAGAAGAATTTTTAGCTTTTTAGTTCAAAGTTAAGTGATGACTGAATACATCTTGGACTGTAACTGCAGCCTAAGAGACAGGCCTTTATAACTCAGGTAGTCTATTACAGTTCCTGTAGCCACAGATAAGCCAGGAATAGTTGGTGTTATCCAAGATGTTGCGTGTTGTCTCTATCACTCAAGCTGTGCTTTGCTCTCAGAACATCAGAGCCAAGTCCATTTCTCCACCAACAGCTTTTTGTTCCCTATCAGCAACTTTTAATTTTCTCTGTCTTTCCCATTTGTCATTCTCCATAGCTCCATTTTGCTCTGCTAGTTCCAGAAACAGGTTGACTCAAGACTCACTCCGAGGCCTCCTGGTTGAGTTGGTGTGCAATGTACGGAATGTCTGGGTAGCCCATACAGCTGGAGATGTTGTTACGAGGGTAGTAGAAGAGGAACGTGAGACACATCTCGTTCATGGTGCTCAGCCCACCCTGCAAAAATGCAGGGGTGACTCAGAGGTCTGCTGACACACATTTCTCCTCAGCAAAGCGCTCATTTTGTCACCTTGTCAACTTGTTTGTCTGAGAGTTAGAAACAGAGAATGAAAATATCCACACAACAGGCTGATTGATGGATTGCTCTGCAGCTTAATGACCTAAATCTACTTATTCTCTCCTTCAGGAAAATGGCCATATTTTTGTTTCAGTCTGCAAGATCTCAAAGTCTGAAACTTTCGAGAGTTCAATTAAAACATGCAGGGAGTTAACTGAGTGTGAGGTGTGAGATGCAGATCAGAATTTTCCAGCTGATCCCTACTTTTGGAACGAGCCCAACCAAACCAAATTGCACTTCCCTCTGTGAATAAAAACCCTGTAATCCTCTTTAGATCGAATCTCAGTCTCTTGTGCACATTTTTAAGTGCAGTAATGTCATTAACTCCTCTACATGGCTTATGCTCTAAAACAAGTTATGAAAAAGATAAAAATTGTGTACTCACAAAATTCTGCAAAACTGACTTGTGGTCTGAAAAAGAAGAACTATAAAGAAGTTCTTCATGTTTTGAGAAACCCAGTCCAGATGTAGTTACCAGATTATGTGTTTCTGTGTTTGACTTTTGCCTGTTGACTAAGTTCAGGTGTTCAGTGATTGAAAGCCAACTGCAAGTTTGGCTACTTGCACTTGATGTTTTGGACAAGAATTAGTTTGTATGGCATTAGATGCAAGATAACCTCTAGGATCTGTTCATTGTCCTGCAATAGGAGAGTCTTTCTGAAGAGCTGCTCTGCAGCCATGGGGCAAATCATGCTTCAGCAAATCCATGATATTGTCTCTGACGCAAAGGCTTTATCCAGGGCTGTAATTTCTTAGGGTAAAGAGATATGTCGGCCCTAAAGATTTTAACGGTGATAAATCAATTTTAAGGGCAATGGAAGATTTATAGATAGAAAAACCAACTTACAAAAGTGACCCCTGACCGATCCAGTGTTTGAAAGTTGCATTCCACAAGGATCTCATCCCCCTAGGGAACACAGTAGGGCACTATCAGAGTGGTACTGGCAAAGTACACAAGAAAACGGCTCCCAGCTTGGGGAACCAGGAAACTGTGTGAAAACAACAGGACAGAGGCTGAGGTGGAATGAAGGACAGAATATGTTGATGTGCTCTGACACCTCTGGTGCTTGTCACCTCCCCAGCCTGCCCAATGCTATATCCCAGGGGAGGATCCTACTGGTTTGATTATGAGGATTTCCTTCATGTCCCGAATCTCCTGCTGTCTGAAGTCATATTTATTGTCCTCACAGATGATCCTCAGCTGCTCACCATTCCTGAGGGAGACAAACAAAGGGAGAAGGGTATAATGATTCCAGGGAAGGATGCAGAATAACTGATTCCTGAAAGAAAGAGAGAGGTGAAAAATCCCCTGCAGAAATCATGCCTTGATCTCTTTTGCATTGTAACTCACAGAATGCATTTTCAGAGACAGTCAGTCCCAATCTCACACTTGAAATTTCTCAATCAACACTCCTTGGTCTGGAGTCCAAATATGGATTTTAAAGTTTCAGTAATTGTGCCTTGAAACTTTCACCTTTCAGACAACAGTCTGGGGTCCCAGAAGTAAAAACTCCAACACTTGACATGTGGTTTACATATGCCATGCAACTTGCATAAAGAGCAGGAGCCAAAAACCACTGTTGTCACCTGGAACAAAATAGCTCTGGCTAAATCATCCATACTGGCTATGTGTAACTTCTGACCTATGCTGGGATATTCTGGAATTAACACCTAAAAACAAGACGGGTCTGACCCAAAATTGTCATCAAAGATGACAGTTCTGCTCCATTCTGATAAGGTCAAGTTCAAGGAGTCTGGGGTCTACACTGTTTGGACAAGTGACTTCTGAGGACATTATTGTTATCCCACAAGCTGTGCCAGGGCACTGTTAGCAGATAGCTTGTGTGAGCAGCAGTCCAGTGCTTGGGCTCTCTGACAGGACCTGTTTTATTTAACAGCAGTCACAGTCCTGGCCTCACTCTCTTCTGAACTGACCCTTCTTTCCCTAGGAGCCAGTCCTTTGTACTACATTGCAGACTTTTCATAGTCTCCTGTACTGAAAGAGAGGTGGAGATTAACCTGGAAACATCATTCCCATCCATCCAAACCTGAGTGGTGGGGGTTGATCCTGCAATCCTGTGTTTCCTTACAGGTACTGAGCAGCTTTCACTCCTCTGCCAGACAGGTGGGTGTGGAGCAGGTAGGCAAAGACATGCTGATCTGGGACCAGCATCCCATTCATCTGCAGTTCAGAACAAAGAAGGCCAGAGCCTGGCAGTCAAAACATTTTAGGGCTGCCCATCAAGTCAAAAGCTTGATGGAACATGTATAAATGTCCATTTAACTTCCTTTTTCTTTTAAGAAGGAGGTTTAAGACCACTTCCTTGTGTGGTTCACTGCTGACTGAAAGGTTGCTCTGGTGAGCCTTCCTGAGAATTCCTCCTCTGTCTTTAGATGCTCTGGCACATTTGCCTGAGTTTGTGACATCTCCTGCTGGGTACTAAGGGAAATCTTGCTATCAGCCAAAAACCAAAGACAAGATACAGTAGAAGTAGTAAGTTAACTTAAGAAAGAGCAGATAATAGAAGGACCAAAAGCAGAAATCAGGCAACACTGACCATTAAAAGAACCTTCAAAGTTTTAATGAAAATCTTTGAAAATTGATGAAAAGAAGAAAAACCCTGAGATCCTCAGCTGGTTGGAGCAAGGTGCTAATAACATCAAGGTTGTGAGTTTGATCCCTGTATGGGCCACTCACTCAAGAGCTGGACTCAGTGATCCTTGTGAGTCCCTTCCAACACAGAATATTCTGTGAATTTCTGTGAAATAATTTTTTAAAAAAAGTTTACCCCTGGTCTCATAAGAGGAAGCAAATCTGTGAGTCATTCAAGGGTCACTGTGGGACTGTGCAAAATGTATTATTTGGCACGCAGGGCAGAGGTCAAAATTAGGTCCCTACACTCACTTCATCAAACTGGCTGGAATTGCAAAGGCCATAAGACCTGTAGGGTTCTGCTCCAGGAGGAATGAAATGCGCAGGAAAGATGAAGATGCCCATTTGCAGAACCCCCACATTGTATTCCCGGAGCTCCAGAGTGTAATAGATCCGTACCCCTGAGCTGTCAATCAAGCCTGTGAAAGGAAAATGACCACTCCTTCAGCAATGATTCCAGAAACATCAGAAGTGGGATCTGAAAAAATGACACAGAGGATTATAAAATCATAGAATAAGAATGGCCTGGGTTGGAAAGGGGCCTCAAAGATCACCCAGTTCCACCCTCTGCCATGGGCAGGGACACCTTCCACTGTCCCAGGTTGCTCAGAGCCCCATCCAACCTGGCCTTGGACACTTCCAGGGATGGGGCAGCCACAGCTTCTCTGGACAACCTCTGCCACGGCCTCCCCACCCCCACAGGGAAGAATTTCTTCCCAAAATCTTATCTAAACCTCCTCTCTGTCAGTTTGAGGCCATTTCTCCCATAGCCCCTCTGTCCTTTCGCACTCCACTCCTTTTTCCCATTTCCCTCATGTTTTCCCTAACACTCCTCCTCTTATCATAACTTGTCAGATCATCAGACATGTCTAATCTAAGCAGATAAAACTGCCTATGTTTTTAAAGATAAAGTTGCTCCTGAATGGGAACCCTTTCCAGCTTCTCCTTACAATTTGGAGGTTGTACTGAGCAACCCATAGAAGAGTTTCATGGAAAAAACCAGTTTCTAATGGGCTTGTAGGTGAGGTCTGAGGCTCCCAGCCTGAGGCTGTTCTTTGTCAGACAACTGCCCAGTGTTACCCACCTGGTAACAAGTCAAAATTGCTGTAATGGATTTCCAGTAGTACATACTGGGGGTCCCAAGGTATCCCTATGGAAACTGCAGCTTCATCTGGAAATTGGTTAGACTAGTGGAAAGAGGAAATTTATATGAAGTAGTTGGTTTTTAACTCTGCTTCATGACTGAAAACTTACAAAAAGAGAGTTTTTCTTTTCTTGAGCCTTTGAATATTTATTTAGATATTGTTAGAAATCAAAATGTTGGGGAAAATTCTGCCAGTTCCATTTCTTTTCCTTCTGAACTGGCACAGGGAAGAATTTTTAGAATTTGCTTTTCATTTGTCCTTCTGATTGGTTTGATTTATATTTTGTATACCATATTTAATAGGAAATGGATATAGTATGTGTACACCATTGGGGCAGTTTTCATATGACATTTCATAAGGGCTTTGTCTAAAACTTATGGCCTTTCACCACCACCCCTATGTACATGCACAGTATAGAAATAAAAAGGACATTTTGCTCTGAAAGGCAAAAGACAGCTGCTAACGTAAGTGCTGCACTGATTTCAAACTAGGCCACTCAGTCAAAAGCACCAATTTCACTGCTGGGCAGTGTGTTTCCAGACTAGAAATAGAGTTCACTTCATACCCTGTTTTCTTGGCTGCAGAGCTAGATAAGAGACCTTGAGCTCAGGTTCACTGGAATTCACTGCTCCCTCAGTTGTGCCACAAATGCTATAATCAGAATACTATGATCAAGGCAGTTTAAAATAAACCCCACAAATAAGTTGTGTCTGTTCATTAATCACTGTACTTTTTACCAGCACTGGTGAGATCAAGCCCAAGACTCCTTATGTTACCAGAAGAAACTCCTGAGTTTGCTCTGTTAGGGTATCTGTTAAATTTCTGTTTGCAGTCCATGCAAAATTCTCCTTACGAATTTTGGCAAGATTCCTTTCAACATAGAACATTCTGCAGGATCCCTTTGATCTCAAAGATGCCAACAGGTAACTGAGCTCACTACACTGAGACATCAGACTTGCAGCAAGGTTTCTTCAGGTGTGATGCACCAAGAGACAAAGGTCCTTCCAAAGCTGGAAACAAGACAGAGCTTATCTCCACACAAGCCCAGACAAATTAGCTGGCTCATCCCACTGGCAGTGAGAGATGAAATGCCCCCAAGTTTATACTAAAATGCTGTAAAAGACAGACTTACTTGTACAACAATTACAGGAACAAGCCTGTCTTGGCCTGTTTCTCCCCAGTAAGGCAGCCTGTGACTTTACCTTGTAGATGTGGTGTTTCTGCTTTACCGGGGGCAGTGGGATAAAGATACAGGCATATTTGGTGTCTTCAACTGGAACAGAAAACTGGAAAAGAAACACACAGGGGTCACCTGGTTCCCCTGGGAACTCAATAATGTGCCCAGGGAAATGGAGAAGCCAAAGGAAGGCAGTGCAAGGAGAATGAGACCCAGAACTGGAGAGGGCAGGGAGGAAGGATGATGTATTTAGCAAGTGACTGCTTGGCTGTTCATAGAATAACAGATGGCCTGGGTTGGAAGGAAGAATGGCTTCAAACTGACAAAGAATGGGTTTAGATTGGATATTAGGAAGAAATTCTTCCCTGGGAGGGTGGTGAGGCCCTGGCACAGGTTGCCCAGAGAAGCTGTGGCTGCCCCATCCCTGGAAGTGTCCAAGGCCAGGTTGGATGGGGCTCTGAGCAACCTGGGACAGTGGGAGGTGTCCCTGCCCATGGCAGGGGGTTGAAACAAGATGATCTTTAAGGTCCCTTCCAACCCAAACCATTCTATGATTTGTCAGCTCCACCAGGCCTTGTTTTTCCTTTCAGGTTTTTTATTTTCCCATCCGGGAACTGCATTGCTAATGTGCATATTGTAACACAAACTGAGCATAGGAAACACCCATCCAGTCCAGTCAACATTTTTACTGCTGGTTTTCTGGAGTCACAAGCACAACACATGACAGCACTTATCCCACAGAACTTCACATGAAAACAGTGCCCCTCTTCAGTGTGGAATATTGCCCACGCTGATCAGCAGACCCTGCTGTCTTCATGGAGTGCTGACTGTGTGGGCTGCTGCTGTCTGAGGAAGGAAGGTGCAATATTGCACTGAGCTGGTACTTCTGAACTCCATTTGACAAGGATGGTGCACATACCATGGAAGGGATGCTAATGTGGGGCTGCAGCTCCCCTTGTGAATCCTTTTAGGTGATGCTGAGGTGCTGCAAAAGTTAATACTGGTGGTAATACACAGAGCGGTTGGATTTTCTGAGCATTTAGCCAGGCTTGTCACAGAGTATTTAGATGTATAACCTTTAATTCTCTTCTCTGTGATACTGTGTGTTTCCCACAAAACTATGATGGGAAACAGTAAATATATATTATATATATATATATATATAAATACACACATATATATATATATATAAATACCTTATAGATATTTTTATATGAGTCTATATGGATGGACCACTGGACCTGCTATATAATATATATATAATATAATATAATATATTATTATAATATATGTAATATAATATAATATATTATATAATATATTATATATAATATAATATATTATATTATATATTATATAACATATATTATATAATGCATTATTGTAATATTAATAATTATATTATTTATATATATTATATAATATATAATGTGCTAATAATTAGATATCTGTATTAGTAATTATATTGCAGTTCAGTAGCACCAGTCTGTGTTTGGCTTCCTAAACTCTAAGAGAATGGGGCTACACCTTCAGCATTTTCCCAGCAAATAAGCCCTTTAACTTCACACAGCAAGTCTTCCACTCCCACTTCATTCCTACTCTTGCCAGCTCTATTTCCATATCTCCAACATCAGTCACGTCCATCTTTTAGCCTCTGCAACCCAAACCTCCAGTGTAGCCATGACCAACTTTGCAAAGAAGGGCAGAAAAAGGGTAAATTTTTAACACACCACATAAAGTTGTTGCCCAATACTTACATTGTCCAGCCTCAGGTCATAGGTGAAGAGTATTTTGGGATTAGTTCAGTCAGGTGGGCCTCTGTACCTCACCAGGAAAACAGATTTGGAAAATCTTTGGCTTTTAAAGAACTGGACTGTGTCATCAGTGCCAAATGCAGTAACAAGGTGTGCTGTGTCCATCTGCAATGGAAGTTTTCCGTTGGAAAATCTCAATCTTTCCCATCAACCACACACACTTACACACACACACACACGTATTTGCCCTGCATCACATGCCTTATAGCACAGCACATGAATTAAAAAGCAATCCACATACTGACCATGTGCAATTAGAAGTCACCTAAAACAATGTAAATGGTGTGTATATATGCAGAATTCTGAAATTGTGAGCATTTGTATGACTGTGAACTTTGACAAAGCACATTTTTGATTATCAAAACATTCTGAATTTTCTAAGCACAGTTTTTGAAAGATGTTACCCTATATTAGTCAAATAGAATTTTTTTTTTATCTCCCACAAGAGATTTTTTCGTTAATGTGGAAAATGAGAGACAAAGAAATGAACAGGATTTTGAATAGCACTCTTCAAGCTTAAGGAAATGTTGAGATTTATATCTTCCCAGTTCTTTGATGAAAAACACAGTAAGAAAACATCAACAACAGCAAAATGATGTCCCTGAAATGGGCACCGTAAATGTGGCTGTATGGTTTAGTATTTTCCTTTAATTCATGTCATTGTACTGTTGTTAGAAAACAAACAAACAAACAAACAACAACCCCGTCATTCTCAGATCTGATCTGGGGGATCTGGGAATACACTGGGAAATGACAGCAGGTTTATTTATTTTTCTTACTGTATATCCAGGTCATTTGGGTCACATACCCGGAGGCGGCGTTGGAAGAGCATTGTGGTAGAGGTCTCGTTCTCTGTCACTGCCAGCAGCTGGTAGTCCTGGTTCTCATTTTCCTCAAGGCTTGCCTCATCTTCCACATGACCATCCTGGGAAAGGAGCAGTGGTCAAAGCAACAGAAAGAAGAGGAGAGCTCCTTATACTCCAAGGAGCTGTGTTTCCAAGTACCAGTGGTGGGACCTGAGTAATTATCCAAGAATTTCATTCTCCTGATAGCTCCTCTGCTTTCACTGGAGATTTACACAAACCCACTGAAGAGAACTTAAAACCCAGTCCCAACTGCTCAAGGAAATGGCAGCCTCTGGGTCCCATTGTTCAGAGGGTGGGTGGGATGGAAGCTAAAGCATCTCCCCTGCTCCCTGAGTGAGTGACCTGCTGCACCCTGGGGCATTTCAGCACATCTGGCTCAGCCACTTAGGGTGGGAAGTAAATAAGCCCTGTAAAAAAACCCACAAACTAGTTCAGAAGTTAAATATTTGAGAAACACAAAATCTCCTCTAACTGTTATGTTCTCCATACAATCTGGGCCTGGTTATGGATGCTAAGCTGTTCTAGAAAACACGAGCTAACCAATGGTTTGAACAGCAAAGGTGCAGTGAAAAAGACAAATAATGCACAACTGAGGTAATCAAATCCAATTGTTACTCTCTAAAAAGGCGCAGAAACTTGTGGCAGGGTTGGAAAAACATCTGAATGTCTAATTCCTATGGGAATCTCACTGGGAACAGGACTGACCACAGTAACTGCTGCTGTGAAAATCCACATGCAGAGGTGGGACTGTGCACACAGCTGTCGAAAGCCAAGAGGGATAAAAATGGGCAAAGCACTAAGTAGACTGTCTGAGATCACACAATATTTTTGTGGCAAAGTAGTTCGAAGGACTAGAACTGAGAAGGTAGTGGCTGCAGATGGGATGAAAATCTCTCCAGAAGAGACCTAAAGCCTAAAAATCAAATGTGTCCCAGTGTGCAGCTCTTAAGGGCTACACTGGAAAGTTTAGTTACAGCACTAAACTTTGGAGAGATAACAGAGGAAAGAAAGAGTTCCTGATATTTTTTACACCCAATCTTGTTCCTTCAAGTGCTTATTTCAATACCTGCTTACAGCTTTTGTTATTTTTTTAATATTCTTTCTTCCTGTTGAATTTATCCATGGATTTTGACTTTCAGAATACTCCAAGTAATTTTCTTCTCTCACAAATGCTCAGTTTACCAAGGGGTATATCGTAGTTTGGAAATCCAGCTTTTGTTTTCCAACAGTTTTGAAATACCTGTTGCACTCTTTCATTAAACCATTCAAATTCAAAGACAAGCAGTCCAAAAATGAGCCCCTCTGAGATAAATAAAATGTTTACAATGAAATATACATTATGCAAGAGGAATGCAGTAAACAGTTGGGAAAAAAATCTTTGTGAAAACAAGCATTTTTTGGATAGTTTTTCACCCATTGGAGATTACTCAGGTAATGACTTTGTTATGGTTGTAGTAAAGAGGAAAACTAAAAACCTAGAGATGTGAGAGAGAGGCTTAGAAGGAAGATTGCTAATGGAAAACCCCACTTAAACTCCATTTACAGTAACTAGCATGTCTTTCCCTCAAACTATCTGTTCCATGGATTCAGTGGATGTGCTTTACAGCTGAGCAGATGTGGATTTTGGTGGCCAGTAAAGTGCTTGTTTACCTGGAGTGTGTCCAGACCTAAATAACTGGGAGATATTTTCTGATCTGTAAAGGAGCTGAAAAGTAACTTTTGTGGGACCAAAATTATTTTCTGACATAACAAAGAGTTTTCACTACCAAGGCAGGGAAAAATATTGTTAATGTTATATTTATCTTCTGAAAATAAAGGAATTATTAATACTTTTGAAACCAAACACTTCAGTTTTTCCTTCCAGGATGTTCTCTCAGGAGTAATTAAATGCTTTAGGTTCGCCTCAAATCACTTTTTAAAAAATTATTACTAAAGATAAGAAAAAGTTTTTCTTTTAAATTAATATTTTTTTTCCTGCAGCAATTCACAGCCAAAAGTTCTGCTTGTGTCACAATCACAAAAAGATTTCAAAAGTGGGAGTTGCAAGAATTATTTTGTAACAAGCTAACGACCATAAGGAAGGGTCACTACCTCACCCCCTCTAAAGTCCACCCATTTTTAGACAAGTGCCGAGACAGATTTCATGCAAAAGACATTTTACTGTTGGGTGGGAAAGGGAACTGAAAACAGCAGAACAAAATAAAACCACTGTGACATCATTTTATTGGTATAAACTATTTTTCTTTCTGTATCTAGATAACATTAAACTTCCTGTTTATCTTCTACAATTAAAATCAAATGAAACAAAACAACAGCCTGGTTTTTATTTAACAGCCTTGGTGGCATCTTTTCCCTCTAAGCTCCAGCTGCTGACATCAAGCATCTACCCTTAGTGGTTGCCTGACAATGAAAAAAACAGCAACTCCCAAGGATATCCTGCCCTATTCCTAAGATACATTTAAGAAGAAACATTTGGAGGCGAACTGATGTCTCCACTTCCTACAGAGGAAATCAAGTAAGTGAGTAAAAGTTGCTCAGAGCTCCATCCAAAGTGGTCTTGGACACTTCCAGGGATGGGGCAGCCACAGCTTCTCTGGGCACCCTGTGCCAGAGTCTCACCACCCCCACAGGGAAGAATTTCTCCCTAATATCCGATCTAAACTCACTGTGTCAGTTTAAAGCTATTCCCCCTTGTCCACTCCAGGCCCTCGGAAATAGTCTCTCTCCATCTTCCTTGTGGGCTCCCTTCAGGCACTGGAAAGCCACCCACAGGTCACCCCAAAGCCTTTTCTTCTCCAGGCTGAACAATCCCAACACTCTCAGCCTTTCAGCGTACTTTTATTTCAGTATACTTGGATCATGACCCCTGGCAAAGAGGGCTGCAGAGGAAGTCTTTTTCAACTTACAGAGAAGTAGATGCTGCCATTTGGAAAGACAACTCCTATCACAATGTCAGGTCCAGACAACTCTCCACGAGGGCTGTGTCCAAATGCCACCCAGCCAGTTGTATGGATCTGCAGCTCAAATGTCATCAGCTCCTGTTCATCATGATCCCAGCGGAGGTGGACCGTGTTGGAAGGATGCAGGAAGATGGAGAAACGCAGCAGTGGAGCTGCAGGATGACCAGAACAAAAGCAGGGGAAGAACAACAGGAAGAGCATGCCCTGGATTCTTGAGAAGGACATTGCCATCACCAACAGTACCACTGCAATTTCTGAGTCTTGGTGACACCTTGGGCCCAGTTTATATGGAAGTGCAGGAGGCTGGGCCTGTTGCCAGAAAGGAGGGCTGGAAACTGACTGTTCTATATCCAATTTGAAATGTAAGAAGGATCAACACTTTACATAATATGCCCTGGCATCTTGCCTGAGTGAAACTGTACTAGACCATCTCATCCACACCTTTAAACATTTTTAATAGCTGTTTTATATGACAGAACAAAAAGAAAAAGCAACAAAGTATTTGCCTCCTGCCTTTGAGGAGCCCGGTGCTCCTCAGGGTGGGTGAATGTTGGGTCTTCTAACTAAGGGGCCCTTCTAGCTTGCTTTTCCACTGCAGATTCTGAAATGAGCCCTGATTATGCTCTATTGTCTGGTGTGATGATTATTGGCAAGTTTGTTGGAAATCGGCTCAGTCTTAGTGCCTCTTTATCAGAGGAAGCTGCTGTGGCACATAAAAAGGGCTCCTGTGAGAGCAACCTGGGCCGTAGTGGAAGAGTAGAACAAAGAAAATGTCTTTGCTCTGTGTTCTATTCCTTGGTAGGAGCAAGTGGAAGGAGAAAAGTGCATCATCTGTTGTCCTGCCTGAGACCTCTCAGTGTAATGACATGAAAAACAAAGACCATCAACAGGTTTCCAACCAGTCCTGCCAAGAAATGCCTCGTGCATCATCTCCAGTGTGCCCAGTTGCACAATCCACCGCGAAACAGAGTCCAGGTCTGTCGATTTTGAAGGACATGGCAGTTTATTTGTATTTACTTGCTGGGAAAGTCTAGAAAAGCCCCCATGTGTTAATCTGCTGGGACAAGTGCTCACAGAACAGACTAACAACAGAGAAGGAGAGATACCTGATCTGGCCTTCAGGGATTAAAGAGATCAAGTTGCATACAGATTTCTTGAATCCCAGGTCACGCTGTTCACAGTCCTGCTGGAGACAGCAAATGTATTTGTGGCTTCTTTTTTGAATTCTCTAATACAATGATGACATATTTTATTCTCTCTGCCCCAGAGAGGCCCAAGACACTGTTAGGGAGGAACTAGGCAGGGCTGAGGGATACAGTAAAGGAAATTTGAAGGCTAGGACAGCACAGATCAGAACTGAGAGACTTTGGGCCTTTTGAAGGGGGAAAAGGCAAAGGAATCTGCATTGCAGAACTGCTGGGGTGAGATTTTTTCACTGTTCCTGGTTCTCCACTTGTAAATGGAAAATCCCTTTCTCACGTGGAGGGGAACGTGAGATTGGGGGATGCAGTCGAGACACTGCTGGAATATAAGGCTGTCCCTGAATTACCAGAAGGGGTGGCTTAGCTGTGTGACAAAGATTAGAATTGCATGGTCTCTCTGACGGAACAGGATGTGGTCTCTGCATGCCAGTGCTGAGGGGCGTGGGAGAGATATGCAGGATCGGGAAGGTACCACAGATTGACAGTGAGCAACGTTGCCAAAGAAGATTATACAATTACAGATGACGTGAGAAGGGGGAAGGAGGTAAAAACTGCTTCCTTTAAAAAGCTAAATGCTCATGCAGGAGCCAAGTGTGAAAAGGAAGAGGAGAGTCAGAAACACAGGATGCAAATGGCACCCCTGAGGATCTGCCTCAGGCACCGCACGCAGAGAGGAGGAAAGGAGTGAAGATTGACAGAGTTTTCTCTTTGGGGATTATGGTGACATACAACATGGGAGATGAAGAAGAATGAAAATTCTATGTCCAGTAGTCTTTTGAAGCAACCCTTGATTGTTCCATTGCTGAAACCCTTTGCTGGCACCGCACACGTCCCTGACACGCAGCCAACTCCAACCTCATGTCTCCCCAGCTCAACAACTCCCTGCTGCAGTGCGTGGTAGGAAGCACAGGAATCCTGTTATATATAACCAGATGAAGCAACGTCAGTATTTCACTTCACAGTTTTTGAATTTCTGTTGAGATTGTTTAACGCTTTTACTTGTTCTTTTAGGTGAAATTTTTAACGAAATACTCAATTGGAAAAAAAAAAAAACAAGCAAAAAGTCAGAGTCGTGTTTTGGAAATGTGGAAAGAAGTGCAACCTTCAAAGGATGGTTTGGGTTGGAAGGGACCTCAAAGATCATCTCATTCCAATCACCCTGTCAGGGGCAGGGACACCTTCCACTTCATTTCTAGCAGGAGGATTGTGACAGGAAGAAAATAGGTTGGAGCTGTGCATTTCCTGGACATAGGCATGGAATGGTGAGAATCAACAGTGGACTCAGTCAGATGCCAGGAAGCAGAACCCACCTACCTCCCATACAAACACACAGAAACCCACTAAGGATATTCTCTGTTACTGATGCTTGTTTCTTCCTGGCAGAAGCAACAATTCAGCCAATGACCAACCTTTTGGATGTGAAGAACTAGCAGTTTTTATGTGCCTAAATGATTAAGAATGACTGTAACACCTTCTTTTTGGGTTTTTGTTGTTGTTGTTGTTGTTTTTTCTTTTAATTGTGCAATCCAGTTTTTTCCTGTGTATAATCTGCATTATGTCCATCCCATACAGTGCAGTGCCATGTGGATACTGGTGCTGATACAAAGGAGCTCCTGTCAACTAACAGACAAGACTGGGTGTTTTGCTGGAAATAATTCTCAGTTTTTGCCTATTCCATTCTCCTCTTAAAGCAGTGATGATTGTTTCTTGCAGGTAATATCCTTGGAACACAAGCCCACAGAGCTGACAATTGGAAACAAATTAATTAATTAATTGGCAGTGAGAGCTTCAGAGCTTAAATTTTCCTAGGTTATTTTCTCTATCAAAAATACCTGTAATTCTTCAATTAGCTGGACTTTGTCCTGGGGTGGATGGTCCCTGTTTACTCACAGATGTTACAGGAGCCACAGTGTGTTATGGCACATGATGAATTCAAGACAAGGCAAAGCTTCAAAATATTTGTCTTAGGTTTCTTGCACCTTATTTTTTTTTTCTGAGACCTTAAATGCACTAATTCAGTGAAGCAATTGCTGAACTTAGTCTCTTTTACAGTGTAGTACAGACAAACTGCTGCACTCTCATGGTTCAGATCTGCTTTCATCTAACACGTGGTGCTTTTTTATTATTATATTTGGGTTAGGGTATAACCCTGAACACTCTGTTCCCAGGTAGGGACACAACACTGTGGATATAAACAGGGACCTCCTCCCTACTGCACATGGTTCCATGAGGTGTTTTTGGTGGAGTTATTACTCTTGGTGGGGGGGAGCATTAGAGAAGGGCTGATAGCAATGCATTCAAAATTGAACACAGTCAGCCTGGAGTGACACTAGATGGCATTAAAACATTAGTGAAGGATCCAAAGGCAGTGTCCAGGCAACACCTCACCACCAGCTGCACTTCTGCATTCCATAAAATGGGACTGCGGTGTTTCACAGAATCCCAGAATCCTTAGAGTTGGAAGAAAGCCCTGGAGATCATCTGGTCCAACCCCCCTCCCCAGGCAGGGTCACCTGGAGCAGGTGACACAGGCGGGTTTGGGGTGTTTCCAGAGAGGGAAACCCCACGCCCTCCCTGGGCAGCCGCTCCAGGGCTCTGCCACGCTCAGTGCAAAGTTCTTCCTCATGCTAAGGTGGAACATGTTGTGTTTTAGTCTGTGGCCATTGCTCCTCCTCCTGTCGCTGGACACCTCTGAAAAGAGCCTGGCACCACCCTCTTGATAAGGCGGTTGCAGATTTATTGACTCTGAATAAAAGAATTCATTCAGGATCCAGCACAGTGCCCGTGGTCTGGTGTCGGCTCTGGCTGTGACTGTGCATGTGATGTATTGCAGCCCCCTGGGAGGAGTGGTGAAGCACAATTATTGCAAAAAACACCATTCAATTCCAGAAAGGCTATTTTTCTACAGACAACTTTCTCTTGATGAGGTTTCAGAGACAAAAGTGTTCTGACAGCTTGGTCACTGAGCCTTTGTGTTCTCATAGCTTGTGATTTCCTAAATATCTGTATCTGACATCCTGTAAATACCCACTGCTGCAGCAGTGCTGATCCCTGCAAATTTTCTTCAACACAAGGACATGGTTTCCCAGAACTCCACACTGTGATGCCCCTTCTAACCTTCACCCCAAAGCAATTGTCTGTGCTGCCAAATGTCCAGCAACTGGAAGATAAAATCATAGAATCACAGAAAGGCCTGGGTTGGAAGGGACCTTAAAGATCACCTCGTTCCAACCCCCCCTGCCATGGGCAGGGACATCTTCCACTAGATTTGGGCAGGCAGAGCAGTGTGCAGAGATGGACAAAAGAGCAGACACCTGGCAAATGTTGTTAAAAAATGGTAATAAATCATAGAAAATTGGGCTTTTCAATAAATTGATCACTCAGTGTTTCTTTCTGCTATGAGTCTGCACCATTAATAGTCTGTGTGGGGCTCAAGCAGAGCATGACTCAAAGGATTCTTCTCAACATTTTGTAGGTTGTCCTCTTAAAGCACAGAGATGAAGATGCTATCAGCATCTGATGTATCTGCTGGTTGCTGCAGAAGGATGTGAAAACAGTGATGATGTCTCTGGGCTGGCTCTTTCTGCCAACTAATTTCTATTTATTTCTTTCATCTCTGGAAAAAAAAAAAAATCCAACAGCTATCCAAAAGAGTCCTTATTAGGAAAGATTTTGAAGATGGAGATCACCGTGAAGGCTGAAGGAATTAAAATAGAACAGCAGGGAAGGGAGGAAGGGAAGACAGTAAATACATGGCAGCTACAGTGAAATGCCATCCGTCTGCCTTCTGTGAATAGAAGGATAATCAAACTGAATTGAAATGCCTTGAAAAACCCTTCAGCAAATGCCATGAGAAGTAATATGATGCTGCTTACTAGAAAAAGCTATTGAAAGGTAGTCATTGTGAAGAAAACGTGGCTCCAGCATAGAAGCCTATATATCTAATGGGGTTTACAGCTTCATTAGGACTAAGCTGTACTGTCAAGGGCCCCTTGATGTACTTGATCCCAAACTTTGCCCCTGAGGTAGAGCAGACAAATACACAAGTGCACAGTTGTGAGAATCAGATATTTTAACTTGGAGCAGCCTAAGCAGTGAAGGAAATGTAACACAGCAGATGAAGAATGAGCAGCAACTGAACCAAAACAGCACAAATTATAGTTCCAAGGGGCTAAGAATCTGACCTTTTATGTTTTTTGATATTAGGATCGGTATTCTTGTTTTCTTAGCCCACAACGAACCCTTGCACTTAATCATAAACCTTTTGCTTCTTGTCTTCCGTGTTACTTGCAAATAAAGTGTATCCGAATATCTGCAACCCCCCTATCTGAATATTCCCTAAACCTGATGACGTGTCTGATGCCTTCATTCAGCCCCCACCAGGGGTGGGACTCTCTTTGGAATGTGATGAGTGTTCTGGCCACGCTCTGCAGTACACCCACCCCGGGTACACTGTGCCAAAACACGCTGCATCACAGAACTCACTTTTCCCAGTACATCATTCTGGCAAAGAAGGGGAGCATTTTATAGTTTCCAGGAGGGTTCAGCTGCAAAGGAAGACAGAGACACAGATAATTCTGGCACTGCAAGCTGGTCTGCTTGTCGGTAATGGCCTTTGGTTGTGCAGTCACCTCTTAGCCTGCCAGATGATTTGTTTACTCCTGTTACATTAGAATTCTTTAAGGACCATTTCCAAATCCTTTGGGTTTTCCTTTTGCACAGAGAGCCCGTGGGAATTTGTTGTGATGGCGACTCTAAACACCTACCAACACCTGTTTCTCTTGGGATCACTGCGATGTCACTGCTGAAGTGGCAGCTACATTTCGTAGGGCAATTTTCTCATCATCTCCGTTTAAATTGCAGTACTGTCCCTAAGCTATGTAAATATAGGAATTGTAATGATGTGGGTGCTTTATAAATGCAATGACAAGACAGTGTACTGTTCAAAGAGCAAAATGTTTAAATTAATTAAACACAGAAGTCATAGGGATCATAGAATTCTGGTTTGGTTTTGTGGTTTGTTTTTTTTTCTTTCAAACTATTTAATTAACCTTCATGTGAAGGACAATTTCCCCAAATCTTGCTTTAATCCATTCTTCTTGTTGCTGTGAATACTGAGTGGAGTCCCTGCAGAAATGGGCTTAGAATATCACTCTTCTTCGTTGCTGCTAAAGAGCTAAAGGACATAATTTACATTTCTAAATCTGCTAGAAAGGTGTGACAAATGGTTTCCATCCAGTAGCTGCAGTATAAAAAAGAGGAAGATAGAGAAGGAGGAAAGTGAACATGCTGGGTTTGATTTCTCTTATATTTTATATATAAGTAAATCCAGTAATCTATTCCATTAATTATTCCTGATTTATGCTGATGTAAGTGAAAGGATTCAGATTCTCCAGTCAATACATTTGTTCTTTTAGATCCAGGAAAATATAAAATTCAAAAAGTCTGTTACAATACCAAGAACAAGCCACTCTCCACCTCTACAGTCTCCATTTTATTGCTGCTGGTTGTGAAGACTCTGACCACAAGAATGTAGATGAGGAAAAGGAATGGTTTTCAAATTCTGTTTTGGTTGGTTGGATGATTTCAGGCTAAAAAGAACATTAAATATACTTACAATGTGCACAGCCCATGTACAGACAGATACAGCTTATATTCCTGAGTACAAATAATACCTACAAAATATACTAGGTATGCAACTGAGCCAATCATAGCTTGTGCTGTGCATTACTTAATTGGTGGGAAAAAAAAAGAAGTTTTGGGAAAAGCTGTTTCGCCACTGTCTTCTGCATGATTGTAGGGAACAGGCCTTTCCATTTGGTTTTCCAAGTATTTCTCCGGGATAACGAGCTTCCTGGTGTTCTGCACCTCACTTTCTGTTGTGTCCCTGAAGGGAGTCAGTCTTTCTGCCAGTTCACTTTCCACTAGGTCAGGTGGATCTTCCCAGAAATTCTCTGCAATAAAAAAAACCAAACCAAAAAACAAATAAAAGGACAGGGTAAGACTGCAGACTCTTAAAAAAAACACATGATTGACACAAGTTCACAGCAAATCAGGTGAAAATTTTCCCTGGGATCTTAAAACCCCTACTGATGCATTCTTTTGCCCGAGGAAGTGAAATACACCTCGGTGTGATGTCAGTATTTTGCTCTCAATAAGTAAAAGGTGGATCTTTAGCACTTCCAGCCTTCTTGGCAGCTGCTCTAAAACATAAGGAATGCAGCTCCACAAAAGTGAGAAATAGGGCCTTCACCGACCACATTTCAGTGACCATCCATTATCACCTGACTTAAGAGATGATACCAAAGACAAAGAAACACCCAAACACCGATAGAAATGAACTTAGTTCTCCAGGTAGAACATGCTTACGAATATTCTCCTTTTTCATTTCTGGCAGGGAGAAAGAGCCGTCACTCAGTTTCCTCAAGGTCTGTGTTTTCTGCATTGCTCGGTATATTTTCGGTTCCTGGATCCAGGAATGTTTCATTGCTTCGTCAGGGGTCATGCGCAGGGCAGGTTCCCACCTTAAATCCATGGCAGACAAATAGTTAATCAACCATTTCTGACTGAAAATTAGTTTAAGCCAGAAGATTCAGTCTGGTCTTCTGGAAGTCGGGTCATGAGGACATTTCTTGAAACAAAATAATACTGAAAACAAGGAAAAAACCGTATGTGATCTTCTCCATCCTTCACAGCTTACTTCAGTGCTGTGTGCTTTGCTGATCAAACCCTCTGCAGCATCAAACAGTTTTTGATATGCAGTGTTATTAGGGTAGGGACCCAAAATGACCTGTTTAAGGTTTGGTTTTGTCCTTCACTGAAGTTATTTTCTAAAGTCTCTGATTCAGCCAGCAAACCAAAATGGATCAGTGATTCATACAGACGTAGCAAACTGAGAACATCAAAAGCAACCTTCTTGTGAAACAGAGTGGGATGATTTTTTTTCCCCCATGTAACCACAAGTTGGCAGTTTCTTTAGGATTTCTTTAGGGAAGTGCTGCTGAACTGCTAGAAAGAAACTTAAAGCCAGTGCTAAAGAAGACACAAAATATTAACCTTGCATAAGTTCCAGGTGGAACTGGAAAATATATGGGGCCGTATGGGGTGGAGGCGTGGCTGAGTATACTCTGCCTTTTTGGAGTCTCATCTCACCCAGGTGAACCTGACACGGGATCTTTGTGAGAATATATACAAAGAAGAGCTGTTTTCATACATATACCACAGTGTATCATCTGCCATTTCCCAGGCTTAGGACAGAAAATCCAGTCAAAACCAACTCAGTCAGCACCAAATATAATTCATACTGGAGGAAGTTGGAAGAATTTCTTCCTGCTGGAGCAGGAGTTAGATTTAAGTACAAAGCCAGACTTTGAGCCTCAGATACACACTGCCTTGCAACAGTGCATTGCCATTATCTGTGTTATCTGGACAAACCTTTATCTGATAAAACAGAAGGGTTTAAAACACAGGCCTCAAGGGACGAAAAGCGCTGCTTTTAGTCTCCAGTATCAGAAGATCTGCTTTTAGGTATGATGATGTTCTGTCCAACAGCCCCAGGTTGGATGGAGCTTTGAGCAACCTGGTCTAGTGGAAAGTGCTCCTGCCCATGGCAGGGGAGTTGGAATGGAATGATCTTTAAGGTCCCTTCCAACCCAAACCATTCTGTGAGTCTATCATTGCATGTCAGCTTTCTTTCATACTTCGGTCTAATCCAATATATCTTTCTGTGCAATAATTTGCAATGCACTCTGAATAATAATGGCTATACAAGTGCTACCATGTGGAAAATGAAACAAAATAAAACAAAATAGAAACGAAAACACACTACAAAACAAAACAAAACCAAGCAAACCCCAACAGATACAAAGACTATTAAGATACAAGAGAATGAAAGCAAAGCCAAAACTAGCCTGTTGCACATAGTATGAACTCACATTAGGCATCCTTTCAGGAAGTCCAAGAAACCAGCATCATGGGTTTTCAGCACTGTGCTTAGATCCTTGGAGTCTGGGCATCTCTTTTTTCCCTTGCGGTTAGTGTGAGATTTAGGAAAACCTTTGGCATCTTAAAAAAATAAAGCCATGCTCCAATAAATTACAATAAAAATTGTCTCTAAATATTTAGAAGTATTGCAAAACCATCTCACTAAGTCTTTCCCTGCTGGATTGGTAGTCTGCCAGCACTGTGGCAAACAGTATTGGTTATGTCCTGGGGACTGCGTCCTGCACTTTGCTGCTTTGTTTGTTTTGTGCCATTTCCAAACCCAAATTATCCACAGAGGAACCAACGACATAAAATACTTTCCAAAGCCCACTTTCAGCAACAGTAGAGTGGAATGGATCTCCCAATCCCTTCCCTATCACCTTGGCAGTTAGGGGCCCATAAGACATGAAGAGCACAGCATCAGGTTCATTTGTAGGCCTCATGATACCCTTTTGCTTCTCCTCAATAACCCTTCCTCAAAGAGTTTTTATCAGCTAAGACATAGCACAGGGTCTCTGGCCCTGCTCTCTGTTAGTGCAATTAACCAGTAATTAATTAGCAGGGAAGGATCCTGCAAGGACAAAACAACCGGGAGCAATTACCAAAGAATGTTCTCTTCCTTGTCGAAGCCTGGATCAAATCATCTGGTGGAAAACCCAGTACCTTCAACACAGAAAATGGATGGACGGAGTTACTCCTCATTTAATAAAGATACAAACAAACCCCCATCAGGTGAGATGTGGTATTTCACCCGTTGTATGAGAAGAAATTGAACGTATCAATTGACTGTGAAATGCCTGCAAAACATTTCCTCCTGTGCCATTTATTGTGGAAGGAATTAAGGGATTCCTCAGTGCTGTTTGCACACATCTTTGTATCAAAAATAGCAGGACCAGGGCAGTGATTGTGCCCCTCTACTGAGCACTGGTGAGGCCACACTTTAAATCCTCTCTGCAGTTTTGGGTCCCTCACTGCACGGAAGACACCGAGGGGCTGGAGTGTGTCCAGAGAAGGGAACAGAGCTGGGGAAGGGTCTGCAGAGTCAGTCCTATGAGAACAGGCTGAGGGAGCTGGGGATGTTTAACCTGGAGAAAAGGAGGCTCAGGGGAGACCTTCTCTCTCTCTACAACTCCCTGACAGGAGTCCCTGGCTGTAGCCAGGTGGGGGTCAGGCTCTGCTCCCAGGGAACAAGAGCAAATGGCCTCAAGCTGCACCAAGGGAGGTTCAGGTTGGACATTAGGAAGAATTTCTTCACTGAAAAGGTTGTCCAGCATTGGAAGGGGCTGCCCAGGGAGCTGGTTGACAAGGTGGCGACTCGGCAAAGGTTGGATTTGATGACCTTGGAGGTCTTTTCCAACCTTAATGAGTCAGTGATTCTATGAATCTTACAAATGATGACAGTGGGATCTTCACCGCCACAGAGGGCTCTAAGAACAAGCACCTCTGTTGGTGACAATTGCAGCAGGAGGCCACATGGAGAGGTGCTGCCTTTGAAAACGGTTGTACAAACTAACCTGGCACTAAAAGGATCAGACCCTGGGACTGAGTTCCACACCAGGCTGCAGTTTAGGGACTCTTATGGAGAAACCAAATAAGTTACTTTCATGGGTAGCTTTGCACCCATTCTAACATTTGCACTGTGTAGGTGAGGTAGGAAATGTCACAGTACATTCTTAAAACTCTTTGAAAAACATTTACAAAAAAATTACAGAGCCAAACTCCTTGGTAGTTTCAGACAATATAAGGTGCAACAGCCACAAACTGTGACTTGAGAAGTGCAGAATGGCTATTAGGAAACACTTTTTCCACCAGGAGAGTGGAGCAGCAGTTGTGCAGGTCACACAGCATGTGTCTACTCAAGGTTTGGAGGTTTTCAAGGTTTCCTAGTCAGAGCCACAGCTGGCTACTCAACTGCTAGCAAAAATCTCTCTCAGCAGAACTTTGGACTAAAGACATCTGATTTGAGCAGCACATATCTGATTTCTAAGAGAAGAGTGGCCTGTGATAATTTGGATGTGTTTTCCTTCACCTTAGATATATTTATTCTCTCCTAACTTCTCCATCCAGAACTAATGTTTCCTTCAGAAGCCAGACAGCGAGTGCACGAAGCGGTGTTTGGCACATGAAATGTGCCAATAAATCACAGCTTTGTAGTAGATCCCATCCTCTCAAAGAGCCAGCTGGCTGCATTAAACCTCCCTCTGAAAGGCCAGGCCACAGCAATATTTCATTATCTCTTGAGATTTCTCTTTGCTGCTGGCATTGCAAATCAAAAGACAACCCCAAAAGTTACCTCCATGATGCAGGCAAGTTGGTCAACCTCATTTTCCCCTGCAAACAGTGGGTAGCCTGTGTAAAGCTCTGCTATGATACAGCCTAAGCTCCACATATCAACAGCCATAGCATAAGGATGGCCAAGAATCACTTCAGGCGAGCGATAAAACCGGCTCTGGACGTAGGTGTACACTAGATCAAAACAGAAAATTGGAAGAAAAAGAAGCAAAATATCATAATTTGGATTGAAATGTGGATTCCAGATTTCACAGAGGAGTGAAATACCTGTGCAGGCATCATATCTCTGCTCGGTCTAGAGATTGCTCACAGAGGCTCTAATCCCATCCTAAAATTTATGGGTGATTTGCTTTCCACTGTTCCATCTGGGAATTGTTCTGATAATGCTGTGATTCAGCTCGCCCCATGTTTATTTTCCTGGTTGAAAGTCTTCCCTTTGCATCAATCAACAGTTCTTCTCATTATCACTGCAGCAATTTGGTTTCACTGACAATAGGGCCTGTCTTCTACTGCCTTCTGATTTCCCTATTAATACATTACAGCCCAAAGGATCTCATTCCAAGATTGGGACTCATTGGAGGGAGTAGATTAGTTCTTCTACCTCTCGACATTCAGACAACTGAACATGATTACAGTGTAGAAACTTTGTTATTTTCTTATTTCTGTCTCTCTAAGGGTCACTTTGTTTATATTCCTGCCCTTCTTTTTTCAGCTGAGTCTCCTCAGTCGTTCTCCATCTTTCACTTGTTTTGTGTTTCAGTTTGTTACTCTCCACAATTATTCCAGGCTGCCTCTCAGACTACATTCTTCTCAAAGAATGTAGCAAACCTAAATGGATTACACCCTCCTACAAAACTGGGATGTAGATCTAAAAGTCAGAGTCCCAAAATATAGATTAACAGGCCTGGCTTAGCTTAAATATCAGTCTTTCACAGGAAAAAAGTACATTAAGCCATTTAAAATTAGTTTTACTTTCTAAGTTAATAAAGTGCAATGCAGATTTCTTTCTTGGGTTTTGGTTTTTTTTGTTTCATTTGTTATTCATTGTATTACTTTTCTTCCTGATGATGATACCATTCCTACTTAACAAGGTATTTTTTGTAAATCAAATACGTCAATTGTAAATCTGATGAGGTTTATATTGGGTTAATTTTATACATTCATTTCCTTTTACAAATTTAGTTCTTGTTAAATCCTGCTCATTCTACTCAAATCTTTGATAGGAAAAAACCCAAAACTGAACTTAGACTTTGTAAATTAAAAGCATAGTTCCCATTCACCTCTCTCATACAAAAAGTACCAATTGTAATTTAACCACCTCACTGAGAAAGGCTCTCTGTACTTCACAATCTTCTTGTTAAGTGAAATATTTGGATTATCATCATAGGTCTGTTTCAGTAACCACTCTTGCAAGAGCAATTCTGATTTCCAAAGGAGTAGAGGAGCTGATCAGGTTTGGGACAAAGAAAAAGCAGGGTAATGTCTTATTTGTCTCCTACCAGTATTTATTCCGCCACCAGTGGCTTAATCACTAGTTCATTAGGTTCTAATTAGGTAATATATTAGCCCAAGCAAAGATAAGTTTTACTACGTCATTTAAAATTGAGAAAGCTTATTAAGAAAATTACATCAACTTGACTTTTCTGCAAACCTCTTTGGTCTTCATAGCAGCTTGATCCAAAATCAATAACTTTAACTGAACCTTGGCCGTTGTGGTATAACAGGATGTTCTCCTAGAAATAAAATCACAGGGGAAAGAGGGTTTTAACATCATATTGAGTCGGTGAACACTGGAAAATAAGCAATGCAAATCACTAACTCAGGAATATTTGCACTGATGAGCAAACATGACCTATTAGGTCCCTCCCGCAGAGTTGAATTTTATCTTCATTGAAAAATCTACCTGAATCAAGAATTTCCTTTGATTTCCCTTCTGATTATCCATTCTTCTCCATCAGAAGAGAGACGGCTGCCTTTATCAACCTTTATAACAATTATATGTCAAAGCTTTGAAGGCCTGAACAGTTCCCAGGTGGGTGCCAAATAATGACAAAGTAGTTTCTTGGCTAATAAACTCATAAGGAAATATTTCATGCGCCAGGAAGGAGAAGCTGCTAAGGATGAAAGTCAAGGCAAGGACTGAATTCCACTATCCCCATGCTCTTGGTTCTGTTCAGGGAAGCAGCATTCCCCTTCTGCAGATAAATATCCCTTCATGCTCATGGTAGGACTCTGTCTCTAATACTGAATCCCTCACAATGCCAGG
Organism: Lophotriccus pileatus; assembly: GCA_035583135.1. NCBI lineage: Eukaryota > Metazoa > Chordata > Aves > Passeriformes > Tyrannidae > Lophotriccus > Lophotriccus pileatus. Next base: position 57,722,985 of record JAWWES010000041.1, read on the forward strand.
GAGTTGATCAGCTGGAAAACCAGGCTTTGGAAGCAGTCATTAGTTAGTTTTAAATCCAGAGAAACTCCATATTCTACCTTATGTCGTGAAATATCACAGGAGGCAGATGGGATAACAGATGTGACTTTCAGGCAACACAAATTAAATTCTCAAAACTGCACAATTGTTGAATGAGAACAAGATTCTCTTCTACTTAACTCTCTAAATTTTCACTAATGTTACTCTGTTTAAATACAGACTACACTAATTAATGTTGCTGACCTCATTCCTTCTCAGTGGCCACCTAGAAATACATTTCCATTGGGTTAATTGTTTCTGATTCACATACTTTGGTTATCTTGCAACCCTCACTTCTCACTGCAGATTGATCTGGCAAAGATATTGGCAAGACAATGGGTACAGACAGTATGTGACTTGTCAGAATTCTGAATTCAGATACATCTAAGCAAAGTGAGACTAGAATTTCACCCTTTGCATTTTTATTTCAGAGCTTGCTTATTGATTTAGTGGTTCATTTGTCCTTTTGAGAAAGAAATCAAGAGAAATATTTCTCTGAAATGAAAATAAAGTTAAAAATACTTCAGGAATCTCAGAAAATTGCAAAAATTTAAAAGTGGGGCTTAAGAAGAATGTAAATGCTTCACGTAGCAGGAATACTTAGCAGATAAAGCTGCTGAATTTGGATGGCAGATGTTCCTCCAGAAACAGGTAGACACTCTAAATACTGTTCTATATAATTCCTTTGTCATTTACTAGGCTACTTCATTTTATAGTTAGGTATATGAAATTACATAGACTTTAAAGGATATCAGGCTGTCTTGTGAATATCAACATTACAAAGTCCCTCATAGCAAAACACTTAATTTTACAAGTTTGGTTTTTTCCTCTAAGCAAAATGTCATTACCTGAATTGGATTCATATTTGAATACATTTTGGCTACCAAACAATCTTGTCTAATACTTCAGTGAATGAACTGAATCAATGGAAAAAATCAGCCAACTATAGTACTAATACAGTCTGAAATAAATTAGAGCTTCTGCACAAATACCCTACCAGGTTTTATGGATTCTTCTTTGAGTTCCTTCAATCAAAACCACCAAAATAAAAATAGGATGAACTAATGTATTCTTTACAGAAAAACAGGTTATGAAATACTTGTACTTACAGGCTTCAGATCACAGTGAATGATTCTTTCCTGGTAGAGCACTTGTAAACATCTCAGCACACCCCGAGTCAAGTGTCGAATTAAAGACAGACTGAAACCTTGGAAGTTGTTCTTTTTGATCAGCTCATACAAATTTATTCTGTGGGGGTGGAAGAAGCAGAAGACAGAAGGCAGAAAAGAGATTAGGGGAACTTATTTTTAAGGCATGATTAGTTTCCACGGCATTAAGAGGGAATTTAGCTTTTCTTCTTATGTGAGGGAGGACTCATGAAGAAGAAAATGACAACTATTTTCCTCCTGGAGAATGTGTTCTGCATGTAATATGCACAAACATCTCCCACATCTAAAGATGTATTGTCAGTGAACCTGCCTGCTTGCTAAACTCTGTGCCATGTCATGCAGCTGTGCTGATTTTCACCAAGAACAATCACCATTCAGGAACTGCAATAAATTTTCTTCAGTCTCCTTTCACCTTCTTTTCTCTTTGCTGTGGCACCTTGTGCAAATCGTTTTTGTCTTAAAGATCTTTCATCAGCAGTAAATATTTCTAGATAGACTCCCCCACAAATTCAGGCCTCGTTAGGTTTTTGTATCCCTCCTGTATCCCTCCATCATATCTTAGCTCGTTCCAGCAGGGCTTTAAATGAGCTTGCTGACTTCTGCCAACACGTGAATGCGCAAGGGCCTGGAGTGACAGGACAAGGGGCAATGGTTTCAAACTGACAGAGAGCAGGTTTAGATTGGATATTATGAAGAAATTCTTCCCTGTGAGGATGGGGAGGCCCTGGCACAGGTTGCCCAGAGAAGCTGTGGCTGCCCCATCCCTGGAAGTGTCCAAGGCCAGGTTGGATGGGGCTCTGAGCAACCTGGGATAGTGGAAGGGGTCCCTGTATATGGCAGAGGGATTGGAATGAGATAATCTTTAAGGTCCCTTCCAACCCAAACCATTCTTTGGTTCTATGACTCTATGAAGTACTGAGTGCTTAATCTGGGGTCATTTTTCAGAGGAGGAGACGGCCACAGGGCTGGTGGCTCTTAAAGGGATGCACCAGTGTTTCCTCAGCAATCGGATCTCAGGATGTGTTCTCAGCATGACCCCGCATTCCTGGAAGGACATAAATAACTGCAGCTTTCTGTCTTCCCTGCTTGTGTGTCCACTGGCCTCAACTAAGGCCCTTTTCCTTCGGATCTGAATTTACCAGGACATGATGGAGAAGGAAGATCACAAACGAAAGGCTTTTCCCTAGATTTTAAAGGCAAGAAAATTTTTACCAGACAAACATTTTTCTATGACAACCAGTCTTCAACTCCTCTGTAAAAGGCTAAACACAGTGGCTGTCCCATTGACATTTTCCTCTGTGTTTCCATAGATGCTTTCTGAAAAAACTGGTCTATGTTTTCTCTGGAGAAGAGTCAACCCTTACCCCATGTGTCTCTAAGTGAAAAACTCACATGTAGCAACACAATTCATTCAGGTTTCTTTGAGATCAAGCCATCCATAGGGTGCTGAATCTTCAGCAAGGCTGTAACACGGGTAGCAATGGGGGCTCTACTGTGAGGGATGGGGAACTGTGGGTAAGCTCCATAATTCCAGGTTGATTCTCTCATTACAACGAGGTTGGGGACTAAAATTACCTGACTTCTCTAAAATATCTCCAAAATTCTTCCTAAGATGTGTCCTGCAGCAAAGGTTCATCAAAAAGCAAGAAGAAGCTTTATTTTTAAATTATTTTATATTATTCATATTTATATACCCTGAAGTTTACCAGTCCTGAACTTATAATTTTACTCTTTTCCTCAGAGGTCTTTCAGGAAAGAATACCTCAATACACAGCACAGAAAACAGTGGATTGTATCATGTGACTGTCTGTGTGAAGTCTTTTTCAGTTCACCTTTGGTGATCAAAGGCTCAGTGTGTGTTTACACAGTATTCCTTTCTTGCAACAGGAAGAGCTGCCAATTCTTCTGAAGAAGACATAAAAATTAAAGCTTGTAAGGCACAAGGTCTAAAATGCTCCTTAGGGTTGGTGTAAAGGAAAATATACTTTACCCCAGCAGCTCAAAGGAAATACAGAAGTGGTTGCGAAAGTAGAAGTATTCCTTCATGTGGATTATGTTGTGAGTATCATCTTTGTCTTTCTTCAAGAGAGCATCAAGGATCTTCACTTCTACCAAAGCCTGGCTGTGAAATCTGAAATATCAGGTGACACAGGAATGATAACATTAACTCAGTGTAGTATTTGTAGAATTATAAATGTTAAACACCACAATCTTACTGTAAACTCAACATGTGGGACAATGATTAAAAATGTGTCATTTACCCCTGATAACTACTGTAATTTTGACTCATTAAGGTTGGTTTCTAGTCCTAGGTAGCACTTAAGGGCTGCTATTTTGACTGGTCTGAAAAAACGTTTAAATGAAAAGGTTTCAAATGAGCATCCAGAGTAAAATCCTGGTGCTTTCCAAGTCCTTAGGAATGCTTCTGTTTACCTGAACAGGGCCATATTTCACACCTAGCACAGTCAGACAGTCAGTTTTGAAGAGCATCTTTTCATTTAGTGTTCACTGAGAGGGGAAATGGAACAGCTAAAACTCTTGCTGGAGTCAACAGCATCATTCTCATCTGTTTCATTGACTCTGGTCCAAGGTGACATCAATAAAAAATGTGTGACCAGCCACATGAGAGGAAGAGGTTGCTTAGGATCCACAGTACAGAATTTTTCATGTTAAAGTGAGAGGAGGGAGCCTCCCAGTGTATGTCTGTGGTTTTGGAGCCCTGAAGGGGGAAGAGGGCTCTCAGCTCTCAGCCATTCAGGGCTGGTTACCTGGGCTGTGTGTGAACTGTGTCACAGATATAGAGACCTCCTTGTAAGCCTGGAGAAACAGTGTTTGCTTTCACAGGCTGTGCCTTCTCTGGGTTTAGGCCAATTCTGAGTCCCTGTCATCCCTTTTCTTCTCTCTGATCTCACTGCATTTAGTGAAAACCTGATGTATAGGAGGTTTGATTTTGCTTTGCTCGCATTGTCGTGGTTTGTCACTGCCTATATACAACTCAGATGACTGTACTGCTTTAAAGGCAACAGATGCCTCACCTTTTCTTATTCCTTATTATTTTCAGTGCCACTAACTCATTGGTTTTGTGATCCAGGCATTTAGCCACCTGCCCAAAGGACCCTTTCCCAATGACCTCCAACACCTCGTATCGATAGGCAATGTGGTCATGTAAAACCTTCAAAAAGAAAAGAAAAGGGTTCAGATTCAAACAGCACAGCGAAGATCAGGCTTTAAAAGTAGCTCCTGTGTGTAGGAGTTTGCTGTCTATGAAGGATGATGGACCAGTAGCAAGTGAAGTCTACATTAAAGAAGGGTTTAGTGAGAGAATCACAAGTGATGCTTCAATAGTCCAACGCAAAGTGGATTCTCCTCGGAGCTTTGAAGCGATTGGTAACGGTGTTTTCACGTTTATCTTCTAGAAACAACATTTATCTCACATATAACACTTAAAGAGTTGGCACACAGTCACTACAAAGTTATTGAGCTGAAAATAAAAACCATGATTTTTTCCACTTACCTTTAAGTAGGAACCATGCTCATCATCATAACAATTATTATTCTGGGTTTCAGGCAAACCTTCAATCTTTTTAGCTTCCAGGCCAAGAAACCATAGCTCTGTATAATTGAAAATTTCTTTTTGCTCATAGACTGTTAAGTGGTTTCTAAAATTTTTCAAGGCTTCTAAATCAGAAAACAAGAATGTAAAAGCAAAAGTCAATAAAATGTCAGAAACCTGATGGCAAATTGCTTTTACAGTGGAACATTTTACAGCAGAGCACACCACTTCAAATAGGATGCTGAGAGAAGCTGTTAGAGGTCCCTTCCAACAAACATTCTACAATTTTGTACCAATTTATATATAATTTTTATATTTTTTGACTAAAAATATTATGTTCAGTAAAGCATTCCTCATTTCTCAGCAACATTTTTAGAGAACTAAGGTAAAAATTACTTGATTCTGAGGGAAGTTATGTGCTTAGGTGTTTTTGAAAATCCCATCTGTTGGCTGTCAGCTTCATCAAGCTTCATAGCTTGCATCAAAAATATATGTTTTTAATGGTTTGATTGTCATATTTATAAAATGGCAGCCAGATTTAATTTACCAAAGCTTTCAAGTGCTTGTTTTTCTGATAAAAAACTATCAAGATCAGATGCATTCGAGATTAAATGGAGACCAAATCTGATTCTCCTACTTCTGATTCTTCCTGCACGAAATCATTTCAGCTGCCCTAACACCTCCACTCATATAATTTAAATGTGGATATATATATATTAAGACAGGAGCATTATAAATCAACATGTTGCATGCATGTGTGGGTGTTTTGTTAAACGGTGGCAGATCTTCATCCAGTAATGCAGGGCTGTGAAACCATTTCAAAGCAAAAGGCCACTAGTTTTTTTTCCTTAGACTCATTCTAAAAATAGATTATCTCTGCCAGAAACTTTCTAGAACTGAGAACTCCCAAAATGCAGTTTAGCCCACACCAGTAAAGTGGGACACAGCCACCAGCAAGTGGGAAAAGCCTTTATCACTGTAATAGAATATTGCTGTCACCTCCATGACCTAACCTTACACAAACATACATTCTTTTGTATAATTCATAATTCTCTCCTATATTTGTGTTAGCCTGTTCATTCCCTTATTGTGCACATATTTAGAAACCTCTGAGCCCATCCATATTCCTTGTGCTCCAAACTGTTTGTTAAATATTCCACTAACCATTTCTCATGGAAACTCTACTCCCTGAGTATCCTGACTGCACACACTGCAGGTTTTTTTAGCATGTCCAGTTATATTCTACCTGAAGCTGTCATAGGCAGTTTGACCCCATTGCTGGTGCTTTCCAGTTCTGATGGTTTTGTCTGGTCTTCAGTGTCACTTTCAGGAAGACTGTCTGGAAGGTTAAATTGGGAAAAGTTGCCTTGATGTCCATTTTCCTGCCAAGGGAAAAAAAAAAAACAAAACCAAACATATTCTCAAAGGCAAAGCTGCAAGATATTTATTTTGGATTTGTTGAGTAATCTCTCTGTCCATTTTATGCTGAGACAGAACAAGCAGGCTTGGGGACTAGAATGCCCTGCCTACCCAGAGAGTGAATTCTGCCAAGAGCACTAGACATTATCAGAGCATGGAAAGATAAATCTCTATAAAAAAGAGAATGTGTGAGGGCAGAAGCACTACAAGAAAGAAATCCCAGCACACACAGATTCTCAGGACACCCAGAACAGGAAAACAAAGAACAGACTACAGGATTAAGCCATGAAGAGATGAAGGAGATAAAAGAGCACCAGACAAGCCGGTGGAAGAGTCTGGGAAAAGGATGCTGGATGTGGGGGTCCAGCCATGTTCTCTTCAATTCCTTCACTGAGGGGAGAAGACTAAGCTGGAGATGCACCCAGTGGATCCATACCTGGCTGAAGATACAGGGAAGATGGATGGATACATTCTATGGATGTAGGATGAGAACAAGAATGTCTGAGCAGAAACAGAATCGATCTGATGATTCAGAGCAAGAGAGTCTGCAAAGAGCTTGTCCAGCTTAGTGACGGAGGGGTTTAATGAGGCACAGCAGGGAAGAGGCATCATATCCTAAAGGCTCACAGGGTAATTCAGTCACCCCAGTATTTGCTGACAAAACCAGTCTGGGACACTTCTGGATTGTGTTTTTAATGCAGGTGACCTGAGATAAGCTGCTGGACAAGTTACTCACACACAAGGAACAACTGGTTGAGGATGTGAAGGTCAAGGAAAGGGAAGCTTTGACTGCAGTGACTCTGTGATTGTGGAGTTTAAAATCATCAGGGAAGTGAGACAGACAAACAGAATTACAAACCCAGTGCTTCAAGAAAGCACCTGATGGCTTGCTCAGGGATCTCCTCATCATAAACCCGTGGAAGACTGCCCTGAAGGGCAAAGTAAATTAGGAGAGCTCGTTGCTCTTCCAAGTCAATATTCTCAAAGCACAAGAAGAGTCCATTCTAGCAGGCAGAAAGTTGCACAGACATTGCTAAAGGCCAACAGGGATGAGGAGAGAACTTCTGATTAAAAGGAAACACAGGAAGAAGCAGAAAAAAAGTGGGAGCAGGGATGGGTTATCTGGGCAACATGCAAGACACCAGCTGAACATGCAGGCAGGATTGGGAAAACCAAAGCTTAGCTGGAATTGCTGCTATAAAGAGATATGTGAAAGTCTATAGGAACAGTTTTTGTAAGTATGTCACCATCAAAAAAACAAAGGCTAAGGGAAGTGTGAACCCACTGCCCAGTGGAATGTGGGTCCTAGTGACCAAGGATTGGGAAAAGAACAAGGTACTCAATGCTTTTCACTGGGAAGTTTTGCCCTCTGGCCTCCCAAGTCCCTGAGTGTGGAAGCAGTTTGTGTAAAAAAGTGGAGGAAGATAATTAGTGAGCACTTAAGTGGCTGGACATACCTATGTCTGCAGGACCAGGTGGGATGTGCCTGAGGGTGTGGAAGGGGCTGGCCAGTGTCATAGCAAGGCAGGTCTTTATCATCTTTGGAGGTCCATGGCAATCAGGAGCAGTTCCTGACCATTTGGAAAAGGCAAACATCACACCTACCTTCAAAAAAGGCAAGAAGAAGACTTTAGGGGACTACAGGCTGGTTACCTTTACCTCAGTCAAGGGGAGGGCTATGGGAGTATTCCTCTTGGAAACCATTTCCAACCAAATGAAAGACAGGAAGCTGATTTGGAACAGCCAGTATGGATTGGCCAACAAATGGTGTCTGAGCAACTTGATTGTTTTCTCTGATGAAGTGACTGGCTCGGACAATGGGACAAAAGCAGTGGACACGGTAGACTTTGACCTGAGCAGGACCTGTGGCACCATCTCCCACTGAGAACGTGAAGCCCGAAAAGTGAGAGAGGAACTGGATAAATGGATCATAATGTGAGTGGAAAATCAGCTGGAAGGTCAAGTTCCAAGGACTGTGGTCAGTGGCAATTGGTTAACAGGGAAGTCCTTCAGGGATCAGTACTAAAGGCAGTGCAGTGTCTTTATTAATAGCCTGGGCCATGGAGGAGTTCACCCTCTCAAACATGCAGGGCTGCCATCCAGGGGGGTTTCAGCAGCCTGGAAAAGAGGGCTACAGGCATTTTCTAAGGTTGAACGAAGACAAATGCCAAGTCCTGCACCTGGAAAGGAAGATATTCATGCAACAGGACAGGCTGGTGGACTGAATTGATGCAGTTTTACAGGGAAGGGCTTGACAGCAACCTGAGCACGAGGTAGCAAAGAAGGCCAAACAGATCCCAGGTGGAATATAACCAAAGAGAACATCCAGCAGCAGGGTGGGATAAGTGATCTCCCCCTCTATCCAGCATTTGTGAGACCACACTGGGAGCACTGTGTCTAGGCTGGGGTTTCCCAGTGCAACAAAGACCTTGAGCAACTGGAGTGAGTTCAGGAGATGGTCAGGGTTAGGTTTAGGATACTACTACTACTACTACTACTAATAATAATAATAATAACAAACCCCTCTATAAAAAGATTGGCTCCAATCTTTTCACAGCAAATAAAGTGGAGGGATGGTTCATTTCCACATGCAAAGGTTAATTATTGAGTTTTGAGGAAGTTGAGTGCAGATTTAACTTAGGAAGGCCACAGAATTAAGCTTTAAAGAAAATTGAAACTCTTTTGGAGACTAACCTGTTCCCTCAAATGCTATTTTGCATCTTGTAGCTTTGCCCAATGACACAATTGAAATAATTGCCCCTAACCAAGTGAAATAATTTTTAGTAGGAGCAACCTGCCATTTTGAAACTCAAAGTATTTGAGAAGATTCTTGACTTCCCAACAAAATGCTTTATGTGGGGACTTCCAGTGCAAGAGATTTGAAAAGACTTCACATTGCAGCTCTATAGAACCTGTCAACCCTCTCAGCAAAGAGACTCCATTGGAGAAGAAAGGTAAAAAGAGGAGTAATGGTGAGTAGTGCAAGCCCCTGATTTGCTGGGGAGAAAAGCAGCAAAGGAAGAAGAGTGCAGACAGGATGGACACAGGATTTGTGAAAAAAAAACAAGGAGAAGAAAGGAATGGTGAAAAGTGCAGATGACATCCAAACCTTCCTGTTGGGTGTCCTTTAAAATATCTGACATCATAGACAGCCACGCTGGTAAATGATGTTTCTGGTTGTCTGTTTACAGTTCTTACGTTCTTTTTTCCCTCTTTAACTATGGCTGAAAAGAGAAACTGGAGCAAAAGCTGACACTAAATGATTTCCCCCTTCCCCCACACCAACACTTCTGTGACACTTTGCCACTGACACTCTCAGTGGTCCTTAGAGAGAGCCTGTTTAACCAGGCACACGTAAGATGTCCAAGAGCTTTATAACTTACCTGAAGAGAGGGGAGGACACTCTGCAAGCTCTTATTTGCTATTTGAGGCAGGCTGCCCTCGAAGGGGGGAGGGTTTGCAGGGTCTGCAGTCAAGCCATGCTTTGCTTGACCTTCCAGATGCGGGAGGGAGAGAACACCACGGCTGACTCTCTAAATGGAAAGCAGGAGTAAACATCACATAACCACCTAGCAAAGCAATTCTGTGTCACACCTACGAGAAGCAGAGGGGTTTCAAACCTCGGGAAATGTGTTTGGTTCGCTCCTGACACCTAATGGCAAAGGGGAAAAAGAGCAGATGTGCTCCGGCAGCTCCCCGTGGCAGGAGGAGATCGTCCGGCACATTTTAGGGCGTGAGCTCCCTCAAGAGAACACCTCCGTAAGTGCTTGTACGCACTGGAACAATCCAGAATTATCAGCCCTTCCTAAGCTCTCCCACTTGTTATTTGCAAAACGCTTCTATGCCACTGATTATTTAAAGCCAGTCATTTAAGGGCAGTTTTATGAACCTCCAATACCCTTGAATATATAAAGGCTTCACCCTTTTAGCAGCAAAGAGGATTTTTGAGGTAGACTATTTCTTTGGCAAATGATTAAGAAATTATTTGAAATAGAACAGCTCTGCACTGTGAAATGCAGGGCAAGGTCCAGAGAGCTGAGGTTACAACCCTTATAAACATATGAAATTTTTGTCATTGAGCAAGGATAGAAAAACATTTTTCAAGCTTTTGACAACAAAGGTGATGTTCGATCTTTTCTGAAAAAGCAAAGAAACAAAGCTCTCAGTCCAATCAACTTCAGTGAGAAAGTTTTTTATTCCAATACCATGGAAAAGTCTTTATAACCATAGAACTGAGATTCTGGTGGACTTTTCCTAAAAGCTTCAAGAAACAAAAATGATTTGGCAGAAGAAATTCCTCAAATGCTTCTGAACCCAGTAAAAACAAACTACTTGCAGGCACTTGGGACAGTCATACAGTGGAAATGGAAGAAAACAGGGAATAGAGGACTTGCCTCTGCTCATATTCCTTTATTATAAGGGGTTTCTTAGAAAACAGGCACTCAGGTATTTTGACAGTCAGCTGAAGAGTCACATACCTGATGGAAGACTCTGTTAGATCCCAGCTGATCCCTCTCTTGAACAGCCAGCTGAGACTGAGAAAAAGCATCCACGTGGGAAGACTGCAAACATGAAGTGATGCTTTAATAAAAAAACTGTTCTGGAAAAAAAAAATACCGTGAAACCTCTGTGTGGTTTCTGTGTTTCCTTCCTTTGCGACAATGCCCGTGCCAGTGTAGGAGAGAGGACCACAAAAGCTGCTGAAAACACATTATGGTCTAGCAATGCCTCTCCCAGCTGAACAGCTGTTCTGTGGGCAGGTGCAGAGACAGCTTGAGTTGTTATTATTCCTCTCAGCAGGCTTGATAAGCCCATGTGGTCAGTGAAGGGGAAGGGAGGCCCTTCCCATCCCTAAATACCTCCTCAAAAGCTGGCAGTGAGTTCACATGGAAGGACAACTTTAAAACTACCTCACAAGGTAGATTGTTAGCCCGTCCACTGTGAACAGCAGCATTAAACTGATTCAGCTTGTGATTTAAACACCAACCAATGAGTGATCTCAATTTACTGAGATATACAGGAAAAACTCCACTGGTTCCAATGGACAGATAATATTAGCAACAGATACCAAAAAACAAAGCCATGGGGAGAGTGCTAAGCAGCTCAGCATTTTTAGGATTTTGCTGGATCTTTCAGTAGCTTCTTAATAAACATGATAAGCAGCATTGCACATTTCTGTCCAATAGCAAACTGCAATGAAATGTAGTGATAATTTAGATACTGAAAACTCTGTGGCTAAAGCAGTTTGGAGCTCTGCTCTGTAGGCTGGAGTGAACCCCACTGGGTTTGATTAAAGTGCTCTCTTGTCCCCTGGGCTTTGAGACACGATATCATTCTACTCATAGTGAAAAAAAAAATCACCTTTATCCAAATAGACACATCAGTTCCACTACAGAAGTTGTAGAACAGCAAGATTTTCTTGAGAAGCAGAGGAACTCTAGAGTTTCAAAATAACAAATATGGAGTCAAAATTATCTTGTGGATGTGAGCTACAGATTGAAAATACTTGAATAAAGCAGCATGGTATTTTTTTTCATTCATTTTGCAGCCAGGCCTTCTGTGGCCTGTGTCTGTTACACAGTCTGAATACCTGCTGCTGATGAAGTCTTTGCTCTTTGCAATGACTTTTAGCCTATCCAGTGCCACTGTCAACGCCAGGGGGTCACTTTTGTACATTATAGATTGGAATAAAATCATAGAATCATTGAATCAATAAATTATAGAATAGTTTGAGTTGGAAGGGAAAGATCATCTCATTCCAAACCCCTCCCACTATCCCAGGTTGCTCAGAGCCCTAACGTTCAGGCATCCACAGCTTCCCTGGGCAACCTGTGCCAGGGCCTCCCCACCCTCACAGGGAATAATTCTCCCTAATATCCAATCTAAACCTGCTCTCTGTCAGTTTGAAGCCACTGCCCCTTGTCCTGTCACTCCAGGCCCTTGGAAATAGTCCCTATCCATCTTTCTTGTGGGCTCCCTTCAGGCACTGAAAAGCTGCAATTAGGTCACCCTAAAGCTTTTTCCTCTCCAGACTGAACAATTCCAGTTCTCTGTGTCTTTCCTTACAGCAGAGTGGCTCCATCCCTCTGATCATCTCGGCATCCCTGCTCTGGACTCACTCCAGCAGGCTGCTCAGGATGGATGGTACATCCATCCTTGGATGTGAGGCTGGATTAGAAACCTCCAAAAGACATTTCCCAGGTAAACATGGAGATAAAACTCTGTGTACAAATCTACCCGATCACATGAAGGAAATGCTGCCCTTTGACTGTCTTATCACCTACCACGAAGACGCCACTCCAGTTGTGCAGAGCAGCTGGCAACTGCCTTTTGAATAACTGGGATGTTCATGTGCCCTTTCTTTTCATTTCAACACAAATAAATAAGTCCTTCCTCAAGCTTAGAAGGTAAATTTAGGGTTAAGAACAAACTGAGAACAACTTTGAGCCTTATTATGCTAATTGGGTACAGCTTGAGAGGAAGGGTCGTGGGTGTCTCCGAAGCAGAGGAGAATGTTAGGAAAGGGATGTGTCCTAAGACCTGTCTTTGCAGGACATAGTAATTTCAATTTTTTGGAACTGGAGATCAGCTGGCCAGGGGTAAGGGATTATATGTAAATCCAAAAACATTCCCCAAACCACCAACATCCAGGAAAGAACCACTGGACTTCCGCATCCTACATGTGAATGTCCGAGAGCACAATAAGTTTGCCCAGCACAGCAAAGATTCTTGTGTAGATTTCTATGGATAACCTATGGAAAACCCAGTGCCAGAGTATTTTTACAGAAAGACACTCCACATGCAAACTACATTTCTTGCATTTCAAGTAAGAGTCACATGTTATGAAGGTGAGTCTGGGGTGCACATTCAGAACTCTATCAGATATATCATCATAGCTCTTAATAAGACTATTAATTTTAGTGCATGTTGTACTTCTCTCCACACTTTCATGCTTTATTCCCATCTAGCTTTAATGTTCAGTTTCTGGAGCTGACAAAAATATCCCATTTCATTTAGAGACAGTTTCTTAACTACTTCATGCTTTCCTAACTACAAGTCAATATAAAGCCAGGATTTTAGAGAGAAACAGCTATGACTGAAACCCAAAGAAACAGTGGACTTCGTATACCTGTAAAGACTGCAGGATCTTCACTCCAAAATGGCATTTTATTCCTTTTAAAAGGCTAAGCACTACTAAAATATTTCTGATTTTTTAATCATTATTCTATTTACTAATAGAGCATGAAAAATTCACCAAATGTCTTTAAAGCTCCAAGATGGGCTGCCAGAATTTGGAATCCATTTGATTTTGATTCACTGGGAGAAGATTAACAAGATTTTGATTTCTCCTTTCACACTGCAAGAGAGAAATCAGTACCTCAGCCTATCCGTCAGCCAGGATAAAAAAGCCATGCATTTTTTATCCTGGAAAATTATGATTCTTTTTGTCTCTCTTTCTCAAAACATGCTTATTAAGAGTTTGAAGCTCTCCATTGTTCTTTGAGCACTTTATTCAAAACATTATAAAATTAATAACTCTCATAAAATTCCCCCAAAGAGTTAAATAGAATAAGATGTTTTCTATAGAAAAACAGATCTGTGCCTACTGGTGGCTGAATGGGGAGCTGGTGGATTGATCAATTAATCCACACAGTGGCTTATTTGATGGTCTTGATCCAGGTGACCCATCAGAGCCGCTTTAGCAAAATCCTGCACTCCTAGTACAGGGTCTGCAGCTGAGCTGTTGTGAATGGTTTAACTCTGGCAGATGCACCTCAAAGAAAAACTGCAGCAATTGTTACTATTCCACTCCATTTCAATCCTGGTTGTCCTACTCCCATGGCACTCAACCTGTCCCACAGCTCCAACATTGCACTTCAATTCCAAACTGTCAGCTCCTGCTATTCCAGCCCCTGAAATCATGGATCACCTTGATAATTCCAGCTATCACCTAAGACACAGAACAGTGTTCTCATTCACTGCCTAGTCTGCAGTCATAAGGAATTTTAGCTGCTGAGCATACAGCATTCTGGAAAGTCAGAAATCAAGACACATTTTCATAATTCCCAAAATACCAGATGATTTTTTTTTCAATAGTATGTTGACCACAGAAATCAGAAATGCCTTAAACTTTCAGAAATTATTAAATACACAACTACATAAAATATAGACTCGACTGCCTCCTCATTTAAATAGGCATTCTCTTCCCTCTGTTCTCAAAACTGAATAAAGCCTGTAGAATGCATGGAAAGAATGCAGTACAGGTGTTAAATCATGCAATACACTGAAAAGCTGTAGCAAATGCACTCTCATTCAATCAAAACACAGTAGGAACATAAACATTTTCCCCACCTTGTCAACTATTTCTGTCAGCATAACTGCAAGAGCTGTTAACCGGAGGATAGAAGCTGTTTATTCCATTCGGTGAAGGCATTTCAGGAAGCCCACCTTCATCTAGTCAGAGCATAGCAGGAGCAGTCCATACACAGTGCCCTGATCAGGAAAAAATGGATAATGCCTCTGCTTGGCTTCAGATTTAAATTTTCACCCCGGAAATATGCCAGTGACTATTAGCTGCTCTAGTATTCTTTCGGTGGCCATCTGTTCCCTTTCTCAGCCTCCTTCTAGCCAAATATAATTTTCCATATTTATCATAGCAAGTCAGTAATAAGAAAGACAAATATAACAGGATTGGCTGTTCTCCTTGTCATCTCAGTCTGTTCTTTCTCACTGAGCTCATATGCTTGTGAAACCAAAAAACACTTGAACTTGTATTTTGTCAAAATTTGTCACAGAGACCTCGCTATGCAGTGAGCAGAATCTTTTCACCAAGACTGACAGACTGGAAAATGAAAATAAATTAATTCCTCAAGGGTTGGTTTCTCCTCGGGCATTGTGTGTCAATTAATGAGGACCAAACTGTGGCACCTTGG
Source organism: Lophotriccus pileatus (assembly GCA_035583135.1). Classification (NCBI taxonomy): domain Eukaryota; kingdom Metazoa; phylum Chordata; class Aves; order Passeriformes; family Tyrannidae; genus Lophotriccus; species Lophotriccus pileatus. The sequence continues at coordinate 57,738,116 of JAWWES010000041.1, forward strand.
GCTGTGGTTCCTGATGGCCTCAGCGCAGAGCTGCTCTGTCCTGGGAGATAATGAGGCTCTCATTTTGGTGTGGATAATGAGACAGAGCTTAGCTGCCACCTTGTCTATCCTTTTCATCTTTTGGATGTTGTGCATGGGTGATGGAGCACTGATGGAGGCATCCCTATCCCCCCACTGTCCTAGGGGAATATCTAAAACCGAAATTTCAGTCTGCTCCCTTCCTTCATACAGCCAAGGAATGGCATGTCCCCTGCTGGACTTAGATCTGTCAAAACCCCTGAATGGTTTCTGCTTTCACTCAGAAACCAGGGTTTTCAAAGAAGAAACACATGCTCACCCACAGAAGCTATTCTAGAAGGCTGCCACTTTTATGGGTGTTCCTGGAATGGGCACCGCTTTTCACAGCATGGTCAAAGGACAAATAGTTACTCCTTTGCATCCATGGTGAACTCTGCAATGCCTTCGCCTAAAGTAATTGCCCAGGTGCACCATCTGAAAAGGCACATCACTCCTTTTTCCATCAATCCCACTTTTCCACTCTTCCCCCAAGCCCGGTAACACTCCAGTCAACAAATCCTCCCCAGTGTTATACACCTGACATGCCAGAGAAACTTCTCCTTTTCTAGCCAAACCACCACACAGGCTGTCATGCCAGCTAGGAAGGCATGGACATCATGGAATCATAGCATGGTTTGGGTTGGAAGGGATCTTAGACACCATCCAGTTCCAACCCCCTGCCATGGGCAGGGACACCTTCCACTAGCCCAGGTTGCTCAGAGCCCCATCCAACCTGGCCTGGGACACTTCCAGGGATGGGGCAGCCACAGCTTCTCTGGGCAACCTGTGCCAAGGCCTCCCCACCCTCACAGGGAAGAATTTCTTCCTAATATCTGATCTAAACTTTCCCAGGATGACCTACATAGAGAGGAGTGAAGGACAGATCTACCCAAGCATTCAGTTGTCCCCCATTAAGAAAAATATCCTCTACTGCTCCACCCCTGGAAGTGTCCAAGGCCAGGCTGGATGGAGCTGAGCAACCTGGTCTAGTGAAAGGTGACCCTGCCCATGGCAGGGGAGCTGGAACTTGATGATGTGAAAAGTCCCTTCCAACCCAAACCACTCCATGATTCTATGATACTTTATTTTCTTTATTTCCCTTCTTTGCAATGCTTTCTCTTCTCCTCATTTTATTTTATTACATTCTTGTAAACATATTCAAATTTGCTTTGCCAAGTCATGCAGGAATAAAAAGAATCTGCAGGATGATCCTTTTCTCATACCTGAAGAGGACCAACTAATTTTTGACAACACAAGAAACTTAATGAAGTTTTCTCATACAATTCTCAACAATACTCTCAAAGCAAGAGAAACCTGCCAGGATTACCACAAAGTCTCAGTCATGATACACTGAAGCAAAAAGCAGCCCATAAAATATTTCAGCTGTAGTTTGCAAATTTAAAGTTTGAAGGAAACATTTATGGTCTTTGTAAGTAATATTATTAAAAATACGCACTTCTGAAAGGTGGAGCTACATGCAGTGGTAGAAAAATTCCTTGTGGATGTGATCACTAGCAGTGCTCATCACACAGACAACACCTTAACTACAAATTTATTAGGTTTAGCAACAGCACTGTGAAGTAGAACAGCATTAGTGGTAAAGAAAATTAAAGAACTTCTCATGCAAAAAAACACCCTTTATGAAGTGGGAAGAGGATTCATTTTATCTTAGCTAAATATTCAAGATAATCAAATTTCCCTGTAGAAGTGCCCCTGTCTCTTTATTGGCTTGGCTTGAGAAAGAACCTTTGCAAATAATGTAGACTGGTTACCCTAAATTTTTACATTCCTAGAGATAGATTAGATCAATTCTGCTCTTTACAGCATTGCCTGTGCTACTCCTGCACTTCAGTGCTCCTGGTCTGAGCGAGGGCAAAAGGCACAGAGGAACAATGAGCTGAGCACGGTCCCCAGCCCTGTGCTTTTCCACCCCCACAGACTTGAGCAGTGCCCCAGAGAAAAGCCAAATGCTGCCACTGCAGGCCAAAGCAGGGAAGATAAATACCAAATTCCCCAAAGAAATGTGAATGGAGTTGACAAAAAAACTTCTTAAAGCACTCCTGCTCCATTTGCTGTAACAAAGCACATTAACTGTGTCAATAAGACTGTGGCAAAATCAGTGCCAAGGGAGTGGGCGATTGAAGGTTTTGCATACATTTAGTTGGGCAAAGATCCCACCAGATGAACCAATCAGTCCAAATCTTCTAGAAATGGGAAAAGCAGTCACAGTTTTCACAGTTTCTGGCTTCTCTGGAAAATGCCTTCCACTGAAGAGTGCAAAAGCTTGGGGTATGGTAAAAGATTCTAATCTAAAAGATTCTAACATTTGAACTAGTTGTTAGTAAGTTGGCTCTTTACTAACACTTCCTATCATGGTTAAGATCTGCTCTTTTAACCTAGCAAAAAAGAAAAAAAAAATATAGTGTTGGTTCCAAAAGGGCTCAAAAGTTGCATAAGAATCATGAATGTAATTTTACATAGGAGGGAATTATGTGTAGCTAAGGATGTAATTACCATAACCTTTTGAGATAATTCCTAACATCTGAGCAAGGGTCCTCAACAGAATTCAAATAGAATTTGGGGATTTTCCAAACAGCTCTCTGACTGCATAAAGCCACAAGGACCCTTAGCAACATCATCATTTCTAGAAAACAGAAATGGCAGCTCAGAAATCAGTGCTCCAACAGGCTTTTCTAATGCATCAATCTGTTCTCAGGACTATTCCAAGAACAGAAAATATGGTTATTCCTGGACTCCCAAAATGAAGAGGAATCACGTGAGAAGCAGGAATTGGACATGGACCAGATAAGCTGATTTAAACCGAGTGGGGTGCACAGATGAAATGTAGCTCTGGATACGGTGAAAATTCATAGGCAAGAAAAAAAAACCCAAACCAAAAACAATTGGTAGGCAAATAAATCACTGAGTCCAACTCCTGGCCCTGCACAGGGCACCCCAACAATCCCACCATGTGTCTGAGAGTGTTGTCCAAACCTTTCTTGAGCTCTGTCAGCCTTGGTGCTGTGCCCACTGCCCTGGGGAGCCTGTTCAGTGCCAACCACCCTCTGCAGAAGAACCTTTTCCCAATATCCCACCTAACCCTGCCCTGACACAGCTCCAGCCATTCCCTGGGGTCAAGACCTCTCAGTCCTTGTATAGTTCATAACTCCACTTACTAAACACCTCTCCAAATACTCCTGACATCAGATATTCACCTACACACTCAGATACACCTCCTAAATAGTACCACCTGGGGAGGAAAACCAGGGGCATCATTTCACAACTTTATCACTTCTGAGGGGTTATATCCATGTATGAAATCAGTAGCTCATCGATGAATGACCCCTCATGTTGATTTTCCTCTAGAAGGTCAATTTAAACAAAATTATCAGGTGTCAGCTTTAAACTTAGAAGCACACTTTTTTATAAGGCAGAGCTTCTGATTTCAGAGTAATGCAACTCACTGGGATTTCTATAGAGCATCTTGTTTTTCTCTGAAATAAGAAATAGACCAGCTGTCTACAACATACGTATATTTTTAATAAGCCACAAAGCCTTTCACATAACCCTGAAGTTTAATATGAAAACTTCTGCGGGACCCTAGCTTCTCTGGGACTCTAGAGATTAATCATTTGCTTACCATTTATGCAGAAACCTGTAAGATACTCCTGTGACTTAAAAATGTTAAGTTTTTATCTTTGCAGCATTACTGATGCTGCTTCCATTAAAAATTGTCATCATGGAACCACAGAATATCCTGAGTTGGAAGGGACCCACAAGGATCACTGAATTCCAGCTCCTGGCCCTGCACAGCACAGCCCCAAGAATCCCACATCTCAGTTCAACTTCTCCAAAGAAATTTATGGTTAATCCAATAAAAATATCATATGGAGTTGATGGCAGATGGTGCAACCCATCAGACTGTCTTCTGTTTCCTAACAGTTAGTTTTCTATTCCTCACAACAGGTGTGTCACAGCCTAATACAAACAGATGTACAGCAAACAATAAAAGCAAATGCCAACCACTGTTACCTTAGGCTGGATTCTTTTATTTCTTCTCCCTTGTAAACAAGAGTTACTGAAGAAGCTGAAATCACAGCAGCTCTCGCTGTTTCCTTCTTTCTTTCCCCACCATGGCAAAGCTCCACGTTTTACACCTGTCTCCATTAAATTGTTCTTTTTGTCATTTAAATCTGGCACTAAAGTTAATCTAATCAGACCCCTGCCCCTCTGTGAATAAAAGCATGGGCTGTTTGATGAGTTTTATGTGTGAGGTGGCTGGAATCACGTCCCATGTTGTTTCACCACGTTCCCCAGCACTGACACAGACCAAATAATATCAAACTGAACTGTGGATGGTAGCAGAGCTGCTGACGTGCTATGAAATCTTTGAGGACTTAGCACAAGCACAACATGTTTGTCAATTGGGCTCAGAAGGGCTGCAAAACCATCCCTGGAGAGTCATTTACTTTCCTTTCCTTTCTTCTTCCTTTTTTTTTTTTTTTTTTTTTTTTTTTTTTTTGTTCTTCTTCTTCCATGGACACAGCTTTACCTCTCCTGCTATAAACACTAATTCTCTAAGGAAGGTAATTCAAAGGTAATTCAGAGTATTTAGACTCACAGCTCCCTCTTAGCCCCCCAAAACTGCTTGCAATCTTGGAGTGAGTGTTTCTAGGTAGCCCTGTCTCTGCTTACATTTTAATCCTCTATGCAGCCTTTATATATTGACCATCAGCAAAATGCCTGCAGCAGGAGCAGCCTTAGTTTGGAATATTAAGGGAACAGACTCCAGTCATGTTTTATTCACCTCACCATAATCTATTTTTATACTGCAGACAGACTCCACAGGGAAGTAGGTAACACTTAGTCTCAAGTCATTATTTTCTTTACTCTTTTTGCATATGAGAAAGCAATTCATGTTTCGTCAGAGGCAGAAAAATGCAGACATGATCTTAACCAAAGAGAAAGAAAGATTTTAAAAACCAGAGGAGAAATGCCAGCTTTAGGACAATAAAGCCATAGTGAGTTTGGAAGAAAACAGAGATAAGAAATCTTCAGATCTCCTTTTTTTTTTTTTGGAATCACAGGATCATTGAATGGTTTGATTTGGAAGAAACCTTAAAGATCACCTGTATGGGCAGAGACACCTCCCACTAGCCCAGGTTGCTCAGAACACCATCCAACCTGGCCTTGGACACTTCCAGGGATGGGGCAGCCACAGCTTCTCTGGGCAACCTGTGCCAGGGCCTCCCCACCCTCACAGGGAAGAATTTCTCCCTGATATCCAATCTAACCCTACTCTCTGTCAGTTTGAAGCCATTCCCCCTTGTCCTGTCACTCCAGGCCCTTGGAAATAGTCTGTTGCTGAGTTCATAGTGACTGGAGTTCAGGATGGGGGGAACAATCCATCTTCCACGAGGCTTCACAAAACACTTATTTAATTCAGTTTCTCCATTTTCCATCACTTTCGTTGTCTCCTTTCCAGTTCTAAATTCGACTCCTGGAACCAGAAGAACACTTCACTGATGTGAATTGGAGCAGGATATGAAAGCAAAGGCAGAATTTGTTCATTATGAACTTTACAGTGCAAGCCCTTCCACTTAATATTTGATTGCTGTATTTCCTGCCATGTGGGACAACCTCTTTGCTGATTCTCTGAAATATTTTTCAAATTTGGTGTTCTGTTTGTTTTGCAAGAAAAGCTATAGCCTTCAGATGTTATTGTTTGTTTCTTTGGATTTTTTTTTAATTTGGGTTTTTTTTTTTTTTCTTTAATGAAAGCAATTTTGGGTTTTCACTTCTTGGCATTTATGTTTCATCATCCAATTGTCTTTTTTCTTATCCTTCTCTTTCCTTCCCTCCTTTTTTTTTCAAACTTCCAAAAGAGACAAAAACTGAATAATGACAAAATACAAATTTAATCTCTCTGTTATCCTGAATATTTATTTGCATTAAAATATTTTGAAAGAAAGAGTAAATAATATTAGTGTTTGTAAAACCATCTTTTTAACAATAAAAACATAAGAAAATTAACTGTTACTAATTTCAGTATTCTGAAAAAGGAAAAAGCAGGACGTGGACCTTTTGGAGTGAGTCCAGAGGAGGCCACCAAGAAGATTATGGGGGTGGAAACCCTCTAAGACTGGGAGAATTGGGATTGTTCAGCCTGGAGAAGAGAAGGCAGTAAAAAAAGGTGTAAGTCTGTGACTTCCTAACATTTTAAATTAGGCTGAAATCACCTCTCCCCAAACCTCAGATCACATATAACCTTAAAATCATCACAATTGCAATTACGTGGCTCCTACCAAAAAAATAAAGACACCACATATGTATTTTTTGACTAGAATTTGCAACAGATCTAATGATTAGGTGGAAACACGTAAAGGTAGGATGCAACTTCCAGGCACATCCCTCTGCCTACATTTTGCTTCAGACCATCTCTGGCTGTTCTGGATGGTTCTGCCTTCCTGCAAGGGATGGATGTGAAGCCCAGGGATTTTATTTAGGGAGGCTGGACTGCCTACTGCTGGGATCTACTTTTAGCTCTTGCAAGATGTCTACATTTAGCTGCACAGGTTCTAGTGGCCAAAACCCAGTTTCCAGGAAGGCTGCAGGCACTCGGGCACACCAGAAACGCAGGGGCACACTTGGAGCAGTGGTTCACTGCTGTCCACGTCCTCCTGCTCTCATCTGGTGCACACCAAGGGAAAACCCTGGGATCCAGCCTGCACTTCATGTGCTGTTATTGAACTGGGCTCTGAGATATGTCTTGAAGAACGTGATTAAGGCAACACCTCTGTGGGGGAGACATGAGCTAGTTACCAGTGAGGCTGTGATTCAGTGAGATATTTCAGCTAATTTGGAGGATGCAAGTGGTTCTACGTACTTCAGAGTGAGTGACTGCAGTCCCTGCTAGATCCAGGTACCGGCACAACCTCACACAATCACGGAGTCATTTAGGTTGGAAAAGATCTGCAGGATCATCAAGTCCAACCTGTGCCCCATCCCCACCCTGTCCCCCAGCCCAGAGCACTGAGTGCCACGGCCAGGCCTTCCTTGGACACCTCCAGGGATGGGGACTCCAAACCTCCCTGGGCAGCCCCTGCCAAGGCCTGACCACCCTTTCAGTGAAGAAATTCTTCCCAATGTCCAACTTGAGCCTCCCCTGGTGCAGCTTGAGGCCATTTCCTCTTGTCCTGTCCCTTGTTCCCTGGGAGCAGAGCCCGACCCCCACCTGGCTACACCCTCCTGTCAGGGACTTGGAGAGAGTGAGGTCTTCCCTGACCCTCCTTTTCTCCAGGTTAAACACCCCCAGCTCCCTCAGACACTCCTCATATGACATTTTTCAGGAGAAATATGTATTTAGTAAAAGAACTTGCCTATTATTTCTAGAAAATATTTTAATAATGTCTGTTTTAATAGAAGTCTCTTAATGTGCTTTATAAATTCACAGAATATTAGGGAGATTTCAAAGGAGAGCTATTTCCTTAACGACTGCATATTATTTATTGTCCAAGGAATAACTGAAGCAGATGATCTCAAGCACTGCCTTAGAATCTAAGTGATGTTGCAGTACCACTGTTTATCACACCAGACCTGCATTATTAATAGTGTTACCACAGTCTTAAGTCACATTTGGACAACAGCACTCACTTTCCCACTCTTTGTCAGACACCCCCTGCATGGGAGAGTGCAAAATAACATCATCATCAGGACAGTAATAAATCATATCACACGTTATCAAAACCAAAATTTGCTCATAAATCCTTTTTGTTCCAGAGGAGCTACTGCAGTATGTGCTGGGTAACATGTCTCAGGAGTGCTATGGATGAAAATCTGGGAGTTGGGCAGTGTTCCCACTTGGGAACAGGCTGGCTGTGATGTGTGGAGGACAGAACGCTTCCCATCTCTGCAATAACATACCTCCCAACTCTTTTGGGAGCAGCTGGAAAAATCAGCCTCCAAATTTCTTTGGCAAGAAAGATAAATCTGAGCAAATGAGGAAAGGGGGAGAGGGAGCTGATCTCAGTGCAGACAAGCTCACCCATGTTCCAGAGGGAACACAGCTCAGCACAGAATATGTGCTCTATTATCCCTTATCGTTACAACTTCACTGGGCTAATAGAGATACAGAGCACAAAGGTGATAAGTGAGGAGAATCAGACTTTCTGTGCACAGCTGCATAAATTAGAGATGGAAAACAAATCCCATACAGATCTTTTCTTGAAATGATAATTCCAAACCCGTTCAGTGCTACATCTCCATCCTGCTGATCTAAACGTTCCTAGGATCTTTGGCAGCTTGTCCGCATTTGCAGTTCCTTTGTAGGTGTCCTAAATGTAGCCAGGCCTTAGGAAATATATCTCATCTGCCTTTGCTTTAGGGGCACATTTCAGCCCTCCTAGGAAAGACTCTGTGCCATTTTGTCTTCCCAGTGATCTGTCAGAAGGGCAGGTGGAATGGGTGGGGGCAGCCAGGCAAGGCATAAGAGCACTAAGATCCATTCACATGGCAGGAAAATGAGCTTATAATTGTTCATTTAATGATCTTCCTCTCAAGCATAACAGCTGGTCTGGCTTTCCAAAACCTTTCAGGCTGGCAGTGGCTTCATGGTTACTCCTCCACAGCCACATGAACACAGCCAAAGGGAACATATTTCACGAGGGAATTGAGTTCTACCCAAGATAACTGCACAACTTCTAGATATTGTTACAGATTATTCACAAGAGCATGTAGTGACAGGACAAGGGGGAATGGCTTCAAACTGACAGAGAGGAGGTTAGATTGGATATTAGGAAGAAATTCTTCCCTGGGAGGGTGGGGAGGCCCTGGCACAGGTTGCCCAGAGAAGCTGTGGCTGCCCC
>JAWWES010000041.1:57751306-57772030 GCA_035583135.1 Lophotriccus pileatus
CCAAGGCCAGGTTGGATGGGGCTCTGAGCAACCTGGGCTAGTGGAAGGTGTCCCTGCCCATGGCAGGGGGGTTGGAAAGAGATATCTTTAAGATTTCTTCCAATCCAAATCATTCCATGGCTTCAGCTTTTATTATTTTCAATGACTGAGGAGATATGAGTTTTAATTTCCATTGTTCTAACCACCTTTTAAGTGCTGAAGGGTTTAAGATATATAGAAAATATAGAATATGAAAAGATAAGCAAAAGACTTGAGGCACCTATAAATCAGAAACTGTTGAATTTGAATCCCGAGTTCTGGAATAAGCTTGGATAGCTGCAGGTGACTTTTTTGTCCACAAGAGGGAACACATCCAATGTGGGTTTTTCTTTTCCTGCCAGAATACTCTGAGTAGGTGTGTTTGAGCGTTCTGAGTGGCAATACCCCTCTTGAACTGTGTGTGTTCAAGCTCACGTTGTACAATGCACATCTGTTCAGATGGTTTCTCCGAGACTGAATTGTACATATTTCTAATATGGGGATAAATGCTGCCAGTAATGGGTTTGCAAACTTTTTTGCTGCTTATTGGCTCTTCTCAAATATGAAGGAGCAGTACTGTTTCAGAGCTGAGGTGTGATGCAGCTGTGTATTGACTCTCATGGAATTTATCAGATCTGTTTGTCATAACCAAGAAACTCCCTGTGCTGGTGGCAGCTGAGAGTGTCCCAAATGAGTGTAGGCTGTTGCTCTGTTGACACAGGAGCTGACTGGGAATCCCTGATCCTTAACTCTCATTTGTTTTGTGGGTATTCATTGCTAAATCTGGGACTGATATATAACTATTCATTCTGCCACCACCACTACTACTCCTATCACAACGAAGGGTGTTCTTCTGCCAGGTTTTTGAAGTCTGTATTTCTCATCTCTTTCAGACAAGGAGCAGAAATGGATAAGGTGATGCAGGAGCTTGGGAAATCACTGACTGACCAGGATGTGAATTCCTTAGCAGCTCAGCATTTTGAATGCCAGCAGGTAAACTGAGGTCCACTGAACTAGAACATATCGTGCACATAATCATCCCAAAAAAAACCCCAAACCACTCAAATTATCACTGCTGTCTTGTCAGGATTTGGAGAACAAGTGGACCAATGAATTAAAACAGACTACTGCTATCCAGAAGCAGGAGTATCAGGAATGGGTGATAAAGCTTCATCAGGACCTGAAGAATCCCAACAACAGCTCAGTCAGGTATTTAATTCCTCTGTGATCCTTAGTTTCCTCTGTAATAGTTCAAAGGACTTGCCTTTATGTAATCTTTTAAATAGGATAATATAATCCTATTTATTAGGGTTATTATAATATCTATAGAACCATTTAAATAGGATAATCAAAACAAATCAAAGGCAACTAAACAGCCATAACTAAATATTTATATTTTAGGAGTTTCTTCATTGTGTAATGCTATAACCTTTCAGTACCAGAAAGTGTTGCAATGCACTGAAATACGACTATAGCTAAATGGAATTTCCTCCTATTTTGCCTTTATTTCTTATATCTGTCTTTAACACTGTTTCACAAGGCTTTTTGTTATCATTTAAGGATGTTCTGTAGAATAATGGTGACTCGATACCATAATGATGGTTATGATGGTAACAATATCATACATTTGGAATTAATAAGCCAATTTTTGTGGGTTTTTTCCTGTGTGTACATCACTGGGCAGCTAAAAAAATGGCATTTTTTAGTGTTCACACTTGTGGAGAGAGTTGAATGAAAAGCTTTCTGTTTGAGGAAATAGCGGGGAAATTAGAATTTGTAAAGCTGCTCATGCTTGGTGGTGTGAGCCTCTTTCCAGGTTCTGGCCTTCTCATTTTACTGCTGTAAAATAAGACCAGGGTGAGGTTGCTTGGAGCTGAAAGCTAGAACTGGAATGCTGGAATTCCAGAAAGACAGTGAAGATGTCTCAGCTTCATAATCTGGGGTGTTTTAATGTAGATGTGAAGCGATGGTGTTTTAATCGTTTCACTCTCATGCGTGGGCAGAAAGTGGGTTCTCTCTGCTTGTGTTGAGGCTTAAAAACTGTAGGTCCTTAATGCATTTGAAAATAAAGCACAGGAAGTCTGTAGTAGGTCAACCAGAAGGTTAAAGAGAGAGAAAGATGTGTGTTACATACATGTATAGACATAAAAGAGAGAGATGCACACGTATTTATGCATTATTATATTGCTTATATGTGTGTATATGTATTTATCAGTGGTATATTTCAGTCCTGTCTCATCACTAGGCATTTGCAATGTTTATGAAACACCCGTGTAAGTTGTTTATAAAACACCTTTGGAGATGAGGCACTTGGAAACCAGAGAGAAACGTTTCATTGATGCAGACTCAAATTTGAGATAGTTCACGTTATTTCATGCAGCAGCAGCATTGTATCACTAGCAGACAGCTGAACTTTGGGAAAAAATTAAAACTGATACCTGAAAAATTTCCTTGAACACCATGGAACGTTTCCTAAGGCTTTTTTTAACCTCCAGTTTTATATGGGGAGACAAAAGGAATTCTGTATCTAGTAACTTCATAAATAAGGTTTTGACTATTATAAATAGGCTGAGAAGAATTTTTTTTCTCTTTTTATTCCTGCATTCTTATTATGTTATAAAACTTATTTTTATTTCTCAGTCTTGAAATGCTTTACAAATGAGCCAAATATTGTAATTCTAAAAGTGGAGTCTACTCTCCTTGCTGCCAGGAAGGAAAAGGTAAAGCCCCAGATGAGTGGAGTTCATGGAGGTTTAATGTCCTGGATTCCACAGACCAGCTGAGAAAACTTTGGATAACTCTCACAGAGCTGTTGGTCTGGAACAAAAAATTAGGATGAACTTCTTATTATGTATGTTTCTCATTATTTTAGTGATGAAATTAAGGTTCAGCCCAGTCAACTGAGAGAATCTGTGGAAGGAAATGGAAGAATTTATGAAGAGCAAAGGCTGTTAGAAGAAAGCTTTACTATTCACTTGGGTAAGTGGAGTAAACTGAGCCCAAAACCAAACATAACAGGGGCTTATAAATAATGTGTCTAAGCCATGTATTATTTGCAGTATTTAACTGTCAATGAATATAATTTACAGTTTGGTTTGTATTTGTTCTTTACATGTGTAAGAGAAGAATAGGGTGGTGTAAACTGTATCAAGCATTATCTTGCTATCTGAAATGTACTTCGTGAAGGACATCTCTAGAAGCAAGTTTTTATCCACTTCAGCAAAGTGACTCATGTCGAAAAGCACAGTAACATCAAAGCACATAGTGCTTAAAAATGATATTTTAACTTTTCTTGTTAAGAAAACTTATCTTGTTAAGGTGATCAAGCACTGGGCTGCCCAGGCAGGTGGAAAGTCCCCAGTTTGGAGGTGTTTCAGGAAAGACTGGATGTGGCACTCAGTGCTCTGGCCTCATTGACAAGATGGTGGTTGGTCAAAGGACTTGATGATCTTGGAGGTCTTTTCCAACCTAAATGATTCTGTAACAGGGAGCAAGGTTCATTTCAGGTGTGAACAAGCCTTGCCCTGTGACACCATGTGAAAATACTGCGTTTTTACCCTTTACTTTGCAAAGTGCTGTTATGTCTGTAAAACTGAGTATAGGGTTAAGAACTTCCTTTGAGTGGTGTTGGTTATAACTCCATCACGGAGCTTTTTAACAAAACTTAGGGGAGCACTTTGATCCCTTGCATTTTAATGACAGTCTTTTTACCTTGTGTACTGACCATGTGTGTTCTGGACAGGAGCTCAGTTGAAGACCATGCACAACTTGAGGTTGCTGAGAGCTGACATGCTGGATTTCTGCAAACACAAGCGCAACCATCGAAGTGGAGTGAAGCTTCACAGGCTTCAAACTGCAATGTCTCTCTACTCAACTTCTCTCTGTGGCCTGGTTTTGCTGGTGGACAACAGGATCAGTTCATACAGTGGGATTAAAAGAGGTGAGACCTCCCAGGGAGTGTGTCATTTAAAATCTTGCTGTCTTCTCTCACAAAAGAAATAGTCCTTGTAACGCTAAAATTTAGTGGAGCCCCTAATGTAAAATTTAACTTCAGTGGAGACCCTAGTGTTTTGTATATGGCCTTGCAAAAGGGTAACAAGTGCAAAAAGAGACATGGATAAGGGTGGAGGACAGTGTTGTGCTGTTACCCCTCTCATGTCTTCCCTAGGTTTTGTGTTTGAGTGAGGAACATGCTGGAGAGGACAGTTCAGTGTTGATTTTGCTGCCTTAGACTGACTTTTTATAGGGGCTTCTCACTCTCTGATATCCAATTAGCACGCTGAAACTTGTTTGCAAGAATGAAAAGGAGGCATGCTAAGACTTCAAAGTGATAAGTAAATGCATAAAAATGCCATGTGCTTTTGATAGCGTGAATTCCATTAAAAGTGAACAGTGGGAATATCCCTTCCAGGTCTATTCCTGGAAAGCTGGATTAGTAGCCATTTGAAGTGCATGTCTTTTGAGGAACTGGACACTATGATGAAGGTGTTTCCTGTCAAGTTAACTAACTGAAGGTGTATTTTTTCCTGGTCCAATTTTGGTCACCAAGGCTTTCTGTGAATCACATTATTGACCTTCCCACCTCGGTCTTGAAGTTCAAGTCCAGAATATACACACTTGGAATGTCTTTTTCATGACTGGAGCCACTGTTACTTGTCATTATTCCAGCATGCCATAGAAAAAAATATACTTTGGAGGTTGATATTCCCTGGAAACAGTGTGGAATCAGGCTTGTAGCAAGGAAGAAAGGGAAGTGTACCAGTAAAAATTGCAATTTCTTTTGTGCTGTTTCTTACTTGCAGTTACTTTTTTAACTGCTTAAATATTTAAATGAATAACAAGAGCAGAAGTTCTGTTTTCATGCTAAATTTTAGGTGATAAGACAGACACTTAAGTAATACCCTTAGAAACAAAATTGCATCTCCCAGCCACCAACGAGGTCCTGCAGCCACAGTAAAGGGGGGAAAATATGGACCATATTTTAGGGCTGCTGTGGCTCAGTACTTGTAGTGCACCCAGACAAATTATGAATTAAAATTAATTTAAGTACCATTTATTTGCTACAACTGATGTCTTCCAGCCTTCTTTTACTTTGATGCAGACAGAAAACACACTCTTTTGGAGTATCAGCTTTTTTCTCCCTTGGTTTTAGACACCAGAATTTAATAAAGCCTTTTGAAAATAGTTTTTAGGGTGGAGATGTCGTGCAAAAAGATAAGATACATCAAGATTTTTCTGTCTGCTCTGCCTGTTCCTGTCACAGCCCGTTCATGGGAATATATGGTGCTCTCCAGACAGGCAGAGCACATTAAGAAATTGAAGGAGGATTAGAGCAGGTACCCCAAAATGGGCAGCAAGTAGGAATGGCTTAGTTTTTATGAGGGAGACTTCATGTAAAAAGAATTTCATTAATAGCTCTCATTTTTCAAACCAAACTGGAATGTTGTTGTTGCTTTGGGAAGTATTTATTATGTATGTTTTAATAAAGTAGCACAGACTGAAGGACTGTTAGTAACAAGGCATTGTTTTTAAAGCACAATTACATTTAATGTTCATATTGTTGCTGTTATTTTTGGGGGAGGTTGTGGATTTTTTTTGCTCTGGCTGGTTTTGTTTGAAGAGCAGCGACACTCAAAGTTGTTGAATAAATAATCCTTGGTTTGTTTGTTTGTTTTCCCCAAGCATTTAATTTCTTCCAAAAAATATTTTGTTCCTCCTATAATTATTATTTTTTTTTTTTAGAAATTGAAAGGGGATTTTGTCTGCTCTTTGTGGGGGTTGACTTTGTAGCTGTGTAGCCTTGCTTGGGCAGCTTGGAGTAGGGTTATGTAATGGCACCGAGCGCGGCCTGATGACGCGGATCATCATCTTATTTTTTTTCCTAGATTTTGCAACCGTTTGCCAAGAATGCACGGATTTCCACTTTCCTGGAATCCAGGAACAGCTCGAGATTGTCCAGAAGGTTGTACTTAAGGCCCGAGCACAGCGCAGCAGTAAGTCGAAAAGGCACCATGGTCAGTGACAACCAAAATTACTTTCCTTGAAATAGAACAGTGGGCAGCTGGGTGTTTGTGGGCAGGGGCAAGTTGATTCCGCTCTTCTGCAGCTACCTCATCTATAAAATTGGGATGTTTGGGTTTAGCAATAAACCCTGAGACTTCAGCATGAAATTCTCTTGTCATAAAAGTCTCTCTTCGCTGCCATAACAGATATAATTGTAATAAAAAGACAACCTATAAGTCTTTAAATTCTAATCACTCTTTAACAGCGTGGGAAGTGTATCAGGCCATCCCACTTTCCTCTGCAGTTTAAACTGCCTGTAGCAACACAGACTTTATCTGTGGTTACATTTTTATTTCAATTTAAATCTTTAAAAATAGCAGGAGGGGAGTTACTTTTTCCCCTTCCTTCAAAGTGAATGCTGAAAATTGAGTAACAGATGGACTAAATGTGTGTACCTTTTAGTGCTGACCAAATCTTTATGAATGGTTTCCTGTGCAGGTGTATTTACAAATGGCTGTGAAATGTTCTGACCACGTGGTGTTTGTACACCCCAAAGCTTTGCTTTTCTTGCAAAGAGCTACTTGTGTGATTTAAATATGTCAGGAACGTGAGCAAATTCATGAGAGTACATAGGAAAAACAGGTTTTCTTGGGAATATTGCATTATTCTTGGGAATATTGCTGTAGTCTTGAGAGAAATAGTGAAAGCTGTTTTTATGCAAATGCTGCTGATTTTTATAAATCTATTAGGAACAAATTTGTTAGTTTTGTTACATCATTTAAAGAGTAATAGGTGCTATGCAGTTGTGGGGGCAATCTGGAAAGTTCAATATTATGTATGAGAAACTGTGTTTTGTTTTGTCCAAATGAAGAGATATCATGGAACATGATAAGGAAGTCAATAATTTGAGGTAGGATTCAGTTTGGTGTGTGTTGAAGGCAACAAAAACACTTCTGTCCGTCCCCCTTCTTTTGGTGGACTTCGTGGTAAAAATTCAAGCCAAATGCCATCTCAGTACAACTTCCATGCTGAAGTGTGATTAATAGAGGATATGTTTAATATTTCTGCTGTGTGCTTATGTACAGAAAACAAAATGAGTGGAAATGAAGAGAAATTAAAGAATATTGAACGAAACCAGTCCAATATTTTGCCGGGTGAGTTGTGTTACAGTGATCCCCCCCCTCCCCTTCTTGAAGTAAGTTGTGTTCTATACGTGCACATTTTTAGCTCTAAAGTCAGAGCATAAATTATAAACTAAATCCAAGTTTGACCTCAATCAGAGGAGAAGGATGTTCTTGTGGCTGAGGAAGAGAACTGGGTGTCAGGACATCTGGTTTCTATTCCCAGCCTTGCCACTGTGTCATGTGACTTGGGGCAAATCACTCCTCTTTGCCTAAAACTTCTTTTCAGAATTTGAGGGTGAAGAGAAAAAAAGATCTCTGAGTGTCTTGGGGAAAAAGATGAAACTGAAGTGCCAGCAGCTAATTTTATTTTTGGAAATAACTGGATGTACATCACTGTTGGGAGGCAAAAAAGCGTTTTAGGATGTGTTTTTTTAACTTGGGGAATGGAGAAATCCATTCACCTCAGAGAAAGTATCTCTATAGTGATGTTTAGTGAGGAAAGCTGCTGTGGAATTTGAAGATCAATAGATGCTTGTTTGCAAACAACTCTGCGACTCATCTTCCCATTCTTAGGAATTATTTTAAATTCTAATGATCACTGATACCTTTTGTCTTCCAGTTCCCTATCTCAGTTGTTACGTAACCCACTATGTTTCCACATCCTTTATTTGAACCCATCCATTTTTGGTATTTCCTCCTCCCACATCTGCCTGCAATTCAGTGCTTGCATTGTGTATTTTGAGTATTACACCTCCTCTGTGTTTGTTTTGCTGCCTTGTGCTATATATAGATCATATCCGCCTGTGCTGGCACTGTTGTGTTATTACACCACGTGTCCATGGTGCCAGGGGAGCCCATCAAAGCAGGGAAACAAGTGTAGGATGAATGTAAAACAGTGATGTTCTAAGAGAACTTTAGAGGAGTTGGTTCCTAACCTTTTTCTTTAATCTCCTTGTGTATGTGTTCCCATCTCTGCTGTATATTTCTATTTGACTTTTTATCTTGAATGACCCTCTCCTTACATTGCCTAACAGTGATGGTGATCTGCCTTTCAGTGCAGACCACCACCATGAGACCGTGGTTTGTGTGATTCTGCAGGAGAATTCTACATCACACGCCATTCCAACCTGTCTGAGATCCACGTTGCTTTTCACCTGTGCGTGGATGACAACGTGAGGTCCGTTAACGTGACCGCTCGCGATCCTGCAATCATGGGGCTCAGAAACATCCTCAAGGTCTGCTGCACACACGACATCACCACCATCAGCATTCCTCTCCTGCTGGTGCATGAAATGTCAGAAGTAAGTCAGTGGAAAGGTTTGGTTTTATATCCTTGGGTTTGACTGAAGCAACTTTTGCAAAGGGCGTGTTCCGTGCTGGTTTAAGCCAGCTGGGGGTGGTCTGTCTCAGTCTCATACCATTGTCCTGGCACTTGGATCTGTGTGGTGACCCAAGGGAAGGAACTGAACCAATTAAGAACATTTCAGCCAGCTGTATCACTTGGAGTTGTTATTCCCACCCCTCATTTTGGACACCTCACTTCCTGGATCCAGTCTGTTGCACAGTTGTACGAGTATTAATTGAAAGTGGAGTCCTGGGGCAACAGCTCTTGCTTGGGAACGGTACCTTCAGAGATGCTGGTGCAGCAGTGATACCAGATCCCCAGTTTTCATTGTCATTAGCTATAAAACCTTTAAACTAAGTTTTAGGAGCTGCAGATCTAGCAAAGCTCAGCTTAGAGTTCCGTATCTGTAAACACCACTCTGTAGCACCTTGGCCCTACAAAACAGCAACCAAATTTCACCTTTACTTTGAACTCTCCCTTTCTTTACTGTCTAATCAATAGCATCCTTATTTTTTTTCCCTTTTTCCTCTTTAGTCCTCCCAGATACCAGCTGGGCAAGAGGCAGGATATTGCTGTTCTTACCTACTGGACTGAGTTGTCTCTTATTTTTTTAGTAGGATTCTGATGTAGAGCTTGTCTCTCAGTCAGTAGCTTTTCACAGTGCAGAGGAATTTAAAACTGCTGGCAACCTCTTTTCTCTGTCACACCTGGCTCAAAAGATGCCAGCAGAGAAGAAAAGGGGGTAGGAAGGCAGGGAGAGAAGTGATGGACAGGCAGCACAGCTGTATCCTTAAGAGATAGAAAGTCTATAAACCTAAAGAAATGAGAAAAAGAAGGTAATTTTGCCATCCATACAAAGGTTTCAGTGGTAATTACAGTCTGTTGTAGGGTTTTTTTAAATAATCCTTTGATTTTTCACTTGTAATTTCAATATTGCCTTTCCTTCTTTGGAAGTGCCTGAGTCACAGCAAGGTAAAGGCTCACCAGTAGATTCCCTTTAACAGTGACTGGTTTTGTAACAATTTGACTGGAGCACAGTGTAGAAATGGCCCCCCCCCTTTTACAGGATCAGGGACAATTATCATGAAAGAGCAAGCAATGCACAAGGTAAAACTGTCGGAAGATTAAGTTTCTGATATTCCCATACAGAAAAGCAGACTTTTAGGAACAGATGGAATTAGCTCTGAAATTTGTATCAAGTCCTTTGTTTTGGGCACAAATGTGAGTAACCAACATGCAGAGCAGGAGTGTGGGTCACTGATGGGACCCAGTTGCTGTGTTTCATAAATCCATTGACCTTTTTTTTAACCAAGTTACCATCTGACTATATTCTTCTTCTCCTCTTTTGTTTTATTTAAACCTCATCTGTTTTAGCTTTCGTTTGCATATCTGTATTTTAAAATACAAATAAAGCACAAGACCAAGTGTTCATCATGCCTTGAGATTGTGTGAAACTGAAGAATAATCTTCTTGTCTAGTGCGGGATTCTTAAAAGGTCCTGATAAAACAATTTATGTTTTATATGAAGTTGTAAGTCTTTGCAGAGTAAGCAGAAAGTGACGTATGTGATAAGTGTATGCTTAGGCAAAACTGCCTTGTGTGACTTGCTTTGGCAGCACTGCTTAATTACAGTGCTTTGCAGCTGGCTGACCTCATTTGAAACACACAAATATGTGACTTCTTGGTGAAGGAGAAGTGAATAATGACAGATTTCTGAAAGCTCAACCTGAACTCGGTGCCTTTAGCGGCCCCAGTTGTGAACCTGCGTTTACCACCTACATAAAAACATTTTTGTAAAGTGGTTAACCAGGAGCCCAGCTGCAGAGATGTTTCACCCTGACAGGCATTCATTAGGAGTGTTCTCTGTGCTTTTCCCAAAGGTCTTCTTTTATGGTTGGAAGGTTATAACCTCAGAGAAGTGATCACAGAATCACAGAATGGCCTGGGTTGGAAGGGACCTTAAAGATCATCCAGTTCAGCCTCCCGCTGTGGACAGGGACTCCTTCCACTATCCCAGGTTGCTCAGGGCCCCATCCAGCCTGGCCTTGGACACTTCCAGGGGTGGCAACTGTTTCTGTCTGATCACTGTTAGGAATCTAATATAAACTGGCATTGCAAAAAATGCCAGAGCTGGCACAGTTCCTTGGCCCTTCCAACACGGGAGCCATTGCTGTTGTCCCACACAGCAACACTGACAACACTGGGACTCTTCAGAGATCTCAGACATTTGTCTCTTCTACTATAAGTTAAGACAGAAATGTTTTCTAGAAAAGTAGAAATGAAGGGAGTATAAGCTGTGTAACAAATATTTATGAACATGATTTATGTATATAGAGAAATCAGCGATGGGTTTGTTAACCGCAAATATTTCTCCTCTAAGTTTCCCCCTCTAAATGTACAGCTGCTCATACAGTGTTTAGGATTTGCACAGACATACTTTGATTAAAACTCTTGCTTATTTTAACTTAACAAAATTAACTGTTGAAATTTGATTTGAAATCTTTGTCCCACAAGATGTTTTTGGACTCTGGTGTTTTCATTACCCAAGTATGACGTGGTTCTGCAAAAGCATAAGCCCTTAGTTTTTTCAAAAGCAACAGCCCCATGTAGTGAGCCTGTCACAAATTAAATCAAAATATTTTGTAGCATTTCTTTCCAGTCAATGAAGCTGGTCTCCCTTCCTCCTTTTTTTTTTTCTACATGAGGAGAAGAAATCTTAATTTGACAGAATCGTTGCATCCTAAAAGGGAGTGAGGTGTGGTCTCTGCTAGTGAACAACAACCAAAATTCCAGGTGGTTTTTTTTGCCTGCTTGAATGCTCTTAACCAAAACCCACTATACTTTTTTACTTCCTGTGCCCTGCACTGTATTTTGAATTGGTACTTAAATGATCATCATTTTCACAGCTGTAACTTAGTTTGCACGTAGAGAAAAATCCCGATAACGGGGCAAGTTCATGAGAACTTACATTGTTAAAGATGGATTAGAATCGAATCACTGCGACATCATTTTCGGTTCCTGTGGCTTTCGTGGAGTGACATTCTGGATTCAACCTGTTATTTCCCTGAGTGCCCACAAAATTTAACATCTGTGTTCCTCTAAACCGGTCCAAGGAATAGTGTCATATCCTGCTGTTTCAATCAATCCTTTTAAGGCTTAGTTCCCATCAGTGATTGCACAGGGTAGTCCCGAGAGAGAACTTTTCTTCTTAGTCACTTGTTTGTTTTTACCCAAGCCAAAACAGAGGTCAAAACCAACAATAAGCACCTCAATTATTGTGACAGAAAGCACACGGGGGCAGATGAGTTGTAAGAAAGACCAAGTGTTTCTTCTAAAAAGCTTAGAAATTAAAAAAAAAACAAACCAAGCATTGTTTGATTAATGTGTTGAATACCCTAAAAGCAGCATCTATTGATGCAGTGATTTACATAACGAAAATTTTCTGAAAAAACATTTCTAACTTAAGCTGTTTTTAACATACTGTGTATTTTGGGGAGGGCAGGAGTTACTCCCACCAGAGTAGGAATTTTGGCCACACATTCAGTTTATTGCTTCAGTGTTATCAGTTGTCATTCTTAAATAACCTTCCCTCTCAAATAACTTTCTTTAATCCTGACATTAAGCTCTTTGACAGTGGCAGATTGCAGTGTTTGACATTGCAAAATAAAGACTGGCTTTTTTTGTGTGTATGAATAGAAAATGATGTAAAGCTTATGTTTGAAAAGGTACCTGGAAAGATAAATTGGTTCCCATGTCTCTATTCCTGTATTCAGATTAGGAAGTGCTCATCTTCATCTTGAGACTACCTCTGAACAGATAGAGACTGTTTTCTTTCTGAGAAGTGTTTACAGTGAGTCATTCTGTCTCTGACTAGGAATATTCAGCCAAAGAATGCTTAATGTACTAGATTATTTAAACTATTACTTAAATTATTTAGTCCAGTGCTTGTAGCCATATCTTAAACCCCTGTGGTTTTCATGCCACATTTTGCTGTTGAACTTTAGGTAAGGATTTGCTGTCTGTTATATCTGAAACTCCTTCATCAGATGAAGATGAATTTTGTTTGTTTTCACCTGAAGTTTTAGGGGAGAAGGGCTTCTTCTAGTTCCAGCATTAGAGAGAAGGTTTTGCCAAGAAACCTTCACCAAAATCGTCAAGAACAGATAGAAGTCATCATTACGCTATTAAGATGTGGTCAGGAGCCTGTTTTTGGCTAGCTGAAGCATGAACCTGACATTTATCAGTTGGATATTAGACATTTTCCTGCATTTTCCTGTGTAAAATCGTTCTGACATTGGGGTTCTCCTACCAATAAGCAGTGGCAGTGTTATTGTGGTCTCCTGTAAGGTATATACCACCTGCCCAGAAAACTCTGGAAAACTCACTCTGTAACGCTGCAGGGAAAATGAGGTTCTGCAACAAAAATATATTACTTTTAATAATTTTTTTTTCCCCTGTTACTCTTGTTGGCTAGATCCATTGTGCACTGAGGCTTTTCTGCTTTTTCATTTTTAGGAAATGACCATCCCGTGGTGCTTGAAGAGGGCGGAGCTCGTGTTCAAGTGTGTCAAAGGTGTGGCAGTGAACGCTTTGGTTGGGTTTTGGTTGGTGTTGCATTTGGTGGCATCCACGCTCAGCTCAGGCTGTGTATTTAAAAAAAAAAAAATTAAAAGGGTGTTTTTCAAAATTTATTTTCAAAAAAGGTGTCCCTGCCTGTGGCAGGGGGTTGGAACTGGGTGGTCTTTCAGGTCCCTTCCAACCCAAACTATTCCATGATTCTATGATTCTGTAATTTCCAGTGCCCTTTGTATTTCGATTGCCTCTAACCATGAGGCATTTTCCCTGCATTTTTCCTAGACCAGTTTATACACTAATCCATCTCTTTGATGGAAAGCCCTCATGACTCAGCATGGTTTTCTGTATTTCCAAGTGGTGTTATTACTTTCTGCATTTTTGTGTGCTGCACTTTAATACTTGAACGAGTCATTCAATTTAAAATGTTAGTAATCTTCTTTCTACCACCTACTTGAGGAACCTCTTCCTATGGTGACCTTTATGTGAAAACTCCCTCACTGATTGATGCTGGTGTGATCAATGGGAAATACTGCATAGATATATAATAAATACTGGGTTTTTTAGGTTTCATGATGGAAATGGCCTCGTGGGATGGAGGAATTTCTCGGACTGTACAATTCCTGGTGCCACAGGTAGGTTAAACCAAATTCACATCCAACCTAGGAGACTGTTGGAAAAAAAAGTTACATGTCAGCAGATCTAGTTTTGATGTGTTTGCTATTCCCTGCTCTTTTGGGGTGAGCTTAAATTAATCAGTGTGGGTTTGGTTCCTTGCCTGTAAAACAGGTTAAGGTTTATGTTTTTGAATATCCATCAGTATCTTCTGAGGACACTGAAATTTCAAACTGGGAAGTTCAGCTTTCCAAATATGCTGAAAAGGAGAGTTTTTTGCTGTTACTCTGAGGAGATGGGCTAACCTTGCATTACAGAACTTTAGGTGTTTATTAGTCATAACATCTAACAGCTTGGAAAGCTGTAATGCAGTCACTTCAGTCATGCTTCCAGAAAATCCTGAATTACTCCAGGTATTTGAAGTTGGTTGTAATTAAGGATCTAAAATGATTTAATTTGGAGTTGTTTCTGATCTTCAGAAACAGAAAGTTTTCCAAAGATACAAGGCAGTGCTGGACATAAAATCAGAGTTATGTTAGGAAAGAAATAACATGTATTTCTTGACAAAGTAGGAAGCTGCTGAGCAAAGAGGAAGCCAGGAATCAATACTGAAGTTGAATCTAATGGTGTAATTCAGAGAGCACAGGAGTCCTGTAGATAACAAGCAGCACTATCCTGCTTTTTTTAGGTGGAAATAATCAATTACTGGAACGAGAAATCTACTGGAAAGGGCTGTGTCACATAAATACACAGTGTTTTTAGATCAGTCTTTTCCTTTTAATTGAATTAAGTCGAATTATAACACGTAATTAAATTTGAAACTTCGAAAGTTATGGAAGTTATTTGTAAGTTTGAAAATTATCTGTGTGGTCTTCTGAAAAGCAGCAATTCTCTGAAAAATCAAGAAAGAATGTTGAGAGAGAGATTTAATTCTTCCAAAAGCCAAAGCTCACAGATGTGGGGGTTTTTTTCCAGACAATTTCCGAGGAAATGTTTTACCAACTGAGCAACATGCTCCCCCAGATCTTCAGAGTGTCCTCCACGCTGACTCTGACCTCTAAGCACTGAATTCTGAGGAGCAGAAAGCTGTATCCTGTGGACAGAGGATGAGATTAAAGAGATTTTGGACCCGAATGTCTCTTTCCTGAGGGCTGATGACCCTCAAATGGTATTTGTTGCACTTTCAAGAATTGTGTCATTGTAATAAAAGATAAATGCTGTCTGGACTTGAGTGTGAGCAACTTCACAATTCACTTCACTTCACTTCACTTCAAAATTCACAGAGAATCCAAGGAATATTCACCAGTTCATGGTGTTTATAAAGTCACTGTATAATAACAGACTCTCAGCTTAGTATTTTTGAGTCCTGCATGCTGTAAGAAGCCATGTAAGTGACCCAGCAAACATCTCGTGCTGAACTGTCAAATACTTTCTTTTCCTCTGCCAGCAGCTTCTAAAGAGGAATCATGCAAGTAATGTGACCTAATTTGGTGTTCTAGAAAAGAAGGATGTAAATTCATCTAGAAGGAGCTGGATTAATCCTGTTAGAGCTCGTTTTACATTACTGGCCTTCAGCTGAAATCAAACTCTGGTCCCAGAAAAGCAAGAGCTCTAACACTATTTTGTTTGGGAAAGGTGTGGTGGCAGAAGTATCCCTTTTTATAAGCTCTAAAACTTACCTGTGTTGTGGTGAAGGTCTGTGTTATATATTTTTAGTTTTATTTTTTTCCTTCAGTCCACCAGCAAGGAGCTTGTGGAACACCAGCAGTCCTTGAGCAAATACCTTGCTTATACTTCCAGACTATTTGTTAGTAAAAATGATGCTCATTCCTTTGCCAAAGCAGGAAGACACCGTTTAATTTAGTTGTGTTTTGGTGAAACTACTGCTAATTTCTAAGAAAATAGTTAAACTCTTTGCCTTTTAACTTTTGAATGTGTGTTTTCCCACCTCATCAGGTTGCATAGAAACCTGTCAGCAGTTGGTCTTTGGTGCTAAAAAGAGCAAACAAGTGCTAGAGGTGAGGTTTGGGAAAGTCAAAGTGGTAGGAACGGTAAGGGGAAATTATTAGTTCTGCTTGATGTCTGCCCCTTGGAAATGATGAATTGTCCTGCCAGAGGGAATCTTTGTCTGAAGGATCCTTGACACAACACTTATTTTTCCCATTTTTCATATCTATGCCTAAGCAAGTGGTGGGAACAGCAGATTTTTAGCTGCCTTTTAGGAAAAAAAGAAAACAAAAACAAAACCAGAATATAGAGATGGGATCACCTAAACTGTACTTTCTGTTTGATCTGTACCCAGCAACTGTAACATGCAGGCTTCAATTTCTGGTGTAAAGCCACCTCAGAAACCCTGTTTGGGTCATGAAAAGCTATTCAGGATTAAGAGGAAAGTGACTTAATGGGCATGAGGTTTTCTATTTGTATATGCAGCGCACTATTCCTTGGAAGGATGACAGGATTTAATGCCTTGAAAATGCCGTGTAAAATTGCAGGCTTGGCTCGCGTTGAATAAAAAATTCTTGCCACCGGGAGGAGTGAGGAGCAAATGCCTTTGTTCAGCTTTTTTAACCTGCTCGTGGTGACCACTGCAAACTGCAGGTGCCCTTTGCAGCCTCTGAACCGAGGTGGTTGCAAGGACAAAAAAAATTGCCAAGAGCCTTGATTTGTCAAGGATATAAGTTACTGTCCTCTACCTATTGTCTCCAGCTCTGTGATCCCAGTCTGTTTGCTCACACTGTAGCTGGTGGCAAGCAGGGGGAGCAGAATTCAAGCAGTTGAGACACAGATGTACAGGGAAGTTTCTGGCATCGCAGCAGGGGAACAGGCAGGGCAAGGTCTGTACATCAGTATTGTGATTTCTGTGAGCTTAAAAGTTGATCGGTTTATTTCTTCCATATCTTATTTTCCCCTCATTGGAGGAAAGTTTAATTTACTCTTGAGTGGTATGTTGAGCATTAGTCCTCGCAGGCCTCATTTACTCTTATTTCTTGCCTGTGCTATATCCAGAAATACAGAGCTATTTGCTGGCATTCACACCAGCAGTGTAAAGAGATGCCTGCCCTCTTCTTGTATCTTTGCCTCATGGAGGTATCAGGGCAGGCCATCAGTACTGCATATTTATTTATACGTTTATTACTTCATCCTAGATACTGGATGTAGTAGAAGTCAGTAGCAACCACAGGATTGAGGTCCCATGGGACCACAGAACTAGAAGAGTGTATTCTTATGCACAAGGACAAACAACTTGCTCCGGGGCTGAGCCCTGGGGAGAACATGGGAGGTAAAGGCAGCCTAAGGGTACCAGATCTGAGTGAGCTCAGACACAGCCACTTGTCTTGTGTGCTTGTTACTCTTGAAATGAAAATGCATTTTTGAATATTCAGAAGCAAAGCATTTCAGTTCTTGGCAACATTTTCACTCCCGTCCTTCAATACCAAGTACTTCGTATTGGTGACTACAGGCTCAGCATGGGTGGCAGGCTCACAGCTTCTGAGGTGGGCATATAAATTGCACCTTAATTCCCATTTGGAATGGGCTAACTTCTTTCTCTGCACGTGGTACAGGCTGCCCTGATGATTTTAAGCTATAGAGAAACCCATAAGAAAACTGTAAAGCTCTTTTGAAGTTTATTTCTTGAAGGTTAAGCGAGATTCTGGGTAAAGAAAGGTGGTTCATAGTGCCTTATTTCCAATTCCCACTTCAGAATAAACTGCAAAGGGGGAAAAACAGAGTTTGTCCATTATAATAAAGGCTCCAAAAGGGAAAAGCCATTGAAACCAGTCAGATTAAGATGTGAAGTCATTCTTGCAAGCTCTGCCTTGTTCTATAAAGTCCCATACCAAGTGTCATGTTCAAAGCATTCCATTGCTTAGGAGAACCTATCAGCTGTCATTACAGAAAACCATGGAATCATAGAAGGGCCTGGGTTGGAAGGGACCTTAAAGATTGTCCAGTTCCATCCCCCTGCCATGGGCAGGGACACCTTCCACTGTCCCAGGTTGCTCCAAGCCCCGTCCAACCTGGCCTTTCCAGGGATGGGACATCACAGCTTCTCTGGGCAACCTGTGCCAGTGCTTCCAATAGAGAATTTCTTCCTAATATCCAATCTAAACTTACTGTCTGTCAGTTTGAAGCCATTCCCCCCTGTCCTGTCCCTACATGCCTGCGTAAAAAGTCTTATAAAAAGTCCTGCTCCATCAAGGAAGTCAGCTGGAACAGGAACACAATTTAGACCAGGCCAAAGGATGTGGCTGGAAAACAGCTCATGTAATTTTGCAGCCCATGAAGCTCTCCCTCTATGTTTAGTGGAAGAAAAGACAGGCCACCAAAAAGACTGCAGAGGTGGTGGAACATTGTATAAAGGGTGGGGTGGCAAGTGCAGCTTGGGGAAGATGAGACAGCTTGAGCAAGCAAAACTTCCTCTGGGCACTTTATTTCCATGTCATGTATTTTTTTAACTGGAAAATGCACTGTGGGCATAAGTATGTGATGCACAGTTCCTGTCTCACTGGCCAGTTCCTCTGCTTTCGGAACTGACATGGAACAGTACTTTCAACCAGTTCTGTGCAGAGCTGAGAAAAGGTAGAGAAATGCTCCCTAGTGGGAGTAATTACCAATACCCACCAGAAAAAAAATGACAGAGCAAAACAAGGTTGCTGTGTCATGTTTGTAACGTGGTTCTATAAATATGAAGCATCTAGTATCAGATATTCTATGTAACGTAAGAAAAACTCAATGCTGAATCATGAAAGAACTCTGCATGGACCAGCACATAATGATGATATCTTCACTTCTCACAAGAGCCATGGTAGGTACTGGCATGTTCCAGGGGACTGTTGCACTTCCAGACTTCTAAATCTTCCCCAGTGTGAATGCAGGGAAAAAATATCATGATAGAAAAGGCACTGACCTTTTGCATTTCAGGGCCTGCAGGATGCGATGCTAGTTTTGATTGTCTTCCTAGCTCCTGCAAAGAGCAAAGAGGAGGTGGGTTTGTACCTCATGTTCCAAGAAGGGTTTCGACTTAACTAACAGGGATAAAACTAGCAAAGAAAAATATGTAATATTTAGAGAAGCAATCTTTCTAAAAACTTAGAAATCAGTCTCATGATGGACAAACATTTCTCTGAGAATGGAGAGAGATCCACTGTGTGGATCAAGGTGACAGGAGGATACAGCTATGCCTTTGTGTTATAAAGTGCTCTCAATCTGCCTGGGAGGTGGAAAGGCAGGGCTCCCTGTCTGCCTTCCTGCTTGCTCAGCTGAAATGGATTGATGTCTCCCTGCTTCTGTTCCATCTTTGGGAAGCACATGCATGGCCACTGGGGTCCAGGCAGACATGGTTCATCTCCAGTTGTCTTAATATGTTTGATTGATTTTAAATCTGCACAGGGGAGTATCCCATGAAGAAAATCTCTCCATTCCTTCAAGAGATACTTTCTGTGGAAGACAAAACCTTGGAGGAAGAAATCCAGGGATGTGCTGCTGTGAGCTCCTTCTAGCTCTTAACAGTGCCAAATGTCACCAGGGCATCTTTGAATTTCAATAGGAGTTCAAGACCCTCAGCCCCAGACAGGAACAGACCCCATATGAACAAAGTTAGGAATGTCTTGGACTGGGAAGTTACCAGAGTTGAAACTGGCTTGGTTGTCTCCCAAAAATCTTATTTTAAGTTCCTTAAACTGAACCATAACAGCTCCTGCCTGGCATAAATTATAATCCTCCAGAATGCTCTGTATTCACTCATGCAAGTCATTTATAGTGACTGTTTCAACTTGGCTCCAAAGGACACTTTTAAACCCCAGCAGAAATAGCAGTGCTCCACAAGCAGGGGCCTGCTTCCTTCCGCCCCTCCTCATCCACCTTATCAGTCTTCTCCGTGCCTATTTCCACAGCGGAAATCCCACCAGCACCAGCCAGCCAAGCCGTCTTTTTTGAGGAATGAATCTCTCCTCGCTCGCCAACAAAAGATGGAATTTGCAGTGGGTCATCGACAGGAGTTTGGCCTCAAGCTTGACCAGCTACCCAAGAGGATGTGAGTCCTTCTGTTGAGTAGTTGTTTGCAAACCACTGCCTGACCACCAGTTGTTATCTTGGATGTGTTTTTAGCCGTTTTGGGCAATTCTCCCTGCCCATGGAAGTGGTTCTTTCTTCCAGGCGGTCCATAAATTACGGGCAAGTCTTGCAAGCTGATGTCGCTGCATGTAAAATGGTCCACACCACTCTTGCATTAGCGCTCCTCAGCTCTCCTGGTGGAGCCTTCCTGTTGAGAAATATGAACTGCAGATAAAAATACACCGTTGGCATCTTTCTGAGTAACCACGACACAGAAGGCAAAGCTTGAAATGAAATGGTTGTATGTTCAGTGGAAATTAGCTGCCTCACCCTGAAGTGCCCAACACCCAGCAAAGTCTAAGTCTCTGTGTTTCAAATTGTCTAGTCCTTTTAGAAAGCCTAGCACTGCATCAAGCAATTTATTCTACTAAATTGATTTAAAAGTGGGAGCGCTCAAGAGATTGGGTGATACACAGTTGACAGTCATGCAGAAGACAGGCAGCAGATTTGAGGAGTTTTTTGTTGTCAGCACTGAAGAGAGACCTTGTCACTCTCTACAACTACCTGAGAAGAGGTTGTACCCTGGTGGGGATTGGTCTCTTTTCCCAACGAATAAGTAATAAGAAGAGAGGAAAGGGTCTCAAGTTGTGCTAGAGCAAGGTTTAGATTGGATACTAGGGAACATTTCTTCAGAGAAAGGGTTATCCAGCATTGGCACAGCTGCTCAGGGAAGTGCTGGAGTCACCATCCCTGGAGGGACTTAGAAGAGGTGTGGGTGTGGTGCTTAGTGGTGGACTTGGCAGTGTTAGTGTTTGGATTCCATGATCTTTAAAGGTCTTTTTCAGCCTAAATGATTTTGTGAAAGAAAAAGAAAGAAAGAAAAGAAAGAAAAGAAAGAAAAAGAGAGAAAGAGAGAAAGAGAGAAAGAGAGAAAGAGAGAAAGAAAGAAAGAAAGAAAGAAAGAAAGAAAGAAAGAAAGAAAGAAAGAAA
>JAWWES010000041.1:57772130-57790759 GCA_035583135.1 Lophotriccus pileatus
AAAGAAAGAAAGAAAGAAAGAAAGAAAGAAAGAAAGAAAGAAAGAAAGAAAGAAAGAAAGAAAGAAAGAAAGAAGAGGAAAATCCACTGCTAAAGTTCTTTGCAACAGGTACCATCCAGTGTATTCAAACCTAGTCAGAGAATTATTCTTAGCCCTATAGTAATCATCATATGTTAAGTTAGATGGCTGTCTCTCTACTGCTGGAAATATAACATGAAGGTCAGCCACAGCCTGATCTTTTCTAGGGCTGGAAAGAGTCCTAATTCAAGTGGGAGGTTAGACTAAATGACTTCCAGAGGTCCCTTCCAACCAGCATTTCTATGATAGCATGACTTCACGCCTATATTGTAATTAAAGGGATCATGTTAATTAAAAAGAAAAAGAGAATCTTTGGGATGTGCAGAACTCATTGAGGATCTGTTGGAGAGTCCAGAGGAGGGACACCAAGATGATCAGAGGGATGGAGCAGCTCTGCTGTGAGGAAAGGCTGCGAAAATTAGAGATGTTCAGCCTGGGGAAGAAAAGGCTCCAGGGGACTTTTTGGTTCTCAAAGAGCATCTATAAGAAAGATGGGGACAAACTTCTTAGCAGGGCCTGTTGTGACAGGACAAGGGGCAGTGGTTTTAAACTGAAGAAGGGTCAACTGACATTAGATATAAGGAGGACATTTTTTACAACAGGAGGGGTGAAGCAGGTTGCCCAGAGAGGTGGTGGATGCCCCATCCCTGGAAACATTCAAGGTCAGGCTGCCCAGGGCTCTGAGCAACCTGATCTGTTGAAGATGTCCCTGCTCATTGCAGGGGGGTTGGGCTGGATGGCCTTTAAAGGTCACTCCCAACCCAAATGATTCTATGATTTTAGGAAAAAGGCATCAAGAATTTGGCAGTGCAGGCTTTATGCAATACATGATGGATCCATGTCTTTTTTGTATTTTCTACTTGATATTTTTATGGGGAAAGATGTTGTGACTTTTGGGAAGCTCAGGCCATGCACATAAAGGAAAGAGCTCTCCTGTCTATCCAAACACCAAGCAATATCTTCATTTTTGAGTATCCAAACACCAAGCAATGTCTTCATTTCGAGTACCCAAACTAAAGCAGGTTGGCTTTCAGATGGGAGACATTAAGCATTGTCTGAGAGCCAAGCCCGAGCGTCTGAGTTTAATGCATCTCATAAATAGGGGCATTTGGAATTGCAAGCTGCCTGGGAAAGCCTTGGTCTGCATGCAGTGCAATGACACTGAATTGGGCCAATTCAATCTGGCTGTGTCCCTGTGGTCTGCTCTCACTGATGGCAGCACTTGATATCACAAATAGCTCTTTAAAGGAGCATCCTGCCAAGTAATAACTGCCTGCTGAGTCACCTGCTTGCTGCAGAGCCCATCTTAATTTTTACAGTGGAGTTGTACAGTTTTACAGTGGAAAACAGGCCTGCCAGACACTTAGGAAAAATAAGTAGAATGGAAAACATAAAGCAATCAAAGAGAGGTAAGGATGGATCAAGCTGGAGGTGGTGCTTCCTGTGTTTGTGTCACCCTGAAAGTAATAAAATACAACAATCTAGGATGTATTAGCACGCACTCCTGTGGCCAGTTCTGGTTTCTCAAGACTTTGTTGTGCCACGAGCACAATTAATTTTCACAGCATAATTTTCAGGGGAGGTTATTACACATCAAATTACAGCACTGCCAGGCCTCCAGGCTTTTTGTAACAGTAGGAGAAACGGTGGGCTGGAGAAGACAGCTGGGTTTGCACGTGGTATATGTCAGTTTACTTACGCAGGACCATTTTACTGCTGCTGGAGGAATGCAGCGAAAGGTCAGTGCTGAAACTCCACTAAAGTAAGCTGAGCACACATTCCATAGCGAGCCAACATATGCTCACTGCTTGCTTGATCAAAAAGGGAATTTCAGGGGTCTGCTGCATGCTTGCCTTGACCCTGCTCCATACTGCCTGTCCAGCGTGCATCAGGCAAACTGTTCTTTAATCCTGCATGGAATACACATTCTGGTTAGAGAATGCTTGGAATACTTGCATATCATCATTAGCAGCGTAATCTTAAACTGGGCCTGTGCCTGTGGAGTGGTGCAGGGTAGCATGGGGAGGGATGTCAAGAGAAGTGTTACATGAATGCATAAAATGTGTGGGTTTATTTCTTATCCCTGTGTGCCCATCACAACCTGACCCTGTCCAAATGAGACTCATCTTTGCAGGGGAAAAATAAACTCAGTGTTGTTATTCAGCTCTTGCATTTTCTTCGCCTGTCTTCCTCAAATGTTTAATCTTCTGGAGTCTGTCAGATCTGGGCAGTGTCACAGGGAGAATTCTGTATTAACAACATGCACAAGAAGCTGCACCAACTTAACTGGGCTGTTAAAAAATTGCAGAAGTGAAGCTTTTGTAGCTACAAGAGCTTTAGGCTGATTTAGAACATGCCCTCATAACATCACCTGATAAAAATAAGACTTGGGCTTTTTAATAGAACGAATTACTTGGGTTTTATATTTAACCACAGTCACTGTTAAAGCTATAACTGGTTTTCAGAATATTTTAGGAATCTGATCTTGATCTTCCACATGTTAAAAACCATCACAACAAATACCTTACACTGTGGTCCCCAGCAAAGAAATAACAAGGTGGCTGCAGCCCTTTCTGAAAACGGGACTTGCAGGCTTTAAAAACATTATGCAATGATCAGTGTAATCAATATTAAAACTGGTTGATTGAAAACCTCTGAGCTGTGCTTTGGGGCAAAGCTACAGTCGCTTTCAGTGTATTGTGTGGTCATGGATTAGGAGCAAACCAGCCATTCACTTAAGAGTTGAACTCAGTGGTCCTTGTGGGTCCCTTCCAACTCAGAATGTTCTGTGATCTAGAATCATACACAGATAAAAAAGTGGGTGTCAAAAAGATGTGGTTAAAGAATAAGGTCTTTTCTGGCAGAAACCCAACCTGCTTTTTTAATATTGTTTTTTTACTCTGTTTTTTTACTATGTGTGATGACCACATCGTAGAAAATGGCAAAGAATAATAATCTGGGAAGCTGGAAACAACGTGCTGCATGAATGGTGCAGGCAATTGAGGAAGAATCCACAACAGGCACCAGATTAGTTTAATTTACCTGACTCCACAAGTTTGCAGTTGGCAACAATAACTTGTAGGAAAGGCTGATACAATGAGGGTAGGGCTGGCATCCAGCAGGACCCTGGAAAGGAGCCTTAAACAGCTCACCTGCCTTGCAACAATGGTCTCTTGCAAGGTCTATACAAATTTGGAGCTCCTCAATAAGCTATGGCATAGCTTTGAGCCCTCTTTGCTGTATTACTTGTGTTGCTGTTGAGGAGCCAAAAATTACCCTTTTCTCTTTCCCCCATTCAGAAAAGGAGCTGTAGGAACAAAACCTGAGTTCCTCAGGTTATGCATGAAAAGCCATCCTGTTTGCTTTAGCCTGCAAACCTGACCAGAATGCAGAATCACTTCTGAAGTGGCCACTTTTCATCATTTAGCCAACGAACTTCCTCTTTGGATGAATTTCTGGTGGCTATCTAGGTGGCTTTCTGAGAATGCAAGCCTGCAGATTTACCAGACCTCTGGTGAGGGAATTAAAAATCTGCTGTTACTCCTATAGATTCAGTTTAACCTCAGGTCCCTTTTAGTAAGTCCCAGGATTCAACGCATGCTAAATAAGAATGAAGTAAAACTCTTTTACCTTCCCACTCTTGATTGGCTATTTACAGAGATTCACACAAAGAGCAACATGAAAGGAAAACACCAGCTCCATCTTTAAGCTAAAATGACATTTTGGAGCCATTGAAAATTCAAGCTGGCAACTGTTCAATTTGTGGTCCCAGGAACTGAAGGCAGATCATTCAGTCTTTTGGACAATTTTAAGGACAAAGTTCTATAAGGAAAAAATCTTTGCCCTTTAGAGTGTTGCAGCACTGGGATGGACAGTCAGGGGGGTATGGAAACCCTAGGAATCCCCCGTCTTTAAGGACACTTTTTTCAGAGCCTTGAGTGCACCAGGGGGCTGTAACTGATCTGTACATCCCCATCTCTGCCCTCCAAACTTCATCCTCTATCCACTGCACCTTTAAGCTCAGAGATGCATCTTCAGCCCTGGCCTAAGTTGCAGCATGGGCATTCCTTGTGTCCCTGAACTCACATGGAAAGCTCATGCAGCTGATGACAGAAGCCAAGGGTTTCAAAATCCTTCATGAGTCACTTAGCTCAGCCTGGAGTTTTGATGCCCTTTGAAAAAGTTCTCCCAAGTTCAGATCTGATGGATCTGGATGCAGGCAGGGCCAGGATTGTGCATTATGCTGCCACCTTCCACCCACCCTTATGTAGCTGGGAATGTGTAAATACTCCAGCATTTCCAAGGGTGTGTAGTGACAGAACAAGGGGGAATGGATTCACACTGACAGAGAACAGGTTTAGATTGGATATTGGGAAGAAATTCTTCCATGTGAGGGTGGGGAGGCCCTGGCACAGGTTGCCCAGAGAAGCTGTGGCTGCCCCATCCCTGGGTCAGGCTGGATGGGACTCTGAGCAACCTGGGATAGTGGAAGGGGTCCCTGTTCATGGCAGGGGGGTGGAAATGAGATGAGCTTTGAGGTCCCTTCCAACCAAGGCCATTCTATGATTCTATGAAACCAAAGGGACATGGTCTTTGAACACACACACACCTCACCCCTGAAAACATCCAGGATACAGCAACCAGGATACTGAGACACCCACCTGATGCAAGAGCATGGGAAGAGCCTGCAGGGCTTTGACTTATGAACTTAAGCTTCCTTTCAGACTTTAACTGAGAATCATGCCTGTGCCATTGGAAGAGAGGTGCAAGAGGTGTCCAAGCAGATATCCCTGCAGATGCTGCTGGATCCCACAGCAGCTCACACACCTTTACCTGCAGTCTGTTTGCTGCTCTGTTCCCAGGGAGGTTGCTAGGTGCCAGGGAAGAGATTTGTCTCCAGAGTAAAAGTGTCTCATGTCCTGTGAAACATAGGCCTTGTCAGTGAAGGTGGTAGAGTCCTGGGAGTGTTTCAGCTCCCTCTGTTTCAGCTGTGCCAGTTCCTGGGCTCCATGACTGTATTAATTTAATCCCCATTGGCTGCTCTGCTATGTTTTGGTTCAAGTCTTGTATTCCATTTAAAGACTAAACCCTACTTCCCTAAATATCAGGCATCTGAGGAGTTTCACTTCCACCCCTCAGGTGGCTGTGGCCAGGACTCAGGGATGCAGTATCCACCCGGCATATTCCCACCTTCTCCTCCCCCACCAGCACGGCAGGGAGAATGGGAAAAGGGTGGGAGAAGAGGACAGGAGGAGATTTCAAAAATAGGACTCTTTCTGTGGAAATTAAACTACAAGTCACAACTGCTGTCAAAAAATGAATTGCAAGCTTTAAACCTTCAAGTGTTGCCCACCATTCAGGAAAAAAACAAACAAACAAACAAAAAAGGCTTGAAAAAAATGGGGAAAAGTTCAGATGACTGCACAAAAGATTTCAGAATTCCCCTTCAAAATATGAGGAAGGATCCAGACCAACAGATGCAAAACTGACATGCAAGAGAAAGTCCTCAACTGAGCTAATGATACACAACACACGGAATTTACCTGGAAAATGGCATAAATTGCTTTTAATCATCTATACTGGTTTGCATCATTTAATCTGAATAGTTTCCATGGTCAGGAATCACCATGAGATCTGGTCAGGTGGGACACTGGGCAAAATCTCATCACCACCACCAGCAAAAACCAGGCTTTTTTGCTTTCCTATTCATTAAGTTACTTAAAATTGGCATTCAGCATCCCTGCTCCTGCTGTAATGAGAAAACCATACACGTGGCAAACCAAACCCAAATTAAACACGCACCATGTCATTCCCCTCTTCTAATAAATAACACCAAGCAGATCCCTGTGGGGGCTGGTGGCTGTCACTTCTGCTTTTTCCAGCCCAGCCTTTTACCCTTGAACTGCCTGTCCCTGCAGAGTGGGAACAGCTGAGGAGGTGATGAGAGAAGCAGCGTGGGCTGGTGGGCACAGGAGCAGTTGGGAAGCCACAGGTTCTGTGTGGAGTCACCACTCTGTCTCCTGACAGTCATTCCAAATCCTGTAAGACACGGAGAGACAGCCACAGCCACCTCAGGAGGCAAGGATGGGTGTATTTGACTGTATCTGTGCTTGGCATTCCCTCTTCAGAAAATTAATTTAGCATGAATAAGCAGTGAACCAAGATTTTTTTACCCAAGAAAACTAGAATCTCCCTAATCCTAAATCTTCTACAGTTTTCTTTGGGAGTAGATCCTTTTTCCCACTTCCCCTCCAAAAAGAATAGCTGGAAGCTGTTCTGTGATTTGTGCCTGCCCATAGTGTGTGAAATCTCAGCAAGAGCCTTTGTGGTGAGATGGGAAGGTAATTATTTTATATGACTCTAAGCTGTTTAATTAATCCTCTCTCTTACCCACATACTCACATGCATGTGCCTGAGTGGCCTAGCCAGGATCTCTGTGTGTGTGGCATGAAGGACGAGGTAGGACCCCTGTTAACTCTCCAGTATCTTGGGTTCCTCTTGGCTGGCAATAACAAACCATGTCTGAACAGCTCTTGTGTATGTTTTAAGAGGCAGCAGCTGTACTGAGGTGACAATTTTGGTCCAGAAGTTTGCTTGCTTCAGCCTCCAAGTGCTTAACAGACACCAAGAGTCTTAGGCAAGATTGCTGTCTGTTTTCTTGTTTATTCATTCTGGGTATTGGTATGACACCAAATCCACTTCTCTGTTGGATAATGGGAAGAAAAATAACAAATTCATTGTGCTATAACCCTTTTTGCCACCCTCCTGCTCTCAGGGCTCAGTCTGATGCTGTTTAATCACCTATGCTGTGGCCCTATCCAAATTAGTCTTGATGCCAACAACACATTCCTCAGTATTAACCAATTTTATGGCTATTGGTGGGTCCTTGGGTGTCAATACAGCCCAGCCCTTCAACCTTTGCTGTATTTGATGCTCTCAGGCCCATGGTGTGACTCTTGGGGATGATCCTGTGCAGGGCTAAGGGTTGGATTCCGTGATCCTTGTGGGTCCCTTCCAACTCAACATACTCTATGATTACTTTTTTCCTGCTGCTTCCATACTGTGGTTCATATTTCATTCATAATAGTCCCACTATTTGTATTATAAATCTCTACATGCTGGCCAATAAACCCCACTAGCCTAAAGATGGTCTGATGGGGCCCCATGGCCATTCCTGGGCTTACAGAATTTCATGCAGGTTGTCCAGAGCCTGCAACACTTGCCCTGGCACAGCAGTCAGATTTGCCACCTGGAAATCTCCTTTCTCCTCTGTCCACCAGCAGCCTGGAGCTTCACAGGCAAGGTGAACAATTTCAGTCTGTCCTTCCGAATGAGGGATTGCCCTTTCCAGGCCTTAAAATAGGGAGGGACTTTTAAGAGATTCAAAAATGGAACTTGGGACCCGAAGTCATCACGCATTTTTTTGAAAGACGTGCTCTGCATCCGTGTCGTGTTACTGCTCAGCTGCAGGACTTTTCTTAGACTATCTGAAAGTGGATCCTTGCTGCTGTGTTCCAAAGGGGATTATTTTAATATTGTACTAAAATACTGAGAATGAAAACTTGTTACTTTAATTAGGCTGTAAGCACTGTCATCCTGGGTCTTAAGATTTCCAGTAAACGGAGGTTGATGGCTGAAGTAAATTTTTACCATCTTTGAGGTTTTGGAGGGTTTCTTTCACTGCAAATGCTATGGGTGTCTCCCTTGATGCCTTCCATGAAGGCACATGAATCCAGGACAATTTGCTGTCTTAAAATCAAAAGGTTACAGAGTGTTTTCTGGAAACAGCTACTTCATGGGCCAAGAGCACAAGTTTAAGAATGGGACATCTTTTGGAGGAAACGAAGCTTGCCTAGTTGAATGAGAAGTTCCAGGATTTACATTGCAATTCATATGCTAATACACAGCAACTCAGCAAACTGCTGGCCACAGATCTGACTCCAGAATGGTTCCAGACTCATTTCAGCTCTGATGCAGAACTGCTGAGCAGCACAAGACTGCAGCATTCACTTTATCTCCCAGCTGCACACCACTTGGTCTTGGGCCAGATACCAAGACTCCTTGTCTTATGAGAGCCAGGTGGACCAGTGAAATCACAATTTTTAGCTGTTTGATTTGGTTTTCAGGTCCTGCAGAAGAGGTCCTGATTTTTGCAAGTGTTCTGGCCAGCCTTCCCATACAGAATGCTGTCACTTGCTCAGCAGAAAACCACCAGAGCAAGGCTGACCCCTGGTCCACCACGGCCCTCACTTTCCAGCTGGGCTGACTAAAAGCCAAAACAATGCATCCCACAGACTTGTCAGAATTTACCCCCTTTTTTTTTTTTGTCCTGCCATTTGGTATTTTTCCTAGGATCAAGGGTGCTGACATGAGACATGGTGCATCCCACAAAGGGTTCCTTTGACTTGGGCCATCAGAATAGCTTGTAGGGAATCTGCAGCACAAGTTAGAGACATTTTTTTAGCCCATGACTTGTCTTTTCAATGAGAAACCTGGTGAATGAGACATAAAAATGCAAAGGTGATTAAAGCTGATGGTGGAAATCCAGCTCTGCATCCATTACACTTGAAACGTTCTCTAAGGGGAGAAAAAAGTAGAAAGGAAATATTACAGTACATATTTTTACAGACAGTGATGGCTCTGAGATTAGCCAATGTTTCCAGGGGTCACATGTATTGGGAATGGGCAGGTCTTCAGACTGTAGCATAAGAGAAACTAAGAAATCAGTGTTCCATGCTTATAACAGTGACCCTGGGCTTTGGTTCCCGCTGACACTGCCCTCTCATAAAGGCTAAGAGGGCAGAAAACACTGGTGATATTCCTTCCTAAAAATTACACATGCATTTTACCCTGATGAAAAATCTGGAGATGGAGCAGGACGAGAAAAAGATTTGAAGATTTTCCTTGTGAGCAAAAGGCAGAAAGAAGATATGATTCCTTTGATTCCAGCCCCAAGCCTGGCAGACCTCAAGGAGTGTTTGGACAATGTCCTCAGGCACGTGGTGGGATTGCTGGGGATGTTCTGTGCGGGGCCAGGAGTTGGACTTGGATGATCCTCAGGGCTGACATGGGCTCCCCTTCACTCAGGGGTCTTGTGCTGAAGGGTGTGCAGTGGCTCAGGCCTCATGTTACACTGCTCCTAATGTGAAACTCTGTCATGCTGGGTGTGCTCAGTTTGATTACGCTTCCAGGTACTCTCCTCCTTAACATGCAGGCATCTCAAATGACACAGAAAAAGCAGGTTCTTTGCTGTGAAAAGCTGACAGTCATATTGGCAAAAGTATTTGCATAAATCTCAGCTGTTTTCCTCCAACTAATATCTTAATAAGCCCTGTGAAACTAATTTAAAAGACTAGTCTGTCCAGCCCCAAAGAAGCTAAAACAGCATTGGTGCAAAATGAAGGGAAACGAGTAAGACAGATGGAAGGAGAGGCAAATTAAGATGGTCATATGTTATTAAAAAAAAAAAAAAAGTGAGTATTTGGGCTTGGGGAAAGGAGTGAGTGAAACAATAGGGAGCTGTGGCAATTTCCCCTTTTCCTTCTTCTTTAACACATTACCTAAATCCTTGTTTTGGACATACAACTAGAATTGCACCCCTGCAGGAGGCAACCACACCCTCCCCAAATAAATGTGATCATCTGGAAGTCACCTCAGTGAACAACAGGAACACTTAATGTACCCAGCTCTGTGTCACTGCAGGATCAGTGCTCCAGCCCGCACGCTGTGCGCAGCAGAATTGCCACTGCACCAAAAGCAGCAGGAGCAAGCCCAGGGGCTTCCCCTCCCTTCAGCGTGGCTTACCTCTCTGTTAACCAGCCAGGAGAGCTCCTTTGAGAGGTACAGACCAAGATTTAGCATGTGGATCGCTTAGGAGGAGATGTTTTGGATTTGCTGGGTGTGTACAAAAAAGTGCAGTGGCCACTTGGAGCCAATTATCCCCGAATACTGAGATGCCTGGTGACCGTGCCACCAAGGAAGTGGCTGCAAACTTTTCATTGCTCTCTGATGAGGTCCATAACTGTTTTTACACCTTCTCCTCTAAATAAGGAAGCTGTGAGGCTTCTGACTAGCCGGCCAATTTGATTCCTTTGCTTCCCACAGCCAATGAAATCCCACTCCTGCCTCCAGTCTTGGGTGACAGCATTCATCAAAGCTCGGCCAGCTGG
This sequence comes from Lophotriccus pileatus, assembly GCA_035583135.1. Lineage (NCBI taxonomy): Eukaryota > Metazoa > Chordata > Aves > Passeriformes > Tyrannidae > Lophotriccus > Lophotriccus pileatus. Next base: position 57,782,378 of record JAWWES010000041.1, read on the forward strand.
GGAGGACGGCAGGTTAGTGTTACAGCCGTGGCAGGCTTACCTTTGGCAAGCTGTTGATGTCAGAGTGATGATGTGGGGAGGGACAGCCTCTGCACTATAAAGATGGCTCAATCAAATATAACTGAAGCTGCCCACTGGGGAGCAGGAGCTACAAAACATGGTCCCCACCAGTTGGAGTCCTGCTGGCGTCTCTCTGCTCCCAACCCAACTGCTCTCAGGCTTTAGTTTCAGGTCAGCAATCTCTATTTGCTTTCCAAAAATAAGCCTCTGCCACCATGCTGAAGAAAGAAAAACAAGAAGGGCGGTATTTTTAGGGCCATTAATTCTGACCACGTGCCCAGGAGGGGAACCGGATGGCCACCGCACAAAGACTCCTCATCACTATGTCCTGCGAAGCCGGCGTTCACCGGACGGTCCCTGCCTTCGTTGTCCTGGGCTTTCTGGCCGGAATTGCTTCTACCCATCCCGTTGTAAGCAGAACTAATGGCACATTGCTGGAGAGAGGATGGCAATCTCTGCTGTCCAGGTCCATTGCTGGGATGTCAGGGGAGAAGTCAGATGTGAACTGGGAGAGTGACTATTTGCTAGGAATCAAGAGGCAGCGGAGGCTTTACTGCAACGTGGGCATCGGGTTTCACCTTCAAATCCTCCCAGACGGAAGGATAAGCGGAGTTCACAATGAAAACCAATACAGTGAGTTGCATCCAGAAATGAAATAGAATAGATGTCACTTAATTGCTGTGAACTCTAGTAATTACCCTTCACAGAATGCAAATGTTGTTACTCGGTGCTATTAATCTGTGTCCTTTTGAAAGTCTCTGGGATCAATAAGCATCAGGACCTTTCGTGCTGAAACATGGCACAAATGCTTAGACAAATTTAGGTAGGATTTGTTTTTACTCTGCTTTACTGCACAGATGAGGAAAAAAAAAAAAGAAACAGGTTGAAAACCTGCTGCACTTTCTCACTCCTCACCTTCTCATTTGCCTTTTGAATCCGGGAGGTCGCCGCTCCGTTCCGAGTGCCAAAGCATTGTTTTTGAATCCCAGCTGACTGTTGCTTTTGGGACACTCAGTGTGTCCCTTGGAAGGGGATTGCTGTTCCTGGTTTGCTTGTTGTTGCGGGTGCTGTTCTGTAACTGTAAGAATAAAGGAGAGCATTAGTCATATGGATCTGAATTTCCTGCAGAGGGCAGTTGCTAAAATCTTTTGCAGCTAAGATGTCATGTGGGACTTCAAAATAGTAAGCCACACTCCTCTAAAGCTGATAACAAACCCTCTGGAAGCATAGTATATTAGATAAAAATAATTTGCTTATGAGAAAGCCCAGGAGTCTGACAGATCAGGAGTCAGATAGAGCAAAGGGATTACACAGTGTGTGACTATGGTTCCAGAATAACTGTTTTCAAATCCTATGGCATGTGGGAAAATGCAAGATCTTCCCTGTGCACATCTAGACTAGGAAGATAACTCTAAAAGAGAAAATATGACAAGTTCCTTAGGGTTTAAAAATAAAGAAATGATATCTGAATTGCCTTGGATTAGCTCTAGATTCTGTGATAACACTTCTGCTGAATGTCTTATTCTTCAGGCCTATTTGAGATATCCACTGTAGAAAGAGGGGTTGTCAGCCTGCTTGGGGTGAAAAGTGCTCTCTTCATCGCGATGAACAGCAAGGGGAGGTTGTATGGAACGGTGAGTACCAGTGCAAACACGTTTTTTCAAGGTTTAAACAAAGACTGCAAAGGTTTTAGAGTGGTTATGTTTGGTTTAGTGTTCTGTTTTGTTCGGTTTTGGGTTGGGTTTGGTTTTTTCCTCATGGAAATCTCTGATTAAAAGCAGAGAAAACAGCCTTTCAGCTACAGGGAGCGTGCCCAGCCTGGTGTCATCAGTGTTATTTAGTGCTGTTAAAAGTCTGGGATTTTAAAGCTTCCCACTAGGACTGTCCAGGGAGCACACTGGGAAAATGAATGTATTCTGCAAATAGGACAGATTAATTAAGTGGCTTCTTCTAAGGTCTCAGTGCTGCAAGCACGTTCTCATAAAACCAAGCCCTGTTGATTCCCTTTTGCATTGCACTGTCTGTAGGAGAGGTACAATTAGAGCTATTAGTAAAATAATGATCACATGTTTCCCCCTACCAAAAACAACCCCAGCATGGAGAATAAATAGGAAGTCTACCCTACAAGGCCAACATATGTGGCTGGGGTTATTTTAATGATCAGTTTTGTGAGATCAGTTGCAAAGGGTGACAAAATAATGGCTATCAAGAATGGAATGAAAATCACACTGAAACACCATCACCGTCGTCCTCATCCGGATAATTTGCCATCTAAATGCAATTTAATTTCTGAGGTATGAGCAAGACATTTCCAGGACATTCAGCAGTAAAAGTGCTTGTTAGGAAGTGCATTTGGAAGAGGCTGGCTCTGGGCAATAGGCAAAAGCAGCCCATCTCAAAGTAATGAACAGCACTGATCTCTTTTGCCAAGGAACAGCAGAGTCCTTTCCTTTGAAACAGCTGTAATTTCAGCAAAGTATTTCAGTTGCTTAATAAAATGACAATTGTTGTGAAGGACTCACAGCTGCATAGCCATGACTAACCTGACTGATTCCTTCTCACATAGATAAGGGACATTTTGAGGTTTATTCTCAAATAATATTCTTTTAGTCCTGTCTGATCACCAGCACATAAAAAGTGCCACAAACCCAACTGTTTTGCTTGCCTGGGTCATCCTGAAGAAATGCAGGGTCTGGCTTCAGAGCTCCCTTTGACTCTCCTCCCTCATTTCCCCCAGTTTCAATCCATTTTTGTTTATCCTCAAAGACACTTTTAAAAGTTGTAAGAGATGTGCATTTTTCCCTACACAACAAGCTTTGAATGGTTTTATCACACAGGTGTCCAAATCTCATGTGCCAGACATTTGAAGTCAGAGAATGATGCTGTCTCTTTTTATTTCCTCTGCATTTGTCTCCTTCTTGTCCTTGCATCCTCCTCTCCCAAATAACTCCCTCTCCCTGAATTTACATGATGTAACATGGAGAAAAACAGAACTGTTTTCCCAGCTTAGAACACACTGCAGAGTTAAATATCACTAATGATTTATCAAAGTAAAGATTTATTGCTAATCAAATCTCTTATCTGAGCAAGCAGTTCTCCCTGGACGTTGGTGTTTGTAAGAGAACTGAAGGTTTTTGACATCCAGCATGTAAATTACAGGACTTCTGGCAGAGCAGGGAGGTACTAAACAAAGCTACAAAAAGGTGTGATGCTGGCAGAAATCTTTTCTTGCAACTAAAATGAAGAAATCCATCATCTAGAATGAATTAACTCGATCTTCTGCAGGAAGTGCACAGTCCATTATGTGGACAGGTGGCATCTGAGTTCATCTGACACCAAATTAGCACCGAGGAGGGAGATTTATTGTTGGATGCAGCCGCTGAGGCACCACCTGTTGCTCACTGCAACGAGCCCTTCTGTAAAAATGTGAGCAAGAAAAATGACCTGGGCTTTTGTGAAGCATTTATTGTACCTGCTTTGTTCTCCCACCCCCTTCCCCTTGCTGTTCTTCAGGCTGCGTTCCAAGATGAGTGTAAATTCAAGGAAACCTTGCTGCCCAATAACTACAACGCATATGAATCAAAGGCTTACCGTGGTGCTTACATAGCCCTCAGCAAACACGGGAGAGTGAAGAGAGGAAACAAGGTTTCTCCTGCCATGACAGTGACCCACTTCTTACCCAGAATATGAACATGAGAAGATTAAATCCCAGGGAAAAAAAAAAACTGTTTCATTTTGCACATGGGGAATAATCTCCCAGGTAAAGTAGTATTTATACTGGTAATTGGAAAAAAAATATCTATATATGTATGTGTATATTTGGATACAAATATTTGTACTAGATTCATCATATAGCATAGGTAATATGATGCTGCTTCTCTTCTACTCTGTACAAATTTTACACGGCTGTGTGCCTCCTTTGGTGCTGTACAGAGGTAAAAAAGCAAGCTGGAGTGCGAAGGATTTGGAAGAAAAGTACACAAAAGTATACAAAAGTATTTGGAATGGCTGTGGGCAACCATCTAATCAATCATTGGTTATTTACTAAATAATACAATTTACCTCAGCTAATAACCTGTTTACATATCATGGGCCAAATCACCAGATGATTTTGCTTCACTAGAGCTTCAGGCAGTTCACGTCACCTGAATATCTGCCTGCACCTCCCCTTCTACAGACTGTGTCCTGTCTTGGCAAGTCCTCAGCCTGTTTTGATCACTAAGGTGCCACTTCCACAGCTGTTTATCCCCAAAGCCCCTCTGTCTCTGGAGGGATTCTCCAGGGTCTCCTCACATGGACTGGCTGGCAAAATGAAGACCTACAGTCAATTTCCCACAGGAGGGGCCATGGGATAAACCGCAGATGGGTCCCAAATGCAAAACATATTTGGAGCCGAGGATTTTGAATGGCTTTTTGTGAGCTTAGTTTAGACTTACCTCAAATATAGACGTACATATCTTTAATATAAATACTTGTATATATATAGACATGGGATATGTGTGTATCTATGTAATTACATACTTTTAATGAATGAATCATCGCAGTCTCTCAAAGCCCAGGTGCCTTTATATGCAGATACACATAAAAGAACATAAATATTTAAAGGCACTGTGTTTCATTTAGGCTGAACCTTGTTAACCTCTAAGAACTAGAACTGGTCTGTGGGATGCATTTTATAAAATGTAAGAAATCCATGGAAGCTTCCAGCAAAGGGTTATTTTAGAAAAGTCTCTGTTTTGAATTTTCTGTTTACTACCTTAAATATATTCAGTTCTTCTCTAGAAGAGAGAAAGAAGGAGGCTATATAAGCAAACCTTCCCAAGTTAGGACAGAGGAATTTGTGCTAATTTCTGTCACTTGCAAAGCATCAGTTTCAAAAAGGACACGTCAAGCTGTATGAAATACTCCCCAAAGCCCTCCTAGAAGCCCTACAAATGTGGCATAACCTCACCTTGCTATTTTGACAACCTTTTTCCAGATCACCAACGAAGCTGCATTCTCTGTGCCTTTGAAAGAGTATTTTGAGAGGCCCCAAGTCAATAGTCACTATAAATGTCAGTTGCCAGAAGCCTTGGGATTCCTGCATTGATGGCATGCTCCTAAATTTGAAACTAGATTCAATGCAATGTCAGAGCACGAGCATTTTCAGCATAGATGGGCCGTGCTGCTGCAGAAGGGAATATCTGAGTGCAAGATAATCTCCCGCGGCCGCCAAAACGGGGCTACGTCCAGCCTTGACATGCCATTCTATTTGCAGGGGGTGTCTATTCGTGATGAATTTGAGCCTTCTGACACTCATGAAAAACACTGTCAGGGCCAGATCCTCACTTGGAGTAAATCAGCCTGCTAAGACTATCAGTTTCTAGGTGCAGAAGATTTGGCCCAAAGAACACGCCCACAAGGATGTACCTACAGCCACCATTCCTGAAGCACTGTCAGGACTGTTGTTTTGTGAACAAGATAGAGTTTTCCAGCATCTTTCGTGTGATTTATACTTGAATTTATTTGGCTGAAATGTAAGTGCTGATTTTAAACTGATCACAGTTTAAATGAAGAGGAAAAAAGAGGGGAATGCTGCTTACAGGACATGAATGGGATGCTTTGGATGATGCTTTGGAAGGAAAGGAGTTACTCTTCATTTTCTGGTCTTGCAGTAGGTAGAGAGAAGCCAGGTTGACACACTTTGTTCATCCACAACATGCACAGCAGTTGGCTTTGGAAAAATATACATTTCAAGTGAAAAATCAGGATGTTCTGAGAGGGGAGAGTGGGTCAGAGGAAAGTTTGGAGGGTATCAGACAGTCACATAGAGTCCCTAGAGGTAGAGATAGGAGGATTACAGCTGTGCTGAAATGCCTAAGCTGGCAACCTGTATCCTGGTGTTATATTCCTAATTGTCTTTGAAATGAAGTTTGAAGAAGGATGGAAGAATACACGGATGTAGAAATGTGGTTTGAATTCCAACACATGAGTTTGTGTCTGAGCTTAAATCAGTCTTCTTAGGATAGGATGAAGTCTGTTCCCCCTTAAACCAGTGCAGCCTAGAGGAATTTATTGTTGCCAGTACTGACAAGCAGTGGGATAGCTGACACAAAGGGTGACAATCAGACTCACTGGCTCTGTTTTGCACACACTGGTCAAGGTGAGAACAAGCCATAGACCAGGTCACAAGAAGTCAGGGCAAGGAAATGGCCTCAAGCTGTGCCAGGGGAGCTTCAGGCTGGACATCAGGAAGAATTTCTTCACTGAAAGGGAGGTCAGGCACTGGAAGGTGCTGCCCAAGGAGGTGGTGGAGTCACCATCCCTGGAGGTGTTCAAGAAACTGCTGGACATGGTACTCAGTGATCTGGTCTAGTTAATAAGGTGAGGATTGGTCAAAGGATGGACTCAGTGATCTTGGAGATCTTTTGCAACATAAATGATTCTGTGATGCTATAAATCTGTGCAGACACAGCCTGCTGGGCTAAGATTGTTCTTAGGAACTGCAGGCTCTTGCAGATGCAGTTTTGGTGGGCATTTGGAAAGCCCCATCAGTCACTCTGCTGAGTTCCTCTTTACAATACTGCATTTTTTCCTTATTACACATCAGTGACAGCCAGATCAACACTGAAGTCAAGGCTGAAATCAAAAAAAGTCTCCCAGTGCCAGGAATACTGACTAATATATGCCAGGAGGGATAGCTGTGGGAAGAAACAGTGCAGAACTGAAGCCCTGTGGAGTTTTAGACCAGTTGGATACATGCTTCGACAGAGGTGCTTCTTAAGCAAAGGCAAGTCTGCTTTCCAGAGAGGAGCTGAGGAATGTTTTGACACACTGCAAGCAGTCCAGGGGCTGCTCATGGCATCAGGGCTTAAGAAGTTATGCAGCTGAGTTATGCCTGAGAAATTACCTGATCCTGTTCTTCCTCATGCTCAATTAGCTACATTCCACCTTCTTAGGCCATTATCATGGAGAAGGAGGATTTAGAAAGCCCACCATTCCTTTTTGCACACCTCAGGATAAATTTGTTAAGCTGGCACAACCCAAACTGTCTCACAGCCTAATGTACATGATAAGGTGGCTGTGGAGTGAATATCAACATCATCTGGCAAACCCTTGCACAAAACCTTCTTCCAGAGAAAAGTTTCATGGATGGGTGACTACGTAAAGAAAACTCATGGAGGTGTAGGGATTTCCCAAACCTGGGCCAAACTGGGAACTGCAAAGCACTTCTCATCTCAGTGTGCATTGATGGGGGGTCATGACATGGGCTACAAGCTCTGAAAGCACTGGCTGTGAATGCCCCACACCGGCCTGCCATGCCCATATTTTGCACATGGGATTCTCCTGTGGAGTTGGTATCTGTTTTCAAGGTTTCTTCTTCCTTAGGCAAATCCCATAACGATTTCAGACTTAATCCACCCCCGTTAGAACTGAGTCATGTTCTTAAATAAATGTATTTTTCCCAAACCTGCAGAGACACAGACACACACACGCTGTGGAAAAGCAGAGTAATATTTGTATACCTCACTAATTATTTCAATTCCAAGAATTTATTTTGCACAGTAAAATGGTGCCAAAGTTCTCAGATTACTTTCTTTTCACTAAAATATACCTCATATTCTGACTCAATATGGACTCACCACCGAGACTGTAAATTTGCAAGAAACATGAAACTGTCCAATAAATTGTTTGTGAAATTGCTTCTATTTTTATATGTATGTGCTGCGCACAATAGTTTAATGTATTCCTAAAATAAAATTTTATACATTTTTGGTAGTGTTTTGACTCTAAATCCCTCTTAATATTTGGTTTTTTCCTTGATTACGGAGGTTCTGTATTAACCACGTTCAGGGCAAAGGGCAGCATCAGTGCCAGTGCTGGCACCCAGAACCATCCCCGTGCCCTGGGCTGCACCCAGAGCAGGGTGGGCAGCAGGGCAGGAGGGGATTCTGTCCCTCTGCCACACCGTGGGGAGACCCCCCTGCAGAGCTGCCTCCAGCTCTGGGTCCCATCACAGCAAGTGGAGCGAGTCCAGAGGAGGGACACCAAGATGGGATCAGAGGGGTGGAGCAGCTTTGCTGGGAGGAAAGGCTGGGAGAGTTGGGATTTTTCAGCCTGGAGAAGAGAAGCTTTGGGGTGACCTAATTGTGGCCTTCCAGAACCTGAAGGGAGCCCACAAGGAAGATGGAGAGAGACTTTTTCAAGGGCCTGGAGTGACAGGACATGGGGAATGGCTTCAAACTGACAGAGAGGAGGTTTAGATTGGATATTAGGGAGAAATTCTTCCCTGTGAGGGTGGGGAGGCCCTGGCACAGGTTGCCCAGAGAAGCTGTGGCTGCC
>JAWWES010000041.1:57796919-57837506 GCA_035583135.1 Lophotriccus pileatus
GAAGATGTAATTGGCAAAAGGCGTTACCAAAACTTCTGATTGGTTTTGTCCAGGAAATCAACCTGGACAAACCATCTTACAGTCCCCCGGGGGGGGGGGACCCTGCTAACCCACGACACCCCTTGAGGTCAGCACTGGATGAGGTTGGTGGGAAAGAGATGAATCTTCATTTGAATACCCTCCAGAGTACTTAGCCTTCAGAAATAGCAATATTCTAAAGAATGGGTAGTGAGGTTTGCTTTTTTCCAATACACTTCCCTCATTCATAGTATGAAAAATCAGCTTGCAAATAATCCAGCCTGTCTTTGTCTGTGATTGCTGTGGTGTGTCCGTGATTACCCAGTTTCGGATCTGGCAGTGATGGTCTCTCCAGAAGGACTTTTGAGCCCCCAGTTTAGATTAGTGAAATAGAAGGGATTATGAGGTTCAGTGCCATTCATCTCACCAAAATATTATCTTTTTTTTTTTTTTTTTTTTTGGTATGAGTATTAGGAAGAATATTGTCAGAAGGATATGATGCTCTACTTTAGGGAGGAGGCACCAGAGTTTTCTGCAGTTGCTTCCGAGCTCCAGAAGTGCGTATAAGTTTTTCAAGACATTCCTACCTGGACATCTGTGTTTGTCTGACCACATATTCCCCACTGCAGGGAAATAGCTCTAAAAGGGGGTTAGATGAGAAAAGAAGGATGAGATTAAATTGCTGCCTGACTTAGAGACTTCATAAACATCATGCAGAAATCCCCTGTTTTCACCACAGGAGGACAAAGCCTTCAAGCCTGTGCAGATATTTACACAGGAATCACGAAATGGCATTGCCTCTGATCCTGTACTTGAAGGTGTTGACAGATAGGAATGCTTTTAAAACTCAGATACCTTGAAGACTTTATGAAACAATTTCTACCTCGGGTTGTCCCCAGGGTTAACGACCAGGGTACTAATGGAGTGTCACCTTCAGCATTTCCTTCAAATTTGTCTTCCTTAAAGGAGTCAGGCTGAAGTAGCAAATTGTAGCCTGCAGCATTCCATCTCTTCCCTCCTGAGAGCATGAGGCCAGTGTGGGATGCTCTGGGCCCCTTCACACCGCAGCAGGTCACCTTCTTGTGTATTCAGAGCACAGAAACAGCAATCATGTGGTCACGTTCTGGACAGCAAAGCTGAGTGATGCCCAGACTGTGTTGACCAGCCTATCCTTAAAAATCCTTTCTGCTTTGCTTTAGTGATATTTGTGAGAGTACTGCTGGCCCAAAGAACTCAGAGGTACTGAGTCAGAAGCCAATTCTCTCTTTTCCCACTCTGTACATCACAGACTCTCATTAAGTGTATTCTGGGTTTTTTCTGTTTTTTTCAAACCTTCCTGTTGCTTTTCCTTTCATGGGGAGGTGTCAGACACAAATCACTCATTGCAGAAAGCCCCTTCTTCCAGGCTGCCATCCATGTTCCTCCTGTCTGCTGTATTGCTCCACCTCAGCATGGAAAACCTTTCTGTAGTGGCAAAACCTCCTCCTTTCCTTGTGAGGAAAGAGGAAAATGAGAGTCCATTTTAGGAGTGTGGTGGATGCGTGTCTAGTTTGGGCAACAAGCAGATTAAGGTGGGGGCAGGTTGCTGAAACAACTCTGCTGGATCTGCTGCCTTTTGCCCTCATGTGCATTCCGAAGGCAGTCAACAGATGATGGAATGTGTGGAGCCAGAGCTTCATGCTTGACTGAGAACCTGGCTGGAAGTGCTTTCTCCAGCCTCAAAAAGCTGCTGAGAAAGAAGTTTCCCTCACTGCCTGCATCTACTCTTTTTGCTGCAGTGGAGGGGAGATGGAAGAGGATGTGTTGTCTCTTCTGGAGATCCCCATGGAGCAGCAGGAGCGCCTTTGCTGCCGCAGGAAAGCTGCGGCGCTGTGGCCTCCTCCCATCACACTGAGCTCAGGACAATTCCTTTGAGCTTTCTGGGCTCTTGCAAAGGTACCCACCAAATTATAGGGCTTGCAATAATTTTTAGCTTTGCATACAACTCAAATACCATCCCAGACTGTCTAGGGAGCCTCGCTCTGTGCAATGTGTTTTGTGCTTGAAGGGAAGTGTGGGAGCCTTTGGATCCACGTTAGGCTGTGTGATCTGCGGAGCTTTAGGTGCCCCAAGCTGCTGAGGAGGCACAGGGGAGGAAGGTGCACCATCCCAGAGACATTTATGAGGGGAGATTTGACATGAAGTTTCAGAAAGCACTGCTTCTTGGCAGCCTTTATGTTGTGTTGTACCAGGGATTTGTGTATGGTGGTTTTGGGGGGTTATTAATGTTTAATTAAGAGGGGAGGAGCAGTGGATGTTAGGAATGCTGTGGATATAGGAGTGGTGCTCAGCTTTTACATTATCATCTCTCACTTGTGTTTCCTTTATTTTCTTTTAAATTTTATTATCTCTCATCTAGTGAAAAAGAAGTATTTGAATTACAGAGCTGAGCTGTGGCTTCGTCCTGTGGGAATGAGAGCTCGGCTTCTCCTCCCCTCCAAGCACAGTCTCAGATCTGTGTTTCCTTAAAGTTCTGTCCCAGCTTTCAGCTGTCAAGTGCTGTTTGCTTTGACTGGTGTGTTAAGTGGGTAGTGAGTCCTGCTGCCTTCAGGTTCCAGGGATTGTCCTAGGAGGATGAGGCATTATGGAATAGGGTGTTTTTTTCATCCTACAAATTGTGTTGTCTGGGTAAGAACTTTGGGTTATAATTAGTGTTCTTAGGAGCTTCATGGCGTGATATACAAAGCATTTTCAAATAATAACTCAGCCATTATATCATTCCTTAGATGCTGCTTCATAGCTGGGGGGCAAATTGCCTGAAGATCTAAAGTTAAAAAGTTGTATGTTTGTAGGGAGAGGGAAGTAATCCCTGAGTAAAATGTATGGCAATTATAAATCTAAGTCATGTCCCTTGCTTAGATGTAGCTTTGGGAAAGATCTCATTATTTGATACCATATAATGTATTTTTTATAAGAACATAAGTTGGGAACATTTTGTTTCTGCAGCGCATTGTATAAAGAAGTTGGTTCCTGCTCTGTGTGTGTGTGTCTGAACATATCTGTGTAAGTGCTCCACAGAATCTGCCACCCTCTGTGTTTGTGCTGGGGAATCTGATCCATATCAGGACTCAAACACCCTGATACAACCATGATCAACTGATGTGAGTACAGACTGGGGAATAAGTCATGGAGAGCAGCTCTGTGAGGGCTGGTGTAGCATTGAAACAGGTTGCCCAGAGAAGCTGTGGCTGCCCCATCCCTGGGAGTGTCCAAGGCCAGGCTGGATGAGGCTTGGAGCAACCTGGGCTAGTGGGAGGTGTCCCTGCCCATGGCAGGGGCTGGAACTGGATGATTTTTAAGGTCCCTTCCAACCCAAACCATTCTCTGATTCTGTAATTCTAAATATAGAAAGAGACATAAATTGTGTTAAGATCATTGCTATGGCATTGCATTCAAATTTGGAGAAGAGGCTCCAACCCCCAGATATTGCAGTTCGCTTCAGTGGCATTTCTCCTTGCTGATTCCTCAGATAATCACAGTTAAATTTATTTAGGCAATATATAAATATTTATTTATTTATACTCTCTTAAAAGCCGAAAAATAAATGTGAAGATTGTGACTGTTTTCAATGTGGCTGAAGCTGAAGTAGCAGATGAAAGAGGAGGAATCCACCTAATTATTGCCTAATTCTAAGCGTTGGCGTTCATGGTGTTAGTGATGTAATTAAAGTGGAGGGAGAAGCAGTGGAATTTTCCTGCTGTCAAAATGTTCAGCTTAACATATAACAGGGAAAACAGAGAAACTTTGTTAAGCTTTCCATGTTAATCAGTACTGAAGAGCTATTTTCCTTCTAATACCATCTGCAGGCCTCCATCAATAGCGTGCAAGTGTTGATTGGATGTTACAATACTTCATTTTAATTAGACTCCATAGGACACAGTTAAAGGGTTGATGGGGGAAGATGTTGTAGCAGTAAATATTATGGCACATTTGGAAAGGCAGAGGGTAAGAACTTCTGTGTTGGATATAACTAACACCCTGTGCTCTGGGACGCACTTGTCACTGCTGGTGACTGCAGAAACCTGGTGATAAATTGCATTTCAGTCTGGTGGATCTTCCTTAGGGGACTAGTTTGTCACTGGCAGGCCTTGGTGAGGCAGATGCAGCAGCCTGGGCTGTGTTAGTCAGGGATTGCTGGCTCGCTCTGCCAGGTGGGTGATGGCCATGTGGGTGCTGGGTCCAAGAGCAGATCAGGCCCAGCTGGGTGCTGTCCCAGACCCAGGGGACACCAGTGGGGTCAGGGCTCAGCCCCTCTCAACGTGCTCAGGAGGTTCCTTCCATAAGGACTTGGTGACATGAGGAGCAGCTTGAGAGGCAGGAGGAGACCAAGGAGTGTCTCTGCCAAAGGAAAGATGCCCTCAAATGACTGTCCCAATCCTTTAGTCCTTTTGATCTGGCAGCGGTGCTTTTATTGCCATTATGATTTTATTTGCTGTCCCAATCCTTTAGTCCTTTCGATCTGGCAGTGGTGCTTTTATTGCCATCTTGATTTTATTTGCTGATAATTTTCTGTACAGCCTGTAGCCTGTTCAGAGAATCTTTAGCCTTTTGCCTTGTGCTTCATTGAACACAAGAGTTCTTTTTCTGGCTGTTTGGCTGTAACTCACTGCAGGGTCAGCAGGTTGTGGCATTTATTCACACTAAATACTGAACAGGCACTAAAGCCTAATTAGGAAAAAGAGCAACTTCCTTCCTAACCCTGCACGGGGTAGGGAAAGTAGTTCCAGTGAAATTAAGTACCTGGCCTAGCTTCTAAAAATAAAGACATAAATAAAACCTGTGGCAAATGTGGTTATCAGTCCTGGGCCCAGGCAGTAACTCTTATGCTTAAAATGCAGTTCAGGTTCTCACCTGGGTTCTCAGTTACTGGTTCTGCCATCCCAGGATGAGACAAAATGAGGTTTCGTCTTGTGTAGTAGGTGGCAGTTTGAAGCATTAACTGCTGTGGAAGAAGATTTGAAAGGCAATTTCCCATCTCAATTTTCTCTTCAGTCATTAAAATTCATCTTCAGTTCTTGAAACATCCAAGTTTCTGCTCTGCTTAGGAATTTGGATTGGAGATCTTACAATCGTTCACTGCACTGAATATCCCTTAAATTTATGGCAAAGTGTTCAACACAGTTTTACAAGCCATCCATAAGTCTCCAGATTTATCTTTAGAAGTTTAATTTTTTTTCCTCTGCCAAATTGATGCTAATCTCTCCGTGAACCCAGTTGAAAACTACTTAAACCTGAAGTTCCTTCTTTACTTTTTTTACTTATTAGACTTTCTCGCTGCTCAAGCACTTTTGTGACGTGTCTGTCTTCAGGTAGGACATGTTCTCACTTCTTAGTCCCTCAGTTTTTTAATGTATTTTTTAAATGGATTGCCCTGTGGTACTAATCACTCTTGCATCAGTCAAGTGAGTGGTGTGAGGAGCTGGAGCTTGCTGTGCTCCACAACGTGTTAAAAGCTCGTGTTTGAGAAGTGGGGAGATTCAAAGTTTGTCCTGAAAGTGCAGAAGAGGATAAAAATAACTTAATAACTGTGCCACTTTATTTGAATTTAAAATAGCCCTCTTTTTAATTCATAAAAAAAAGAGTTGTCAGGCTTTGGGTGACAGAGGGCGATGAATTTGCGTGGGAGTGTGGACTTCTTGTGCCTCCTTTCTTTAGGAGGCTTGTGGAAGGGGAATAACCTTTTGTCATACTCATGTCACATTTTATTTTGGCTTAAGACTGATGAGAGAAGAGAGAAATCTGGCTGTCAAGAACAGTCTGTTTCCTCTTGCCTGTCTTTTTTGTTGCTCTGATCCTCAGCTTCTGCTGTTCCTTGGAGTACAGCAGAGGCAAAGCTTGAGTTAATCCCAGCAGAAGCATCTGGGGGGCTTTTTGTCTGGTCTCTGGTGCCAATTCTCCCTGAATTTTGACCACTGTAGTGTTGTACTCTCATCTCTCCTTAATTCTGGCTCCACAACACACTTGATTTTGCTAATTACGTTTAACTCTACAACTAGTTTGTGTGTGAGCACTCAGTGGTGTGTTAATTCCCCTGGGATATGGGAGCTGTGCCTTTTTTATGTCTAGACAATAACCCTAGTAAATGATAATTCCAAAGATTTAAGGTTAATCACAACACTCTTTCCAAGGTGCTGTGATGAAATTACTGGGAAGGGAAACATGGATACAGACAGGATGTATTTATATCCTAACCATGACACTTGTCTCTGCTGGAACACACATGCGGGTATGAGGAGGTTCATGTTCTTCTCTGAAGTTATTTTGTGTTTAAAGGCAGACACCAAAAAAGAAGGTTAAATGGCTGGTGAGAACTTCTTCTTCCTTAATTTTTTTTCTTTGATTGTGCCCATAATTGTGTGCTGCTTATTAAGTAGCCAAAGGCCTTTTGAAAAGTCCTTTCATTTGAGAAAGATGCCAGACAGAGCTGCTTGAGAAATAATTACAGAAAATGAGTGTTGATGCATGTTTTGACTCTGCTGCAGAAGCAATTCTGTCTTCTCTAGTTGAAGTAATTACATTTGTTTCTAAATAGAGGAAGAGAAATGGTAATTGTCAAAAAAATGCATAGATCTCACTTCTAGGTTTGTGTAGTGGCAGATAGATGGGTAGCAAAAAACTAATTATGATATTAGGGTAGTCATTATTGTGTGTTATTCATTGAAGTGAGGGACCATTATTGAGCACACTGAGTCGTGCAAGATTTGTGGGATTTACAGACTCCTTTACCTGGTGGTTACTTTCTTTAGCACTGAGGAGTATAACCATTTTTACAGTACGTTAAGTTAATAATTAATTTAATGTAGAAATCTGTGGGGACTCTCCAGCTATTAATTACTTTTTTTTTTCCTCCAGAGAAAGAAAAAGGTTTTCAGTCACTAAGAACCAGAATCCTCACACTGGGGAGAGTAGAGCTTGTACTTCTGTGCATGTGAAGTTTTTTCTCACTTCAGATGGCCCCGGGAAGGGGGGAATTGTGCCAGCAGCTGGGATGATGCATTTGCTGGTTTTGGAGGGGGATAGAACTGCTGTGTTTTATGTGGGTCAGGAAACAGTCATGAGACAGCAGCACTGCTGTTATCCCAGGCCTGGAAGCGCTGCCAGTCAACTCCCATTTTACCCTCCAGCTCTTAAAAATTGTAAGAAACAGGGGTTCTCACCCTGAGATTAATATCCCTGTGGTTTTGTTGCGGTGTTGGGTGATGTAAGAGCTTCCTGCCTTCAGTGAGGACAAGGGTTAAGTGTGTATTAGGGAGAAGAATTTCCAAGCATTGTTTGGGAAAGCCTAGGTTACAGCTAACTGCTCAGGCTTGCTGCTGATGGGTGCTGTTGGCTTTTTGGGTGTGAAAAGCACACTTGTATTCCTGGTCTGCAAGGTAAACCAGAATTCCTGAAAATAGAGATGAACCTGCAGTGGGCAAAAGAAACTCTTACTGGAGAATCCTGCTCCTTCCAGCTGAAAAATGTAATTCTGTGCCTATTAGCATCCAGCAGGCAAGGAAAACAAGTCATGCCTGGCACAGGTACCACATCCCAGCTCATGGGAGAGCCACATGTCCTTGCAATAACCAGCTGGACAGGCAATTACCCGGGAGTAAATCATCCCAAAAAACATCCCAGCAACAATCTCATTGGGTTTTGTGTAATCTTCCGAAGTCTCCAGCCGCTTTGTGTAATAGTGGGAATTTTTCCCTGGTTGTAGGTTCAGGAACGGCAAGCTTTTGCTGAAGGCAGATTTGGCTGTGTTGATAAAAGTGGGCTTGTGAGATCAGATCTGCCAATTGCCCCTGAAAAAAGAGCTGCAAATATTCCTACTTGCTCCTGAGGCTGGTTTGCGTGGATGGGCTCGTTCCATGAGTTGGGCTTTGGCAGATGGGAGATAATTTGGGGGGAGGGTGTTCAGGGATGTGCTTCTCTGTGCGGTAACTCCAGCTCTGTGTGTCCAGGATGATGCAGGTGTAGTTGCTGAGCTCGTATTTCAGCTTGACCCTCTGTAAGAATTTTGTAGTTACTTCTGAAGAAACCTTCCCACAAAAGTAAATTTGCCAAGCAGTACAGTGTTTACTACCCTTTCTGGTGCTCTTGCCATGCAAAAGATGAGCTGGTTAGTCAAAAATGATTCTCTCCAATTTCTCCACAGTCATCTATTCCCACTCAGGTCAGATGCCTTTCTTGTTTTTTTTTCTCTGGAAAATCAACTCTTGTGCTATGCTGAAAAGGTGACCTTACCTGGAAACTCAATGTTCAATGAAAATTTGGATTAAACTTTTTGGAATAAACATTGGAAAAGTTTTGGCCCAATGTACTGAAGTCTTACTGATCCCTATCTGAAAGCAGAATTAGGCATCTGGAATATATACTGTGTGCTTATGTGACTTGTTTAGTGATAGACTTTTAATTGTTGAGTGTATTGTTAAATATAGAAGTTGAAGTGAAAGGAATCAAGTGGAACGATGCTTTATGTTCTTGATGAGATCCCTGATTCTCTGTTTAGTATCAGTTAATTTCCTTATTTCCTGGAGAGGCTTCTTATCTCTCTGTCTTTCTAATGCTTTCATTCATCTGGCAAGATTCATTTGCATTTCCAGGACTTGCTATTTAATGGATTTACCTTGATTTCAAACTGAAAGAGGGGAAATTTAGGTTAGAAATTCTTCTTTGGGAGGGTGGGGAGGCCCTGGCACAGGTTGCCCAGAGAAGCTGTGGCTGCCCCATCCCTGGAAGTGTCCAAGGCCAGGTTGGACGGGGCTTGGAGCAACCTGGGCTAGTGGAAGGTGTCCCTGCCCATGGAATGAGATGATCTTTAAGTCCCTTCCAACTCAAACCACTCCATGGTTCTATCTCAGGGTGGTGTCACATACTCAGTGGTCGTACGTTGGCCATAGATTTGACCTGGCACTTCGGTACTTCTGAGATCTGTGTTGATGGGGAACATCCTAAATCACCCAGTTGGTTACTGAGCATGGAAAACCTGTCTGTAAAATCACTCCCAGTGTTCCAGGATTAATGCTCTGAGCTTGCTTTGTGCTTCAGAGTGTCTCCAAAGAGGACAGTGCTCAAACAAACTGCCCTTTCCGAGGTGAATGGCGCAGCACAGGAGACAGAAAACCTCTCTGTCCCAAAAAAATCACATATTAGTTTTTAAACAGAAATCTCTCTTAATTTCAGTGGCATTTTATCATCCTCCAGGGTTGAATTCTGTTTGCAAGGCAATTATTTCAATTTCTAAGGGGGAACTGTCAAAAGCAAGGCAAGAACCCTCCCTACTTTTTGGAGAGCAGGAGGTCAGAGTCCTAAGAGTTTTCTTTTGGGTAAAATTTTGATGAGTTAACCAAACCACTGTGCAGTCTTGCATACAAATCGCTCCTTAGTGAGTCACAAAATAATCCTCTGTTTTCATTTTTGTTATTTTTTTCTTGCTTGTGCTGGAAAAGCTTTGGGAAGACACATGATGCTGTCAAGACTGTCAAAACTTCATACAGGCAATTTCAGCTCTAAAAAAATATATAAAAATATAAAAATACAACTGATGTGAGTGGGAACCTGGCAAACTCTCTGGCATCAGGGAATGAGGAGGGTGCTGAGAGATTCCCCCTCTCCAAAATCATGAGCAGCACATGTTCAACTTGGATTTTCTTGTTACTTGGGGATTAAAACTAGAAGGCCGTCTTCCTCCCTCCCCCAGATTTCCATGCTTGGGAAAGAAAACAGTTTATGCTAAATTTCTAATGGGGAGGGAGGGAGCAGTTTGGGCTCCAAGGGTCGGTGGCAGCTTTGGCTGCTGTGACCATAAGATGATGGTACTTCCTGGGGGAAGTGAGGTGGGTGATGGTTGGGATAAAGAGGATGGAACCAAATAATCTTGGAGGTGTGCAGTGAGAGGACCAGAAGAAATGGATCTGCTTGAGTTTCAGAACTGAATGTAACTTTGAAGTGAGCTGTGCTTTGGGTGGGGAGTTGAGTCAGGTGCCTTGCAAGTGTCTCCTCCAAACTGAATTATTCAGTGACTGATTTTGCTCCTTATTTGTCACGGCCTTTAGTGGGGTATATCACAGGCAACTGTCTTCTTGTGTAACAGGAATCTTAAATTTCCTGTTCCTCTTACTCAAAAATCTTATTTTTCTGACCAGGAGTCCCAAGTTTCTTCATCCTTTATTTTTAATGTTGCAATATCAGCTGTTAGTGTGTGTTAGAGGGGGAGTGATGATGGAAGAAACAGCAGCCTAAATCAAGGACCTGAGGATTTTCAGTCAGAGGTTGAGGAGAACTGGGATAAAAACAGGACTTTATGGTGGTTCTGTTAGGAGATCGTTGTTCTTACTCCAGCCAGACCTGAGCCAGCTGTTCTCCCAGAGGTGCTAGGAATGAGGGGGGCCATCCTGCTTGGAAAACTGCTGCAGAGACATTCATGCAAATATTTTTCCTCTCCAGTGTTATTCGTGAACCTGCCCTGTGCAGTTTTAACTCTGAGGGAATGGCATTCTGTGTTAACTCTATTATGCAGCCTTTATAAATTACCTGAGCTCCCAAATGGATCAGAGACTACCAGAGAGAAGCTGGATGAGGAGTGCAGTCATTTTGCTCAATGGGGAGTTGCATACACTGGACACTGAAAGACTCCATTTAAGGGGAAGAAAAGAGATCTTCAAAGCTGGCATTTTTCAAGTAAATAACTCTTTAGCTTTGATATTCTTGCTTCATGCTGCCTTGTCAGGGGAGAGGGAAGATGTACCTTAAATCAAAGTGGACAACTGAGAATGAAAGCAAATAAAAAGATTACAATGAAAGAAAGGAATCCCTGTCATAAAAAAAAAAAATACAGGGCAGGGTTTTGTATCTGTTTCAGCGAGAATTCATAGGAATGAATAGTTAAGGTACAGCCTGGGCTCGGAGACTTTTGGTGAAGTTTTATCAGGTACTTCAAGCTCTGAAGGGTGACGTGAAAAATAATAATGGGAGGGGGGGAAATAGCCTCAACCACTCAGCTTTTCAGTCACCTCACAGAATTTCCTCATCTTACCATTAGGCAAGAAAAGTCTCTGATGAGCTAATATTAGTTTTGCTGAGCAGGCAGCTGCACAGTATGTAAGCACCTGGACCAGAATTCATTAGCCACCTATTTTATAACTGAAATCATCCTGATTAATATTTAGGAGGCCAGTAGCCCACTGATCCTGAGCAGTCCTCTGGAGGCCACTCATCACTGCAGACCAGGCATGCAGGAGGCAACAGTACCTTGTTATAATCAAGAACAGTTATCACTTCTAAAGAAGTTTAAGCTCCTGGACTTGAGTGAGTGTTTCAAAGGAGTAATCACTGCTGTAAATAGGAGAAGCTAGTTGGGAGTTTACTTCTTTTTCTGCAAGTAGCTGCTGGTTTGGGATGGATGGGTGTTGCTGGCTTGAAGACATGTCCCAATCTAGCTCAGCAGTGGAGCACAGGGTCCACATACACTGATTTAACCCTGAGGAGAAATGACCCTATTTTAGTGTGTGTGGCTCAGTGCTGGGGCTCCCTGTGGCCCTCAGAGTTGTTGGGTTTTGCTGAAGCCTCAGTGGAGAGAGCAGAGGGGATTGTCAGGATCTGTGTTTTCAAGTACATGGGGCAAAAGTGGAGAAAGGAATCTGCCCTTGTTGTAAGAACAGAGGGGGTGAGGTACAAGAATAGGGTGAGCACAAGTCTGTCTAAACCTGCTTTGGAAACCTTGCAGTGCATGGAGGGCATTCCAACCTGACCTGTGCTGGCACCACTGCCACCTGCTATTTCTAACTCTTTGAATAGAAAAAGGGGCAGAAGCTGTCCCTCCTTCTCATATGCAAGAATTTGTTTCTTTTCTTCTGAATTCTGAATGGTTTGTGGAGGACTGAGCTGTTGAGAGGCCCAGGAGGACCAGTTGGACTTGGAGAGCTCCAGTTAGCCTGGAGAGAAGGAGGCTCAGGGGGGACCTTCTCACTCTCTGCAACTCCCTGACAGGAGAGGGGAGTTGGGGGGGGTCGGGCTCTGCTCCCAGGGAACAAGGGGCAGGAGGAGAGGAAACAGTTCAAGTTGTACCAGGGGTTTAGGTTGGATATTAGGAAAAATTTCTTCACTGAAAAGGCAGTCAGGCATTGGCACAGGCTGCCCAGGGCAGCAGTGGAGTCCCCATCCCTGGAGGTGTTCAAAAGGGGTGTGGATGTGGCACTTGGGGACAGGGTTTAGTGGTGGCCTTGGCAGTGCTGAGTTAATGGTTGGAGTCGATCTTGGAGGTCTTTTCCAGTGCAAATGATTCTGTGCTTCAATGAACTGATGGTGAATACAGATTTAATTGCCTCATTTCCCCCATGTATAAAAGGAGGTTTAGCAGCACTTCTGCCTTGCCTGATGAGAATTGATGTGTTTGTGTGTTTGTTTTAGCCAGTGCAGGTGCAGGGGCTCTGCCACAGCTGTACTGCTTTGCCATCCTGTTGTCTTTGATCCAGTAAACAGTGACTGCTGCTCCCACAGACATGGGCTCATTCAGCATTTCCACTGTCCTTCCAAACTGGTTTGCTGTTTGTTCCCTTCCTAATTTGTGGGATATTGTTGCACAGAGGGTGTCAGGACAGGTTTAAAATACAAAAAGATTTGGTACCATCTGTTGTTGATGGCAATGAAATTTATTGTGAGAAGGGGGAATTGGATGACCAAAGCCTCAAAGAAAGCAAAAAGAGAGAGAGGAAGGAAAAGTCTGACTGTGACCAGCTGGAAAGAGAAGTGATGAAGTTCTCCCTCCAATACCTCTGCAGTGAAGTTCTATAATACTTTGCTATAAAGAACTATGAACTTTTCATCAGGACCTTCTCAAACTCCTGGTTGGATGCAGCTGCTGGATTCAAGTTCCTCACTGGGGCTGGGTGACAGGCACCTTGTAATTGTGGGTTACTTTCCTCCCTCCACGTTGCTTGCCGGGAATTCTGTAGGAGAAGGTGGTAGTATGGCCAAGTCCCATAAATAACTGTGCTATTCTTCAAGATAAACACCTTTATAACTTGAGAGGTGGAATTAGGTGCTGAAGTTCTGAAGCTGAACAACACATACTACAGTGATGGGCAGTTTTTTGGCTGACTCTCAAAATACTGTTGGTATTTCTGTCTTCTATAGGGGGAGAATTGTAACAGGTTTTACTTCTTTAGGCGAGAGCCCTGCAACTGAGGGAGACTCTGAAAAAGCAATAAAGCAATAGTATCAGCACATCTCTCTCCCACTAGAATCCTGCTGTTATGCACACCCTAGAAAACCATTCTCAGTGTGGAAAATTGTCAAAGATTTTCAGGGTACTTCCTGCTGAATTGCACCAGAACTGAGCTACACAGTCCTCTGAATGGCATAACTCTTTTGTTTTGATAGTCAATGAATTAGTAATGGTTTGACACCTACTATAAATAATGCCCTATTTCCTCCCTGTAGCTGTGCAGATCCTGCAGAAGATGATGGGTTTGACAGAGGCCTAACAGAGCTGTTCCTCTGGAGACACTGGGTGGTGGAAATGATGTGTGCACCGTTTTAGGCGTTGCATATCTGGGAGCAGCTGGGTTTGACTTCCTTTTCTTCTGTGGTCTATCCTGCCCCATTAAATAAACCTACAACAGTTAAGTGAGCAAACTCTATTTGACAGAGACTCAGATCTGGAAAAATGAAGGATTGGAACTTCACCAGGAACTTAATATCAAACAGAGGCTGAGATCTTAGCAGCCTGGTCTAGTGGGGGCTGTCCTGCCCCTGGCAGGGGGTTGAACAAACTGATATTTAAGGACCATTCCAATCCAAACCATTACAGGATTCTGTGATACGCTGGGTGTTAAAAAAAGGTGAGGAGTGGTACAAGGATGGCTTAATCAGGGAGAAGTAGCAACCAATGCAATATATTATAAGGGGAATATATTATTTCATATAAAGTATTGCTGTTTGTCTGTCAGTCCTGTAACACATTTGCATGAGCATAAACTTGGTGTGAACTGGGTCCTGTCTAAACCAATGGAGTTTTGTTGGAGTCAGTTTTATGGGATCAGATTCCACTGAAGTTTGAATTGAAAATCTGCAAGGATGATACTCTAGCAAATTCTGGGCATTGCAAAATGAATTTCAGGACATAGAATATATTATAGGTGATGCACCTTCCCTACAAAGACAGGCTGAGAGAGTTGGGATAGTTCTGCATGGAGATGTGAAGGCTCTGGGGAGACCTTAGAGCCACTTTCAGTACCTAAAGGGAGTTTTTATAAAATGTTGCAGAGCAACTTTTGCATGGGCAGGCAGTGACAGGACAAGGGAGAAGGGATTCAAACTGACAAAGATCAGAGTTAGATTAGGTATTAGAAATTCTTTACTCAGGGGGTGGGGAGGGCCTGGCACAGGTTGCCCAGAGAAGCTGTGGCTGCCCCATCCCTGGAAGTGTCCAAGGCCAGGTTGGATGGGGCTCTGAGCAACCTGGGCTAGTGGGAGGTGTCCCTGCCCATGGCAGGGGGTTGGAATGAGATGATCCTGAAGGTCTCTTCCAACCCAGGCCATTCTATGACTCTATGATCTTCCGAACCTGAGGGTATCAGCAGCTCTCATCACAGATTGCAACCGCTCTCTCTTCCACAATACCTAAGAAAATTCAGACCCCTTAAAATGACAGAAACGCTCTCTGTTCAGAAAACAAAACCTTTTAGGGACTGGTTCTGCTTTGACTGGGAGCTCTGCCAAGGATTTCAGCTGGAGGAGGAATGAGGCCCTTCATTTCGGTTCCTCAGAGCAAGCACATTGCAGCAACTGCTCGTACACGCTGCGGTCCCAAACCCAGTGGGCTGTGCTTACCTCATTTGTTTCACGTAGGTAAACTTAGCCAGGATGTTTTCTTTAGTCGTGGGCAGTGTGACAAGAATGGGACATCCAAATAAGGTCACTCAGGATGTGTTTAACAACAGCGGGTAAAGTCTGTGGCAAAGGCTTGTGCACACGCACGCACACACAGAGCATCCACTGTACATACCCTTGGCTTAGTGCGTCATTATTCCTAGAATAACTTCTGGAGAGGCACTCCACCCTTGTGCTTCCAACCCTGAAGATGTGATTGTCCCAGAGTCACTTGTCACAGTGATTTTAAGGAAGGGGAGGCAGAGGGACTGGCCCCTGATTTCTGCGACCTCTTTTGGAGCGAGGCAACGCAAAGAAAATTAGTAAAGGCAGAGGCAGCTTCAAATCTGCCAACCCAAACTGCCTTGTGATCTTTGAAGCTTCCTGAGGCCAGCACAGACACTCAGATAGCAGAGAATCCTGCAAAAGGGCAAACACACACCTGTTTAAATATAAGGCAATGCACTTTATTAAGCAAGAGTACTACAGGTGCTCCTACGTGATGAAAGGTAGTCCAGCACGGCGAGGGAACGTGTGGTTTTGCTTGTAGGAGAATCCTGGAAGGCAAATCCATTATGCTGAGAAGAAAACTTCTTTTTATTAACCTGCACATTTCTGATGGTCCACAAACTACTTCCAAGGGGACTGCAAAAAGTAACTGAGAGCAAGTATCTTAAATTTGTTGTGACAAAAAGCTCGCCTTTCCCTTGTAAGTCCTCTACAGATGATTTAAAGTGATAAGCAATGAAATTAAGGAGTTACTTCCCTTTCAGCAGCACAAAGGATGACACACAGTTGCTGAAATGAGGGTTTTACAGATCTGAGATGGTAAGTTTTGACTGAAAAATGAGCTGAAGCTGAAACACAAAGCAGACAAAATGGGTGAAGTCAGACCCCAGACTGCTGCCCTGAGCCTCAGTTCCTTCTGTGCACAAGCTTTCATACACCTGGTTACTCCATCAACAGCTGAATGAATATGTAGGAGAAGATAAGTGAAATACCAACAGAAGGAATAAATTGATGAGCCTGAAATAAAGAGAAATGCATTGTTAAAAAAAAAAAAAAAAAACAAAACAAACACACAAAACCCCAAACGCATGCAGTGGGCATTTATAGGTTTAAAACTAAACAAACCAAAAGTCGATGAGGAAGCAAAATTTGCATTATCATCCTCACAGGTAGAGACTTGAATAAATTCACTTTAGCCCAGCAGCTTAAAGAGAACTTAGGGAAGTCTGGAGTTTTGCTGACCCCGTGGGAAACTTTTGAAAATACCAAACAGTTTAAGCATGTAAAAGTAATCTTTGCATCTTTGACATATATAAAAAAGAGAAACAGCTGCTCACAACTGGCATGTGTTTAAATGAGGTTGGATCAATTTTTTGAACATCAGCTGAGAACATTTCCTCTGCCACCAAGTCACTGGAGGGAGATCAGATCAGTGCGTTCTGGCAAGCCCAGGGAAGTGTCATGGTGAATATGAAATATCAAATCAGATATCTGAAGAAATGGCATCCACAAAAGAATCACGAAATATTCCGAGGGGGCACACAATTCTCTGGCAAAAACTTTTGCAATTGCTCCTCAATCCATACCCACATTTCCACGGGAGTCTAAATAAAGGGGGCAAAATAAAACCATGGAAAGCAAAACAACAAAAACCTCCAACACTTGTTTTAATATCAGAGTGAAAAATAGGGGTGGATAATTTCAACAATAAATAGAGATAATGCTTTTAACGAGAAAAGAAAAAACAACCCTCCTTTCCTTCGCAGCTATCTTTTAAATGAAAGCCTTTCAGATGTTATAACCAGTAAAATATCTGTAGCCTGGGCTGTCTGTCCGGGAAAGACAGTTTAAGATCTGACCCTTATACACTTTGGCTAAGAAGTGCTGTCATTTACACAGGTGAATGTACACTGACGCAAGCCTCTGGATTTACGCAGGTGTGGCAGAAGAATTTGGCAGCGTTTTGCTAATTTTAAACAATTAAAAAAAAAAAAATCAGATTCCCTTTTGCACTGGGTTACAGTTGTATCAATCCAGTAATGTCATCAATCCCTAATATCATCAATCCCGCAGCGCGTTAATGAAACTCAGGGTTTTTCATGCTGCGTCCAGCTAGAGACATGCAAACAAAACTAACACTGCTGCAATTAAAATCCTTGGGTTTCATCAAAGAAAATGATTCATTTATTGTTTGGTGCTTCTCAGTTTTATGTTAATATTTGAAAGGAATCTTAACACAGTCTCGTTACAGAACCTGTTACTCCTATGATTGCCCCCATATACAGTGTCCCATTAGCACAGTATTTTCATACAATAAATGGAACCACATCTCTTTTTAAAGCAGAAGATTTGTTTGTAAAGACACAGAACATTGTCAGGACAACTGAGAAGCAGTTCTTGTATCTTGGAACACTTTTTACACCACTTACATCCACTTATTACTTTTTTAGCTTGGTCCCTTCCAACTCAGGATATTCTGTGTGCCTTTGTAGCTCCTCCAAGCTTGCCTGTTGTACCTGGAATAATAAAAATGTGCTGATTTGAGTGATTTCAGGTTTGATTAAGACCCCATAACTACTGCCCAAGCAAATCTGTATGACTGTAAAGCTGCCAGCCAGATGTGCAATGCAGGAACAAACATCCAGTTTTTAGGTGTTTTACACATGATTTTCAGCTGTTTGGCCAACTTCAGATATTTAGGTGACTCAAAATGAAACAGGGGAAACAAAAGGGAATAAAAGTTTACTTGAAGTGGGTTGTGCTCATATCAAGTTCCCTTTGCTTAAATGCAGTGACACAAATATCACCCCAACAGGTTTGGTGTGGAACTTACACTATAATTAAGGGGGGATCAGGCCCAGGGCAACCAAATACCAGCTTTTGATATATTTGCAACAAAATTTCATCTCTATTCAATGTGTTTGCTAAATCAGAAATTTGCAGTTTGAAAACTCTGAGGTGAGGTGGGAATCTGAATAAACATGCCTGCAAAAAAAAAGAAAGATAATTCAGGTCCGAAGGGTCATTCCCTTCAGTTCCAGTGCAGTGGATTGCCTTTCCTGGATCCAACAGTAGGGGCGTGGGAAGCTTTCAGATGTCACAGGGTTGTAGATAACATTTGAACATATGATTAGCTTTAGTGAGCTGTCTTTAGAAACCTTACATTTTTTCCCCCACACACCTTAGCCAGAGATCCTTCCCTTGAGGTTTCGGGACACTTAAAATGTTGCTTTGCCAAAAATCAAGGATGTGGAGAAGGTTTTCCTGTGTGATGTCATTTTGCTGCCCTTTATAAGCCTCTGCAGAGAAGAAGGGAACCTATCTGAGGATCCACACTCCAGCACAAGGGCGAGCGAGGAGCGCGGAGGCGAATCCAGCTGCAGATCCCGACCAACCATGGAACGGCGATCCATGGCACCCTGCAGCTCCCTGCTCCTGGTACTCTGCAGCCTGAAGGCTAGCTTTGCCTTCCCCAACTCCTCTCCACTGCTGAATCCCAGCTGGGGGAATGGGGATCGCCTGATGCACCTCTACACAGACACGGAGAGGAGCAGCTTCCACCTCCAAATCAACGCTGACGGCTACGTCGATGGTGCCCCTCACCAAACCATCTACAGTGAGTAGCTTCCCATGGATCCTCAGCCTTCATGGGAGCAGGGGAGGGAGAACAACACTTTTACTTTCTCACTACCTATAAAAAAATCCCCTCTTCTCCTTAGGCAGGCAGACAAGCATGGCTACGGGATGGAAAATGTGCGTAATTATAATCCTCCTTTTGTTTAGCAAATAAAATCACTCAAAAGAAATCTTATGGATGGGGAAGTTCAGTAAAGTCCTTTGCTTCCTCTGCAAGCAAAAACTATCTGAATTATCCTTCACTTCATGATTTTACCCACAGCTTCTTATGGGAGTTCCTATTAGAAGTTGGGGATGACATCCCCCAAATAGCTGCTTGCCATTGCAGTGACAGGGAAAACTGATAGCAGCCCTAAAATTTGTGTTTTGGGGTAGAAGGCTGACAACTACAAAACTAACTTTGAATGTGCACAGAACATGGGTCTGAAAAGGTCAGTTAAAGAGGGGAAAACTAGGAAAGGCCATAAAAGAAGTGCTAAGCCTTTGGGGTTCATGAGAAGTAACCATTCTGTAACTAAAGTGTTCTCAAATTCTTTCCTCACAGTCTATTTTATTATATACTTACTGTATATTATACTCTTAGTGTATATTTTATGATTCTATTTAAACATAGAAGAATTTACTAAATTTCTTCCTTTGCTAAATACTGGACCCAAACTCTTTAGCTAGTAGGAAAATGGTGGGTTTTTTTAAGGCTTGGGGTTCTTTTATAGCATTTCAAAAGTATTTCTGTCTTAGCAGCACTCAAATCACAAGTAGGTAGGCAATGTAAAGTCAAGTTGTTGTTGTTGTTTCTGTTGTTGTTGTTGTTATAGCATCTTCTTCATACACTCAATTAAAAATCTAAGCATACATAATGGTGGTTTTGGATAATATATTTGCAGCATGTATAAGGATAAAGTTATAATTTAATCAAGGAGAATAAAGGATCACGTTCTTCTATTTTTTTTTTTTAAGGAATTGTTAAGGAAACACTTGCAGGAATGCTTGCACTGTCTTGTTATTCTTCCTGCATATTTAAAGATTTTATAAAACTTATTTTTGGTACGTTGGTCAAGAACAAGTGTGGGATTTTAGAGAACAGGCAGGAAAATGTCATGTTTTCCCATATCTGCCATGAAACAAGTACACCAGGATTTGGAATGGTGGAGCAGGAAGGGTGGAAATCAGACAAGAGAAGGAGTTATGAGAGGCGGGGAGACTGAACTGCTGTCAGGTCACTCCGGCACCACCGAGACACCAGGCAGGTGGGAAGTTCTGCAGAGTTCTGCCCTGGGGTGGCAAAAACCCCCAGTAAGGTTAGAAGGCACCACATTGGGTCATCTGGTCCCACCCCCCTGGTCTAGCAGGGTCATCCCAGAGCACAGGGCACAGGATTGTGTCCAGACAACTCTGGAATATCCCCAGTCAGGGAGACTCCACACCCTCTCTGGGCAGTCTGTTCAGTGCTGGGTCACTGCACAGCAAAGAAGTTCTTCCTCATGTCCAGCTGGAACTTGCTGGGCATCAGTTCCTGCCCGTTCCTCTTGTGCCATTGCTGGGCACAACTGAGAAAACACCACAGGGCAGTCACAGAGGTGGGGGAGACAAACTGCCAAGGACATATCTGAGACTTCAGAGAAAAGTAGTTGTCTTGGGGGGGTTAGTTAGTGCACCATTGGAACAAGGTACCTGCAGAGGTGCTCTCCATCCTGGGAGCTTTCCAAAGCCACAGCTGACCTGATCTAGGGTGGACAATGCCCCAGGTCATGTTGGTTTGGACTCCCACAGGGCACTTCCAGCCAGAGCACCTGTGGATCTGTAAGGAGTGGTGCAGGGTCGAACCAGAGCTTGGATTTGACGTCTTTGTTGTTCTAAACAGGTGCCCTGATGATCAAGTCTGAGGGAGCTGGCTCAGTAATAATCACAGGAGTGAAGAGTGGACGTTACCTATGCATGGACATGAAAGGAAACATATTTGGCTCGGTGAGTGACCTCTGCTAAGCCTCAAGGCTGAAGGGCTGCTGTGCTGCCTGGGTGGGGAAAACCTGTGTAGGTGTAGATTTAAGAGAGGATGTGCCACTTAGGTAACACTTTCCTTTCCTCTTTGATTGTACTGAGTTGTAGAGTCATCTGAGATCCTGCTTGGGTAAACGAGGGCAAAATGAGATGCAGTGATGAAGCAGTCAGAATTCCTGCTGTAGCATAGAGCCACGGGTTGGGACCCTCTGAAAAAAGAAACCGGTGTTATCATGGAAATACCGTTGCTGAAAACATGGGCATGCATCTCAGATCTTCTGAATTGTCTCATTTACCTGGGAGATTAGAAAGCAAAATCTCATTCCTTTCTCCCTCTTTAATTTGCGCCAAATCCCTCTGCTCACAGGTGTCATGGTTTCTTTTTTCCCCTCAGCATTACTTCAGCCAAGAGGACTGTGTGTTCACCCACAGGACGCTGGAGAACGGATACGACGTGTACCAGTCTCCCAAACACAACTTCCTGGTGAGCTTAGGCAGAGTCAAACAAGCTTTTTTCCCTGGCATGAACCCGCCACCATACTCCCAGTTTTTATCCAGGAGGAACGAGATCCCGTTGTTCCGCTTCAACACGCCCGAGCCCCACAGGAACACCAGGAGCGCGGACATGGATCCCATGGATCCTCACCAGATCCTGGTCCCGCAGAGGAAGAGCTCTGGGCTCAGCTCTCCCCTGCAGCTGGAAGCAGACTTTCCCCACGTGCCCAGGGAACCTGTGAGGATCAACCAGAATGACGTGGTGAACCCCGATGACCCCCATGCCATGATGGACACCCGGAGGTACCCGAGCCCCCGGTTCTACATCACCAGATAACTGCGACCCCAGCACCTTGCAAAGTGAGGACAGAGGCAAAGGGGACTGTCTGGCACACTCTCAGTCTGAATGGCCAACGGGAAATATTGTGAAAAGTTCCTTAAATTTCAAATTTTGTACTTACAGATGATACATTACTGGCAAAGCAAGCCGGATCTTCCCAACCAGGGCTCTATGGACTGGAAAGATGCATTTTTTTAAAAGAATAATAGAAATCAAACCTTTTTTAGGGTCCTAATTACCTTAAGTTTACATCAATGAAAAAAAAAAAACCCTTGGATGAACTGAGAAACTGATGCTGTGTTGCTGATGTAAATGGGAAGAGATCTAGAGCATCTGACATTCCAGCAGACAGGGAATCCTCTTATTGTACTGTTCCTGAGTATTCAAACACAGCAGACAAACTGTCTGGCAGTGTTTTATATTATTATATAAAAACTACTATATATGTAATATATCCATTATCTGAAGGGACCTACAGGGAAGCCAGAGAAGGATTTTCCTTCTGAGTAAATCCTTCATCGGGAGCTGTAGTGACAGGACAAGGGGGAATGGCTTCAAACTGACAGAGAGCAGGTTTAGATTGGATGTTAGGGAGAAATTCTTCCCTGTGAGGGTGGGGAGGCCCTGGCACAGGTTGCCCAGAGAAGCTGTGGCTGCCCCATCCCTGGAAGTGTCCAAGGCCAGGTTGGATGTAGCTTTGAGCAACCTGGGCTAGTGGAAAGTGCCCCTGCCCATGGATCTTTAAGGTCCCTTCCAACCCAAATCATTCTATGTTTTCAGCTTTTAAACTGGAGCTCCAGTCTTTTTTCATGCCCCTATGAGTAAAAAAATGACCACTCTGCTGTTATCAGAGCACCACACATGGAAAACGAGTAAGTGACAGGAGAACAGGACAGGATTAAATGGTCCTGTGTAAAATGAGCAATTTTGGACACTTTCTGAATCCAAGATGAGGTTTTGGAAAAAAAGAGAAGAGTCTCACTTTGTGTCAAGTGCTTCCCTATCACAGTTCTACATTCACTGAATTCCGGCATCACAATGTGGAAATGTAATGTAAAGATCATTAGCTTTGCATCTTTCCAACCCAGAGAGAAGTACCAGGACTACTAATAATAAATAGTGTGTGGCCAGTTGGTTTGTTTTGCACACTGCTGAACTACACAGGGGGAGAAAAAATGCAAAAATTTATGCCTTGTAAGTGTCAAACTGTTAACAGTTTGACTATAATCAAGACTTTCACTTAATGAGTGAAAGTTAGGTATGTATTTAGAAAAGGACCATCTAGTTAGCATCCATGTTTCTATTCAGTTCTGAGCAGATATCAGATGCTTGATATTTGTAAGAGTGAAATTACCATTAATCAAGAGATCTCTCGTCGACAGAACTTTTCCCTGGATTGGTTTATGCTATGGGAAAGTTTACTTTGAAAAAGTTATTTGTGATGCAACTCTGCAGAAATCAATTCACTGAAGCACCACTGGAGTTACATCAGTGCATCAAAATCAAAATAAGCCCCCCCCATGTTTCCTGTGTTCACTGGAATTTTTCTGGATTTAGCACAGGGTCTGTCCTGCTGACAGCATTTAAATAATCCCTTTTCCCCCTCCCTATATATGTATAAATACATGATATCTCTTTATCTGTAACATTCAACTCATGTTAGAAAGTCATAGGTCCTGATGCTGCTCTTGGAACTGTTTTCCCACCTGGAGTGATTCCTAATTCATGTAAATTCTTAGGAGCACAGGACAAGCCAAATGATTGAGA
The DNA here is from genome assembly GCA_035583135.1 of Lophotriccus pileatus. NCBI lineage: Eukaryota > Metazoa > Chordata > Aves > Passeriformes > Tyrannidae > Lophotriccus > Lophotriccus pileatus. Next base: position 57,820,075 of record JAWWES010000041.1, read on the forward strand.
TTAGACCAAGAGTTCTGTCTCATCATTTGTTTTTCTAAACTCATTGTGGTTTTGATTAATTTCCAAAGGAAATGAGTGATTCTGAGGAATTCAGGAGAATCACAGGCAGGTGGAGAGTTGAGCTTTTTCTTGTTTATTCAAAACAGAGCAAGACTTTGCTGTCTGTTGTACCGTGGAGAGGTGTGATTTTATTTAATAACTTTACTTGATTGCTGTTCTTGGCTTTTGCTCCTTGAGAAGTCTGGACTTCAAGTACAACAGCAAAGTTTGCATTTTGCATAAATTGTTGGAAGCTCCACAGGGCTCTCTGGGACTCCAAGACAATGGACCTCCAGCAATTTGAATCTCTGTCCATACTAAACTTTGCTGAGAAATGTGGGGTTTAATCTCTGTACCATCTCCATATTCATCCATCAGAACAAAGTAAGCAGGTTGCTCACTCTCTCAGTAGCCAGGAGATCTAGTGCCTAAAAGCTAAGGCAGTGGGTTTTGCATTAGAAAAATGTATTTGTAGCTAGAGACAACTATATCAAAATATCAAAAGAATTAATTCTTCAGAGGAGATGCTGGCAATCACCGGCTGGTAAGAAAGCATTACTTATTTATGTTGCAATATTTATTTATTTATTTGTGCGGGTCTTAAATCCCCGCAGAATATTTATAAATATTTATAATAATGTATTATAGAGACTATTTCCTTTTATAAAAGCTCCAATAAACTTTTCGTTCTCTCCAAATGGTGGATTCTGCATTGTTTGTTTAACTCCCCCATTCCAGAAGGATTTGAGTCTACAAATAGCTGCAGGTGTGTCTGAAAATTTTTGTGTCCCCCTATCCCACGAGTTCCAGCCTCACAGGTTGCAGCTTCCTGGGTGTTTCATGGACCACAAGTATAAAAGTTTTGTGAAAGATGATGAGAAAAACAACGTCTCAGTAGGTCTAGACTGACCATGAGGGATTGTCACCTCTACTGGGAATTCTGTAATGCAAAAACCGTGGAAAAACACAGGTCTGGCAGGTCAGTCCTGCTAGGAAATATTTGTGATCCTGGCTCCAAGATCTCGGGGTAAAAGATAATTGGTAAATCAAAGGTATCTGCAGGGAGGGGGCAGAGGATGGCCCAGGCTCTGCTCGGGGGGGCCCAGCAATGGCACAAGAGGAACGGGCAGGAACTGATGCCCAGCAAGTTCCAGCTGGACATGAGGAAGAACTTCTTTGCTGTGCAGTGACCCAGCACTGAACAGATTGCCCAGAGAGGGTGTGGAGTCTCCCTGACTGGGGATATTCCAGAGCTGTCTGGATACAATCCTCTGTCATGTGCTCTGGGATGACCCTGCTGGAGCAGGGAGGTGGCATCAGATGACCCACTGTGGTCCCTCTGTGATTCAGAGAAGACTCAAGAAGTAGCAAGACTGGCAAGTTAACTAAATTTAACTTCAATTTCTATGACTTTTTTGGTGCTTTATTAAGCAGCTCTGCCCTTCTTCAGCCCTACTCTGAGCATTTAAATGAGACACAGGGCTTGTACCATTCATGTGTCCAAAAGTGAACTTCACTCCTGCCTGTCAGTGTTCAGGGTAAGCAACAAAGCTTAGGAAGAGGTCAATATTACCCCAGCTCACAGTGGGAATTCCTGTCATTGGGATCGAAGAGCCTGAGCTGGCAATCGGTGGTTTCAAGCCATGTCTTTGATTTCACACCTCAAATTAATAATTTCCTCCTCCACATGCTATTCTGCCCCACACACTTATTGATGATGAACAATTTCTCAAGACCATTGCCACGTTCCTAAATTTGATTCAAAGTCATTAAAAAAAATAGCCCCATGAAGAACTTAAATACTGATTTTGCTCAAGTTCAGTGCTTCACCTTGGACATTACTACTTACTCCTATGCCCAATAACTGCTTGCACACCTACTTCAACTTTTTTTATCTCCTAAGTAACATTTACTATTTTTCCAGTTAAGCTTGTGGCATTGTGTCAAGTGTTTGATTAAAATTCACCATATTCCATCATTTTTCCCTTGCCTATACATCAGTTATTTCACCAGAGAACCACTCACACAAGTGTGAACTACTTATGGTAAAAACTCAATTATATTCCAGGTTCCATTTACCTCTCTTGTCTGTAATTATATTCTCCTTCAGAATTTATTCTACAGCCCTGACTATTATTAAGGTCAAACTGACAGTCCTGTAAGATTACTTTGTCCTCTGTTCTCAAATAAAAATTACTTTATTTCTCATTCTCTAGTCATATGGTTCCATACCTGGTTGGACAGATCTATTTAAAATATTTGCTTACAGATGTGTAATTTTAGATGTGCTTTATTCTGGGATAAAGATTAGTGATTTCATCTGACATGAGCGCATTAAATTCTTTAATTCTTGGCTTGTCGTGGGTTTGCTTAGGGATAATTTTTTACCACACCCTCCAACACAATTGTTCCAAGTTGAGAGAAGGTTTATGCAGACAAAAGAGATCTGATTGGGGAGAAATAATATTAGGATTTATTATTAGCAAAACAAAAACTAAAAGGACTGTATTTACAACAATTTTAATTAGGCAAAAGCACTATGTATTTACAGAAATACCCCTCTCCCTTTTGTATCAGTTTAGGAGGAGAAGTAGGTTTCTTTTCCATTTTTAAAGCTACAGGTCTTCTAAGCAATTCTGCAGCATTTGAAAGTTTCTTTTCTGTTATCTCAGGGACAACAACTCCGACTCGTTGCAGCTGGAACTGTCTCTCTCTGCCTCCTCTGTGTCGACCTCAGGGCTGGGCCTGCCTCCCTCCTGGGCTGAGGCCGAAGGCTGGGGGTTACCCAGGTCCTGTAAGGTCTTCCATGGACTGCAAGGGGACTCTTGCTTTTCCATGGATCTGCACCACAGGGTCACAGGCAATAATGGCTTTTGAGCGCACCCCTGTTTCCTGTGGGGTCCCTTCTCACGGAATAGTCCTTGATAGACCTCTCTGACGTGGGTCCATCCCTCAGGGCAACTGTTCTTCCACTCTCTGCTGTCCCTTGAGGTCACAAACACAGCTGCACCAGCATCAACCCCTCTCCGGGACCCCAAGATCTTACCCACTCTCAGGGACATGGTGGGATCCTTGGGATGTCCTGTGCAGGGCCAGGCTTGGACTTCTATGATCCTTGTGGGTCCCTTCCTGCTCAGGACATTCTGCAATTCCACGGTTATAAAACCAGTTCTGTGATTCTTAAGCACGGTTGACCTTGCTAAACCAATATTATGATTCCTGCCCTTCTGAAATCAAACCACCTTTTTTTACCTCACCTTTAAGCTTAAGTAAATGAACTTTTCAAGATTTGTTCCAAAATATATTCAGGACTTATTACAGTCAAGTCTGTTGCACAACACCTCTTCTGTTCAGCTATGGATGGGTCAACCAACTGGGCATCAGGAGAGAATTATATCCAAAGGGGTTCTGCCTGGACCTCAAGCGCTTTCCTTTGGTGACTGATAACACCCTACTCATGATTTGTAGGTTTTATCCCAGTATCTTCCTGTGCCATATCCTCTGATTGTGCTCTCAGGAGCTTCTTGCATTCAGGTGAGGCATCCACAGTCCCACAGGGTCCCTGCATGCCCGGAATCCCAGAGCTGTTTGCAAGTGACAGCAGAGCTATGTCAGCTCAGAGAACCTTCCTGAACAGCACTGGATTTACCACACACACACAGATCCTCCATATCCATGGATGTCAGAAAAGCAGCTCACACTCTCTGCCCATGCAGCTGCCATTTGCCTGGGATCACTCTATATCCAAAAACCTCAGGCTCACAGCCAAAGCCCTCAAAAGAGGCACACATCTGGGGGAAATCTGACATATTTTAGGTCCAGGCCGGTGGGCTGTCGATCTGAGGCAGCCAAAACCTTGGATAGAGAATGCATCTGATCTAAATTCTGTTCTGAAGGAAACAAAGAGGAAAAAAAAAACCCTCCAAAACTCCTCCTATTGCAAAGACAGAGCTATGTCTGGAAAACATTCCCTAGCAGAGAATGGTGGGAATGGAGCAAATATCTTTATTTTAGAGGAAGGAAACTGTGATAGCACCGGTGCCAAAGCATCCCCTGATGGCTGCTGGAGGTTAGGCAGACCTGTGAGACGATGGTAGTGGAGCAACACTGATGAACATGAGCTGCCCTGAGCTTTGAACTCCTCTTTTTCTCTCCTGTCACCTTTTCCAAATCAAGCCTGGCCTGATAAAGCACTGGCTAAACATGAACAACTTCATCAAAGGAGGCCACAACTCCCCTACCTTTTGAAACATTATTTTTTTGGAAGCAGAATACCACTGGGCTGTTCAGCAAAAGAAAACATCAACTTAGAAAGGAGAGAACTGAGTTTCCTCTTGGTTTTGGTGACCTCCACAGCCACCTTTTCTTCTCTCCTGGTGTTCAGATGAAAAACCCTGCCAAGACAGCTTTTATTTTAACCTTCACCAGTTTCAAAACCAATTTTCAAGCACACATCACTTCTGCTAGATCTGACTACAGTCAGATAGGTAAGCTGAGAAGTTTCTAGCATTTATTTCAGCACCACCTTCCTAGAAAGGCGTTCAAAAGGAACGTAAGATTTTCTTATCACCCAAAGTTCTCCTGGTCCTGGTAGTGTGTTTAACAGCTTGACCTGCTTTCTCTGCCTCTCTCACACCTTGGCAGCTGCTGCTGAAAATCCATCCCGTAGTTAAAACCTTGTCTCCTGCCGCTAATTAGAGACTGGCACATCACAGGGATGGAACATCCATTGCCCACTACTGAGTAATCCCTCAAATATTTATGTTCTGTTACCATTCCTAACAGAACCATCTCTCGCTGCAGCTCTCCTTTCCCATGATCCCAATAAACGGATTTACTGTACAGATGCACGAGAGTCACTTGATTAAAAAAAGCAAGAAGATTTAGTCTCAGTGTTGATGTACAGACTTGAAAAGAGCAGCACTAAACACAGACCTAAAGAAAACGGGGGTTAGAATTAACTTCAGAAGCTTCCAGAATTAGTGACTTTTTATTGCATAGAGAACCTTACACCTGACAAACCAAAGGTGAAATAACTGTATTAGGGCAGGCCATAAGATCATCTAGGCTGGTATAATGGTCTCCTACAATGTCAAGTGCAGATAAGTAAGGAAAAAACACAACAGGGCAATTGCAGAACACACTTGAGTGCTTGTGCTCCCTTGGCCCCTGGGAGATGTGTCTGCACCATTTTAGTGTGTTTTACAAAGTGTGAGTTGGGAGATTCTGACTCATAAAAATGTTACTTGATTAACAGAGGAGCTGTTTAGAAAACATGAATGGTTTCACCACGTGGTATTTTTCATCCCACCACCTGCCTGCCCCATGTAAGAGTTACCAAAAGAGGCAAGGATCTGGTAACAATAACTTCAAGACAACAATCCTACAGACCTGATCCTATTTCTTAGCACAGGTCTAAATTTTAACCATCTAGGAAAAACATTAAAGAAGGCAAAGTGTATTATAGAGGTAGAGTCAAAAATTCCTCTGGGAAGCGTATCACCCAAGCAGTGGCAAAGCATTTAATAAAGAGGTAAGATGTCCCCCTAAATTATTTATATCATCAGCAAGAACAAAATGTTAATTACCTGCTTGAGAGTAGGCAGGAAAGAGAGAAAAAGAAGTCTTTTAAACTGAGAAGCACATAAATCACTAGTGTGTTTTCAAATATTTGATAAAAGTTACAGAATTAGGAAGAAAAAACATGTTAGATCTCCAGTCATCTCCCAGCTGATGAAAGATGCACATTTTCAACTCAGTTACTCTGGCTCCAAGAAGTATTAATGGAATGACTGACAAAATTCAGGACATGGCAATTCCAGAAGAGTTCAAGCTATTTAAAGCACTGACAGGAGAGTTTCCTGCTATGTAACTGCCCTTCCTGAAATAAACAGGCACTGCCAGGGAAAGTAAGACTGAACTCCTGTCCCACCCTCTGCCATTAAGTCATGATTAAAACTGTTCTACCTTCCTTGGCTGTGACCATCATTCAGTATTCAGGAGCCCTCTGGGAAGATGCATTTCTGTAGGAGCTCAAGGAGCCTGTGCAAAAGCCCCACATTCCCATTTTTCCTTCCTGAGAGGACAACTTACTTCCTTCAGTACATTGAGAAGGAATTCTTTTAGTTGGGAAAAAGTGCTTATGGGCACTTTTAAGCAAGTCTTGAGCAGTTCTTTAAGCTGCCACTGCCATCTCTGTACTTCTGATTTTAAACAGGTCCTTTTTAATTTCACAAGTACAAACTCACTGTTTGGGTCAACAATATGGTCAGTAATGGTTGGCTACCAAGGATTTTTCCAATCCAACTTAAGGGCACCCAGTCCTTCAAATTATACGTGTTTGAGGTTGAAAGACCAATCCTTGCTGACAACAGAATACAAATATCCATTTTTTACAGATCAGATAACCCACTTTAGAATCATGGAATGGTTTGGGTTGGAAGTGACCTTAAAGATCATCCAGTTCCAACCCCCTGCCATGGGAAGGGACACCTTCCACTGGACCAGGTTGCTCCAAGCTCCATCCCAACCTGGCCTTGGACATTTCCAGGGATGGGGCAGCCACACCATCTCTCAAAAATATACTTTCCTCTGACTAATTTCCAGACACAGCAGCAGGTGGTTCAATGGTTATTTGCTGGATAAATAAGCCCTGCCTGGTAAAAAACAGGTTAAAAGCCTGATGTTAATTTCCAGGTTCTGAAGAACACAACCCCAAAATCCCATCTCCAGTCATCACAGGACTGAACACTTCCCACTCTGTCCCCTACATTTCAGCAGTGTCAGCGTTGGACAAACAACTCAGAGAACTGACTATTTTTTTAAATTATAAAACACTAAAACTTGAGCGGAACAGTTAGTTTTGTACAGTTGCGAGCAATTTTAGGCATGTCCTTAACATTTTTACATCAGTGCTTCCAGGTTAAGAGGCAGGACAGCACTGAACCATCAGCCCTGGAAGTCTTTTTCACAGGGAAAGACCAGCTTGGGGTTTTGCAGGAAATAAAAAGGGAGGCTGTGTGATCTGAACAAAGCTTCATAGAGTAATTGTCATTTCTCACACTCATACTCATTATTCATAGAGTTATATTAAGAAAGATTTTTACCTTAAAAGAAATACAGATTAAATGGAAGTTCTATTCAGGAGCCTTTAATTGTTTTTTTTTTTAAACAGGCTTAAAATATGCAAATGAAGAAAAAATACATGGATATTATAAATAACATAAACCAGATAAGCTTACAGAGTAACACTACAAACACCCCAGAGGGGAAAGAATGCAGCATTAACACCAAAAATCGCCAAGCAATCAAATTTGCCTAATTCTAGGCAAAACTATTCATAGAATCAAGTGTATGACTGAACTGACAGAAGGATTTTAGTTGGATACAACTCCCCCTATTGATAAAGTTCCTTTTTAGAAGAGAGACCATTATTCCAACTATGTGCACATAAGGTTCCTCTTCCTGCTTACAGCTTAAAAATAAATATTTTATGTTTGTTGTACAGTGCTCTTCAACAGAGATGATAACAACCTGAACAACTTCTTAGGAAGGACTCCTGGCGAGGTAGGTATATCAGAATTCCCACTTTACAAATGGGAAAGAGACTTTCCCAGAGCCTCCCAGCTGTTTAGTGTCAGAGCCACATTCCCTGACTCTGCACCAAACGTTTCCCACTAGGCAATGCTCCTTCTTTTAGGTTATACTATTGCATTCAAAAATTTAAGACAACACGTATGTTTGATATTACAATATAGCATTTTGTCATAAAACAAGAATACAGCATAGCTCAGCTTTGAGGTACCATTCCTCTCCCCTCCCCAACTCTTTTACATGGAGGTCATAAAAATAATTATGGAGTAAAGCAAAGGAGTTTTTCAAATTATGTGCTGTAAGAGCAGATGTGCAAGTGACTGGAAGTGTTATGTTTCTGTTCACAAAGAATATTTGTTTTATTTTGCTACTGCCAACTTATGCTGGGCACGAGGACCATGCAGACTGTTTTTTTAGGATGGTAAGAGCTTGTAGTTTAGTGTCAGTAATTCCAGTCCATCTCAGTAATTACTACAGATGCTTTTCCCATGCTTAGCAAAACGATGATCTAAACCCACACCTCCCCCCTGCAGGGGCTGCTAAAACACTTTTGAAGCTACACATTCAGCTCCCACATCCACTAAGTGAGAGTCTTGGTTAAGACAAACACACGTGATTTCAGGTTTCGACAGGTTCCCATTTTCAAGCTTTACAACGAAATGACTGAATCCTGTATTGGGACTGACAGAAGACAACTGGGATTTGCTTAAGTTTGCTGGCAAAGTACAGTTGAGATCTGAAACAAAATAACCAATCCAGTTCCTCATGTAGGCTCCGTGACTCACCACCAATATATTGGCATCTAACAAACTGGAGGATCCACTGCCCTCAGAACTTGGTTCTCCTTCACTGCAGTGGTTTGTCCAAGGGAAAACAAACTGTTCTTTAGGTGTTCCTGAGCTTCTGCTGGATGCACCAGGCTCTTTCTGTTCCAACCCGACAGCCAGCTGGCACAGGAATTCAAAAAAATCCCTGGCGCGTTCTCTCACCTGAAGAGAAAGACCAGGAGGGAACACTGGGAAAAACGAAGAGATCGTCATGAAGAATGAAGAGATCAAGGAGAATTAAGGAATCCTTGTGAGCAAAGCAAGAGGCTTTCAGAAACCCGAGCTGCAACTCCTTCAGTTAAAAGACAAATATTTAGGGCAGCCAGGGCTCAGAAGTCAGTGGTAAATTACTGGATGTTGTACGAACTCCCCTCGAAAGCCGAGGCAGAGAGTAATTGCCACCATCCTTCTGCAAATCCTCCTCCTCCATGAGGAGCCACAATCAAATATTTCAGTTACAAGGAGATTTCCTGCTTGGCAGCCACTGCTATGAGGCCAAGCAGTGTTCTTAGCTTAGAAAACAACAACCTCTGGCTGGGCTGAGCTCTCAGTAAGTTCCTAAGTAGCACAAGCTGCAATTGCACTGATAAAACAGACCCCTAGAAAAGGAAAGCACAAGTAAATACATAAATACCATACTTCATCCAGTGTTTCTCCTCCAGAGGGGGTGAATGAAGGACATTGCTCTCCAGCATCCTTTGCCATAGCCTTGAGGTCAGCCAAGGGCCTTCCTTCTGCAACACCATATTTCTGTGAGGGGCAAGGAACAAAAAAAGGGGGTTGGCAAGGTGTGTCAGGTCTCCCCTTCCAATGCAAACAGCTTTGTTTTCTTGGATTCTCCAGTGTAACAAGAAAGTTTAACCACCTTTCACATTTTAGTCCAGTTTGGGGATGAGGAGGTATCTTTATGTTTGCTATTTAAAATTTTTCTAAAACTATGTATTTTATAAATATAAATATAAACACACAAATATAAATATAAATATAAATATAAATATAAATATAAATATAAATATAAACATAAATATAAATATAAATATGCTGGGTAGACAAATATATTAAGAGCAGCATCTCATTTAAAGCGCTGTCACTCAAAACATGACCTTCAGCCTGATCTTTACCTTGAGACTGTTTCCTCCACTGACACTCCTAGCAAGCAAAATTCAAGTGGCTTTGTAACTGAGGTTACACTGCAAACACTTCTGTGCACAGCTGTTCACATGAGGATAAGCTCCATTTACTTCTCATTTGCACAAACACCACAGGGAATTATTTTTCACAAGTAAGAAACAAATGTTTTCTTTGCAGATCTCTGAAATCTCCACAGCAGAGGATGAATCTCTGAAGATTAATCCTTCATTACCACTAACATAATTATCATGAAATATAATATAAAATTATTACACTTTTCAGAATTTAAATATACTGAAATACATTTAGTCTCTCAAGCCTCTTCTCTAAAGCAAAATAGCAGCAGTTTAAGAACACTAAGGAAGACATGAAGAAATCAGTGCTCTGAAGTTGCTGGAAATGAAATCCTAATCCTAAAGATTTTTCCAGAAAAATCATGAGAGCAAGGCATCAGAGAATAAAACTTTCTTAAGAGGGTCAATGACACGTGTTCTTTTAAAGTACTTTCCTTCCTTTTGTGCAATTCATTTAATTCCTGTTATCCTGAGCAGTGACTCACAACTCGTGACCTGCAGACACTGTACTGATATTTCCATACATCCCTAAAAACACCATGGAAAACAGTGCAACACAGACATTAGATTATTCTCTCTAAAATCTGGTTTCATGAGCTATAATATTTTCCCAAAAATTCAGGTGGTAAAGCAACTAAAGAAGTTTGGGAGGCATTTAACTTGCTGGTCTCAGGGGCAGAGCTGGAATTTCTGAGAGAAAAAAGGATTCAAACAGCAAGTGCTACAGTCAGATGCTGCTCCTTAAACAATAAATATTACCTTATTTAAATCATTAAAGCATCACAGTTACAAGGCTCATTACTAAATTTTGGCTTTGCTTCACAATTCTGCAAACAATTCATTGTCCCCGACGTGAAGACTTCAGTTTTCAGTGATTAAGAGCACAGCAAATAGTGCTCTCCACTGTTAACTCTATGATTTAATGAGCCAAGATATCCATCAGCAGTAAGTTACATTTTCAAATTCTTCAGCATTTGATATTAGAACAAATTCTTTTGGCACTTACTCTCTCTCTCAGTCTTGCATCATACTTGATTTCCAAATTTCTGCAAAACTTGTTCTTTCCTAGAATGGCAGCACAAGTCTAAAAAGTGAATATACAGTCACATCAGTGGGATGGAACAGAAACCACCCTACAACACAACAGCCAAGGTGAATAACACCAGTAGCACCCAGCAACCCAAACCAACAAAGTAAAACGTTTTCCAGCTGCATTTTGTGAGAATTGGACATATGGCTTAGATCAGGAAATGCTTCTGGACCTTCTCTCATAATTCGAAGTCCAGAAGAGCTGAAGACACTTTAGCACCCGTGGAAGGTGGGCAGCAGGATTTACTGGGAAAAAAGCCCCATCTTGAGCGTAACGCTGCTCACAAATCCATCGTGTCCACACATCCTTCACGTCGGCTACACGGGACAGACTCAGGTCCTAAAAACTGTTCAGCTAATCCAACTGCAAAAACCATCTGCCTGACACCTGCCTGGCTGCCACAGCCAATCCCAGAATCATTAGGGCTGGAAGGGACCTCTGGAAATCACCCAGTCCAACCCCCTCTGCCAAGGCAGGGTCACCTGGAGCAGGTGACACAGGAACGTGTCCAGGTGGGGTTGGAATGTCTCCAGAGAGTTCCAGTGCTCAATGGAAAGAAATTCTTTGTCATGTTGAGGTGGAACTTCTTGTGTTTTTAGATTGTGGCCATTGCTCCTCATCCTGTCACTGGGCACCACTGAAAAGAGCCTGGCACCGTCCTCTTGGCTCCTGCCTTGAAGATATTTGTGTGCATTAATGAGATCCCCTCTCAGTCTTCTCTTCTCCAGACTAATCAGGCCCAGCTCCTGCAGGGAGACCCTCATCATCTCTGTGGCCTCCACTGGATCCCCTGTGACAGCTCATCCTTCTTAAACTGAGAACTAAAGGATGGCCAACCTGCTCCTGTTCCTGCATGCGCCAAAGTGTGGAGGCTGTAGTGGGCACACAGGAACTTTGCACTGGTAATATCTGCTGGTAGTGCTGTGCAAACATCCACACCCAAACTGACATTCAGGTAACTCACTTGGAAAAGGCTCCTTGGATTCTGGCAAAGAATAAGCAGCCCCACTGTTTTAGGATCGATTTAACACGTTGCTTAGGAAAAGCTTTATGTCGTAACTTTAAATTTCTATCACAGAATGACGTCAACATTCAGATAGGGTTGAGCCCAATTGCTTGTATATATAAACAGTACAGTTAATTGTATGATTATATGCTGGGATTTCCTCTTTTTCAACAGAATTTGCACATTCCTCTCATAGTTGAGCTGTGAAGTGACAGCTTAGTAACAAGACACTTCAGAGATTTGTAGCTGCCAAGAATGGGAATTCCAATCAGATGGAAACTGCAGCTTTACACATCTCTGGAAAAGCTTTCACCAAGTCTGGATAGCTTGTCAAACAAATGGCAAAACACATGTCCTTTAGGCAAAGTTAAAATTCAGGTCTGTATTCTACATTGTGAGAGTGCAAAATGCTTCCCCCACAAAGGCTGTCTCTAATGTAAGGAAAAAATCCAAACCCAATTCCCCTAAGGCAGGCACACAGTACAGATAGTTTTATGGAAGTCAGAAAGTACTACTGATTTAAAATATAATCACTGCCTTCCACAGGAGGTATGTCCTAGAACAACTGATCTCTGCCTTTAAAACTTCTGATTCCTTAATTTTGAGAATTTCATTTGTACACAAAATCACATGTAATCCCACTCAGTAATTTACTTTTTTTCCCTCTTTATTTAACATATAATTCATCAAGGTGAGAGGTTGTTCCTGGCAAAATCCAACCTCTCTGCACATTTAATGGCCCTTGTGCTGACTTCATAGCAAAACTTGATCTTGCCTGGATTCCTCAGAATTTCTTCCACAAATCCACAGTGCATGACATCCTGCAAAGCACACTGGCCTTGACTGATTCCCAACTGAGCTGTTCTCACTGAAATCTCCTTACCCATAGAGGCTTCCTGCAGTTCTACACAACTCAAAACTGCAGTGGCAGGTCCACCAAAACAGCTTTTGGCTCTCACTGCTTTATTTCTGCATCACCAATAGCAAATAAACTCTGGATTTGGCAACTAATTGTTGCCTCAAGGACCACTCACCTGCTTTGCTCGAAGGAGATCACTTGAAAAGACGTGAGTAAACTTCACATTACTGAGAAACACACCAGCAGCATCTGCTTGCCTGAAACCAGTTGCAGAGAGTGGCTCATCCACTCCTTGACCTGCAAAATAAATACATTAAGACATGGAAATTTTAGACCTAGGGCAAGCATGTCAAGCAATAAAGAATCTGCTCAGTCATAACAAAATCCTTCTCCTTCAGTAAAGCCAAGCATTGGGGAAAATTACTGCTCTTCTGGTCTTCCCCAAGCTCAGTCACACAATTTTAACAAAAAAAGGGAGTGCAGGATAGGAACACAGAAGGATCACTATCAATAATATTTATATTAATCTATACCTCTGACAAATTTAAACTTAAAACCATGGTGGTATAGGCCTCAGACCTCTCAAAACACAAGGCTGGACAGGGGAGAGAAACCCACTGCACATCGTTTGACCCAGAAAGCTTGGAATTTAAAATACATCATTGGTACTTTTAAGGAAGTAAGGCAGGGAAATATTCTTTATTCATTTTACTATGAGCACAAAGCCCTGTTGCCAGACCCGTAAACAGCAATGTCACAAGAGGTAGAAAACAGAGGTAAGAAATACTAGAAGCGTGAGTTTTTCCTCACAATGCTACAACATGCAGCATTGTATAAAGTTGATTTATTCAGAGTACAACCCCAGTAGCTTCCTTGCAGCAGTGAGCCTTGATTTTCCTACAACAGACATCCAGGCAGCCCAATGTGTGTTTTCAGTTCTGGGTGTCCAAGTCAGCAGCCACTAAGGTGAAGTCTAGTTTTAAATGTGTCTAATAAAGACTGCCTCCCTACAAGGAGCTGGGATTGAACAATATTATTCTGTAACATTACAATATTACAATATTATTAAAATTATTACAGTAATATTACAGTATTATTCTGTAATAATACTTTGAACAGAGCTGTTGGTTACAGGGCTTCACCATGATTTTCCAGCGGAATAACTGATACTAACCTTGTAGTATCTTGTCTTTGTTGTATCTTGTTTCTCCACTGAAAGAGATTATAAACAACAAAAAGAAATTAACTCATAATCAGTTTACTGAATTTTCAAAAATGTTCTTATATTAGACACCAAGAGAGAGCAGAGCCTGAATGTGGGGTCTGTGAAAAACACAATACAGCACAGATTCTTTTCAAAAAGGTGCACCTGAAGGCTGTTACAAACATCAAAAATCCATTTTCAACTAGTCAGCCCCAATCATGCCATCAGTATTTTTAAGACAAACCCACCTGGAATAAAAGGAAGTAATTACTTAAATTTATCATCAATGCAGCATAATTTATCTATAACAACTACACCTCCATGATGGAGAGGATAAAGTTGCAGGAAAACCCTGTTATGAAAGGCATATGTTGGCCAACTTAACCTCAAGATGAGACCCAAACAGGTAACTGTTCACAGGAGGTCAGTACTTTTAAAATGAGCTCCCACCCCTTTCGTGAATGATCTGGCATCTTTCTTAAGCACCTGCAAGAAACCCAGTTGAACTTTTCAAGTTCAACAGACTGATCCAGGCTCATGTTTTCTAGCTGATGTAAAAATTAGGCTGCAATCACAGCACCAAGTCAGCAAGATCCAGGTCTTTAAGGGAAGAGTAACTCTTAACAGGAGGAAAATAAGAAAGGAAAATCAGTTGTACTGATTAAGTGTTACATCACAGAACCGTGGAATGGTTTGGATTGGAAGGGATGTTAAAGGTCACCTGGTTCCAACCCCCAACCATGGGCAGGGACACCTTCCACTAGCCCAGGTTGCTCAGAGCCCCATCCAACCTGGCCTTGGACACTCCCAGGGATCCAGGGGCAGCCACAACTCCTCTGGGCAACCTGTGCCAGGGCCTCACCACCCTCACAGGGAAGAGTTTCTCCCTAATATCCAATCTAAACCTGTTCTCTGTCAGTTTGAAGCCATTTCCCCTTGCCCTGTCACTCCAGGCCCTTGGAAATAGTCTCTCTCCATCTTCCTTGTGGGCTCCCTTCAGACATTGGAAGGCCACAATTAGGTCACCCCAAAGCCTTCCCTTCTCCAGGCTGGATAATCCCAACTTTCCTCCCAGCAGAGCTGCTCCATCCCTCTGATCATCTTTGTCCCTCCTCTGGCCTCGCTCCAACATCTCCATGTCCTTGCTGCGCTGGCCCCCAGAGCTGGAGGCAGCTCTGCAGGGGGGTCTCCCCGGAGCAGAGGGGCAGGATCCCCCCCTGTCCCGCTGCCCGCGCGGTTCTCACGCTGACGGAGAGATCCAGGGCTCAGCTTCCATAAAAACGGAAGGGTTCGCCCCTGCCCACGGCGGGCAGTGGGAGCTGCCCCGGGGTCGGTACTCACTGCCGCACCACGGTCAGCCCGAAGCGAACCATGGCCAGGTGAGCTCAGGTGAGCTCCGAGCCGGGCTCAGCTGGGATCTCGGGCGGGATCTCCGGCGGGATGTCAGTCGGGATCTCCGGTGGGATCTCCGGTGGGATTCCAGGTGGGATTCCAGGTGGGATTCCAGGTGGGCTCCCAGATGAGCGCAGCCCCCCCGGCCCGCACTGCGGCGCCGCGCGCCCCCGGTGACGTCACTGCCCCGCCCCGCGCTCCGGTGACGTCACTGCCCCGCCCCGCGGTGACGTCACGCGGGAGAAGGAGGCGGCTCCCGGGATAAAAAAAGGAGGCTCCAGGAAGATCTCATCGCTCCGGGGGTCTCCCTGACAAGTAGGGGGTGGCCAGGTGCGGGTCGGGCTGTGCTCCCGGGGAACCAGCGACGGGCCTTCAAGGGGAGGTTCAGGTTGGACACCAGGGAAAAAAAAAAAATTCCTCATGGAAAGGAATTTCCCAGCATTTAAACAGCCCGCGCGCCGTCCCTGGTGGTGTTTAAAAGAGATTTAAAAGCCCTGTGGCTGCGGCACGTTGCGGACAGGGCTCAGCGGACTCAGAAGTCGCCCCCACCCCCAAATACTTGGTGATGCTCAGCCTGGTTTCATCGGCTCAGTTAAGGACTATCGGCTACAGGGCTTTGCTCAGAGTAGTATCAAAACATTGATATTGATATGATAAATGAAGTTTATAGGATAAATGCAAATGGCATTACTAACAAGCCAGTTAGAAGTTCTGGGGAGACAAATCGCACCCCAGAGTAACCATCAGCAAAGCAGAGCTGGTTCAGAGGAGCAGTGTCAGACCAGCAGTGTACAGGGCACAAAGTGCATGTGGTGTGGGAATCCACAGCCAGCTGGGACCACGCTGGCCTTGTGCTGCAGAATCACTGAGTGCTTTGGGTTGGAAGGGACCTTAAAGTTCATCCAGTTCCAACCCCCCTGCCATGGGCAGGGACACCTTCCACTATCCCAGGTTGCTCAGAGCCCCGTCCAACCTGGCCTGGAACACTTCCAGGGATGGGGCAGCCACAGCTTCTCTGGGCACCCTAGAAATTACTGCTGGTAAACTGGTAAAATGGACACAGTAACATAAGGAGTGACTGGAAATCATCTGTTTACCCTCAGAAAGCTGAATTTTTATGGATTACAGGCAATGTGATTAACCAAAATGTTAGCTGGTCAGATAGCTGAGTGTGTTTCCTTTTGGATTTCACAACAGGAGGGAATAAATGCTATCTAAAAATCAGAAATTCTTCTGGGGTGCACAGAGATCTGACCTAACTTTGCAACTGGTTTGTGCTTTAACACCAAACACGTCCTAAATGATGACTAAAACGTAACTTGTTTCATTTGATAGTTTAAAGCAGCTGCTAAATTAAATAATTAATGCAACAGCAGGTCCGTGTCATTCCCGTTTTATCTTCCTTTGGCAGCGTGGAATTAACCTCATATTTCTGCCGTGCTTTTGCTCCACAGATTTCAGAGCTGACCTTTTCAAGGGGTGAGACCAGTGACATGTCTCTCCTCTATATGAGCCAGTGCCAAATGACTCAGCTCTGGCCTATTTCTGTTGTATCACTATTAAAAACAACCATGTTTTGCTGCGATGAGGAGACCCCAGCTGTGTCTTGAGCATGTTTTAGAAGGACAAGAATCAAACATGAGCCAACACTGTTGGCATCTATATTCTTCTAAGTGCTTGTTTTGATACAGGTCCGTTTGCAGGACTGACAGACCACCAGGCAAAGTTTGAAAGAGACAGCCTGAAGTTTGCACAGCGTTAACATTCTTATTTTTCATTTCTTCCTCCTCAGAAATTTCTCTGAACTGCAGCAGCACATCGTGTCGGTTCGTGTTCACGAGTCTGTTCTTTTAAACTGACCCATTGAAACAAAATGTTTATAAAGCACAACTGCTACCATGAGCACAGAAGCTCACCAGATGAGGAGCAGTGTTTTGAGGAAGTCATCCTGGGAAGAAAAAGCTTTTGTGAAGCTGGAAATTAAGCATTTTTGAATGAGAATTTTTTTTCCCCAACAGACATTTTAAACTTCAGTAATGTTGACTGTCTAGGAAATTCATCATCGTATGGATCTCATATCATGACCATCAGAAAATATCCTAAATCCAGAGTGAGTTACAATAGAATCATAGAAGCATCGAATGGTTTGGGTTGGAAGGGACCTTAAAGATCATCTGATTCCTACACCTGTGCCATGGGCAGGGACACCTTCCACTA
>JAWWES010000041.1:57841257-57852415 GCA_035583135.1 Lophotriccus pileatus
ACACTGACACACAGGGATGAGGTCCCCTCTCAGGGTCTGCTCTGGAGGCTGAACAACCCCAGCTCCCTCAGCCTTTCATCATAAGAGATATCATCATTATATTTAGAAAAGCAGAAGAGTGTTTGGTTTGCTTTTGATATTTCAAGTAAGTACAAAGTAAATATGATACACTTAGCCTTCTCCAAAGATCTAAAGGGATCCCCAAAGAGCTCTGAAAACAAACTTTCCCTTAATTGGGAGGAAAGATTCAGCAAGCTGTGGGGGTGAAGAAGCAGAGCATAGCCTCTTTCCCTGCCCTTCCAGCTTTGATTTGCAGACAGGACGGGGGAGGCTCTACCACAATTCTCCAATATCTGAATTAAACTACTCCGTCTTTATACCTGCAAGGGGCTGCAGAAGGGTGAGAGACTGTATCAGCAACAGAGCTGCAAAGCCATGTGATTTTCTGGGCTTTTTCTTCCCCATGAAAGGTTAAAATAGACCTTTTCTACCTGCCCTTCCATCAGCATTACATTTACTGAGGTGACTAATAATTTACAGTATGAGGCATGAACAAGCTGGAGTTGGTGGGAAAATTACTAGACCTATTAAAGAGCCCCCACTGTCTTCCAGCAGGGAAAGAATTTCATTCTGCTTGTGCTGGTTGCGTGAGATTTGATGGGAATTTTGCTTTTTAGGGCAGCACAGGATAAAGAACCACTACATAGTTCCTGGACAAATTAAAAAACACACAGCAATTGCAATAGAAGACCTTGAAAAGACTCCTGGAACAAGCATTCAGGATAACTTCACTGAAACACAAAGGAAAATTCCCTTTCTTGTCCCCACAGAAGGATTTGGGGAAATGTAAAATAAAACACAACCTAACTCGTATTCTGAGATTGGAAACACCAAGCAATTATGTGTTTGGGGTTTTTTTTCTGAATCTCAGTCCTAAAGCTTTCTTTCCTTCACCTCATAATTTTCCTTAAACACAGGAGTCAGTCCAGCCTGTGCCCATCCAATTGTTTTAAGCATGACTTTTCTATGTTGTCCCTTCTTAAAATCCTCAGGCTGTCCTTATGTGAAATATAGGATCATGATGGGCAGAGATTGTTTGCAGATGGTAAGAAGATGACAACACAAAATGGTTTCACAGGCCACATAGTAGTGAAACTTTAACCCTATTGTCTGTGGCTTCTCAGCATCCAGCCAGCTTTCTTCAAAGGAAAGGACAGGGCATTGCCCAATTAATTTCAATTTTAGCCTCTGTGCCCCAATTCTGAAAATATACATTACTTAACGACAACAGAACATCTCTTTCCTTCCAAATCTAGATTTAGTCAAACCTCTCAAACATGAAGATACAGAGTACATCCATACAGTGCCAGGGCTCGTGACACTGTATCAGGAAAGGAATTAATCCCCTAAACCCTGAAATTATGCTGGAGAGCACCTCTTTTAGCCTTAAACCACAAAGTAAAGGTGTAAGAACCCTCACAGGTTCCAGTTCTTCCAAGGCTACAAGTTGTGCCTCGAAATGCCAGAAATTGTCAGTCACGTTGTCAAACGGTGGCCAGAGGAACAGAGGACTTTTAGAATCTCTACCTTTGGTGCACACAACCTGGGAAATACAAGGCTCACTTTGCAGGGAAGTCTTCAGAGACTTCCTAAAGCCACAGGTCCCAAAGTCATGTGATTAATTCTAGAAAGATCTGTATGTCCTGAGTCACAGCCTCCTCATTTGTTTCCTATTCATTTCTTATTAATTCCTGTTCACTTCATATTTCATATTTAAGTCCTATTTCATATCAAATTCATATTTCCACTCATTATTTTTTCTATATTTGTTCATATCTGTTTATTTTTGCTCATATGTTTATTTCAGCAACATTTGGTTTTTCCTTTTGTTTTCTTCTCCCTGCTTATTATATCTTGGAGTTTATTCATTTTTTCTTATTTAATTTACCTAGTACTGGCAGGATTATTCACTTGATGATGGTGTTTCCCCAGCATGTCGGCCCAAATGCCTCTTCTTCATTCTTCAGTGCTTCTTTCTTCTCCCAAGGGCTGGAAATTCAGGAGAAAACTCCTACTGGATGGCCATGAAGGAGGGATGCTGAGGTCAGGCCAAGCACATCACATAGGTTGGTCACTTCACAGCAAACATCCTCAAGCAGATGTGGAAGAGGGAGAGGCTGAGCATCCCACCTCTGGCCACAGGCTGAGCACATGGAGGCTCTGCCTTCACCCCAAATCCCACTCCTTTTGCTCTGTTTGCCCCAGTTTCACAGGAACAAAAACCACCTAATTTTTGCAGTAGCATTCCAGTGCAACAAATAACTGAGTGGGGATTTAAATCATATTTCAATTGGTTGCAAAAACGTGCACTCCCATGTCCCCACAACGGCTTTTCACCAGCTCCAGTTAATTCCCACAGAATGTTTTGATCCTGTAACTTACCTTTTAGGGCTTTGTTCTCCCTAAATCTCACGGGTTTGTTTCACAGAACATGCCAGGATTTGCCTATATAGCAGGCAGGAAAGCTTGTTCTGTGACTGTGACACTCAGCAGTGCACACTTTGTATGGCTGCTGACACCACCCATCCAAATCAGAGGCTTTAGAATCACACCCTTTGCACCATCACACCCAGGGAACACCATCATAAAGTGAGGAATGCAGCCAAATTCAAGGAAGGAAAAAAAAGCAAGCCAGGCAAATGTAGGTCAAGGTGAGTTTATTGTCCATACAGCATACCTAATCCCGCCAAAACACTTGTCTTAGAACCATCTTTAAACTAGTCAAAACAACAGGTTATTAATAAAAATGACAACACTGAACAAAGACCTTTTAAAAGGTAATCATGACTACACCGTATCAGTCTTATCCATCGAAAACAACCTTGTGTACTTTCTAAATACTTTTTGTTTACACTGATGTCTACTACCACACTTTCTAGCATCCCCTGACCACATAAAAACATCCACACCTCTTAAAGAGCACATTTGTGAGAGAATAACATTGACTTGATATGGCATCACACTCAATAAAGCCAAAAAAAAGAAAAAAAAATTAAACAAAAAAACAAAACCAAAACAAACCAAAACCCAAAAAAGTTTGAGAACAGAAACTGTGCAACCGAGAGTGATTTCTGAGGTACACGAGAACATGGTAATAAACATAGTGGAAAAAATCCAGTGGCCAGGTGGTTTGCTGAGTAATGAAGAGCCATCTGATTACTCAAGCACAAATCATTGACATTGACATGGGATTAATCATTTTTCTCTTTCACAAGCATGTTGGAAATACAAATAAATACACTATGAGGTGCTCCTACACTACAGGAACAGCAGGGAGGGGAAAATCATCAAAGTACCATCAATAGGAAGCTGAGAGAGAAATGCTTTTAGCAGTTGTGCCAATCTTTTGGCACCTGGGAAGGCATAATAAGCACCATTTTTTGCCTTTTTTTTAATCAATCAATTGGAAGGTTTAGGATTTCTGGAATTTGGAGGGGGGGAGGGAGAAGAACTCTTCACACCTCATTTGCAATAACAGGGCACTCCCTTTAACATCTGTTAGAAGAGAGCACTAGGCAGTAATTTCATTTTGGAAGCTACTCTGAAAACACTCAAGTTCTAGGTTTTCCAGACTTCAAACATACAGTAGCCGGGTGGTCCCTGGGAGGGATTGGGGCCAGCACAGGCCTTCCAGGTCCCCGTGAGGAACTGGGAATGCTGAACGGTGCTGCTCCTTCCAGCAAAACCCGATCTGACCTCGGTGGTGGCCCTCAGCCCCTTCCTTGGGGGGTAATCCTGCAGGGATCACCCCTGTGATCCCATAGGACCAGGGCATGCAGGAGGTGGGACAAAGAGCAGGGGCAGGCACCCTAAACACTAGTCCTGCCCACACCTGACCTCCACCACAAAGGGAAGCAAACCACACCAACATGATGAACACGGTGCCAGCGCTCTGTGCCATGACGGAGAGGCCACCCCACCATCTGGGACCCTGTGGCACATGCAACCACATTTCCTCTCTGGGAATGGTGTGATCTGTCATGCACGACCTGCGTGGAGTCTGGTTTCAACAATATGAGCTATTTTTTCCCCCCCCAGGAGAGACACTGTCGCTGAACTCCAGGCGCTCGCAGCGCGGAACATCAAGGTGGGGACAAGGCTGCGCCCACCCACGGTTTTGGGAAAGATGGACCAGCCAGTGGGGAGTCAATGCATTTTTTCCACTATGAGAAGGATACCAAAGACCAAAAAGGAGCCAGTGCCCCGCCTTGGCTGCTTGCAACCCCTCCCCGGTGCGGACGGAGCGCGGGCCCCGGGGCGAAACCAAACTGTCGCTGTGTGAGGTATTGTGAAAATGGGAACCATTTGTTTTGTCCAGCAAACCTGAGGTAAAGTATACCATCTTTGCAGGATGTGATCAGGAAGGAAAGGGAAAAGAAAAGAAGAAAAAAAAAAAAGAAGAAAGAAGGAAAAAAATAAAATAAAAAAAATAATCATGAACACGCTATTAGGAAAAAAAACCCAAAAAATAAAAACCAAAACGACTGTACAGGGCATTTCCAGTAAATCAAAAGAACTCATCATATCTCCACTTAACCATCTACTTCAGGATTTGAAATTTAAGCAGTAAAATAATATATTATAAAAATGTTTATAAAATAGCAGCACACTCAGTGAAACAATACAGCTAAGTACTGTTAATGTGAATAAGAATGAAACAAATCATAGCTTCTTAGCAGCGCAAAAAAAAAAAAAAAACAAAAACAAAAAACCCCCCAAAACCAAAAAAAAAAACCAAACAAACAAAACCCAAAAAAACCCTTAGACTCTTACTCCATTTTTCTACTCTCATCTAGCCAAATACGGCTGAGTCCATACATATAATATTCTTCGAAGTAGCATGTTCTTTCTGGATTTTTCTCTTAAAAAATGCAAACATTAACATTTCAAACCAACAGCTTCATATTGGATATCTGCAAACTGTTAATACAATTGTGCAAAAAAAAAAAAAAAAAAAAAAAAAAAAGGTTGCTCCAACTCCTTTTGCCATCTAAATGCCTCTTCGTTACAGGTGGAGCAGGAAAATAAATTCAAGTACACTGAATACACCTTTGTAATAGAACAGTCACACACCTCGATGTTTCCCATCATGTCTGTTGCACCAGGAATGTTCTTGCCTTGTCCACAGATGAGCATGAAGGTGGTTGTTAAGATCCTTCTGTGACACTGAACAATACAGATGGTCAGGCTTTTATCCGGAATGTCATGACAGGAATGTCATCTGAAGCGGGTATTGGTATTTCCAGCAACACCTCAACTAACCAAGTACACCAAATACTGGAAAATATTGACTATAAAAAGCTATAGGCCTTGTTTTTGTGACTTCTCTTTTTTTTTTTTTTGCTTTTTTTTTCTTTTTTTTTTCTGTTTTGTTTTGTTTTGCTTTTTCCTCGGCAAAGTTGTCATAAACCATCTCATTTAATCCCTTAGGAACAATTTTCAAAGTGCTTTTCGAATGAAATGGTTTACAAAAAACGCTCACTGTGGATCAATAAAGTTAATGAAATGCTGAAAACGTGTGCAGGGGCGGTGGGGGAAGATGGGAAGGTAGGCGAGGGATCAAACCAAATCTCATCTTCTTGAACACAGTGAGGTTTATGTCAAAAAAAGGAAGATGGACATAGCATCATTTAAATGTCTTTATGGCCAAGCTAAGAAGCTGCCAGAAGTTAACATTGACGTGGAGCATTAGCACTGGAAAGGAATATAATGCTTTTCATAGATGATCCACCAAATCTTACAATCCAGAGGTTGGAGGTGGTCTGATTAGAGCCAACCAGTCGGGATTAATGCATGCATTTTCCCCCACTGAACGTGGACACTCGGTAACTTTGGCTTGGCCCACAGCTGGGTAAACGGAATTGCCCTTATGCCAAAGATGCTGCTGTGTTTAGAATGAACCATTTCGGAAGGAAAAGTAGAAAAAAAGTCAGGAGGGGAGAGGGGAAGTTGGAAAAAAAAAAATTAAAGAAAAATAAATCAGCTGAAAATAAAACCCAAAAAAAACACCTGCTCTTCTGGCTGGTAAAATAAAGCATCTTCTTTCTTAGGTAGCAGCTACCACAGACAGCAAGAGTAAACAAAACTAACATACAGAGATCCAACAAACACTTCTGACTAATAACAGAGGTGACAGATCAGCAAATCTCTTCTGCATTCAAAATGGTTCAATTGCTTCAGGGATCTTTTCCCACTTTGCCCCTAAACCCCTTATTCTATTGCTTTGCAATCTAGTCAAGCCATAAAATCGCACACACGATTCCTTTCTTAAATCTAAAAAAGGGGTGTATGCACTAGGTCATAATACACAGACAAGTATACTCTACTTTGTTCCCACAAATGCAGGCTTACATTGATCTAGCTACTTGGTATGCTTTTATAAGCATTTAATATCACTGATACATAATCAAATAGCAATTACCAAATATATTGTGGGATTCCCTTCTGTAGAACATCACAGGCACCAAATGCTTTTTTTTTTTTCATTATTCAGTTTTTCTTTTGTCTTTTTTTTTGTTGTTGTTGTTTCTTTGTGGGTTTTTGTGTTTTTTTTTTTCTTTTACCTAAAAGAGCTTTAAATATGTTCTATGTGGGAGAGCAGATTAAAAAAAAAAATTTTTTTTTCCCTCTAAAAATAATAACAAAAATAAACTGGGCTGGGAGGAGCAAGTGTGACTTTGTGTGGTGATGTCCTCACAGGTTGATATCCCTCACATCTGTGGGAGTGCTGGCCTGGTCCAGTTCATCCACCGTCTTGGAAGGATTGCTTTGCTGCTGCTGCTGCCGGACTTGCTGAAGGCTGTTTACTAGCACCGCCTCGATCTGTTCCTGACAAGCTTTAAGGCAGTCCTAGACAGAAAGCAAATTGATCTGTTAGTGGAGACAGGCAGGGTGTTTTTTTTTCCCTACAGGGTTTTTCCCCTTACTGGGCACTAGGTGGAAGAGCATCAGTCTGGTGTTCCCCCAGGAGCGTCTGCTCTGACGCCAAATGACCTTGAATTCTCACGGGTAGTCTTTGTGTACAAACTGCCTGGGTTAAACAGTGCCAATGCCACATTTATTAGACTCTAAATCTTAACATTTTACTGGTCTTTGCTCAGCAGGTTGCCCAGAGAAGCTGTGGCTGCCCCATCCCTGGAAGTGTTCAAGGCCAGATGGGGATGAGGCTCTGAGCAATCTGGTCTAGTGGAAGGTGTTCCTGCCTATGGCAGGGCGTTGGGTGGTCTTCAAGATCCCTTCCAACTCAGGCCATTCTACAATTCTATGACTTGTGTGGTCTTCTTGAGCAGGCAAAAAAGCAAAGAAATGAAGGGTATATGATTTTTTCCATTTTCCTGTGCACAGCTAAGTTACTTGAGAGGGAGCAGAGCCCGACCCCCACCTGGCTACCCCCACCTCCTTTCAGGGACTTGCAGAGAGTGAGAAGGTCTCCCCTGAGCCTCCTTTTCTCCAGGTTAAACACTCTTAGCTCCCTCAGATGCTCCTCATAGGAGAGAGCATCCTCATCATACTCTCCAAACCCCTCCCCAGCTCTGTTGCCCTTCCCTGAGCACACTGGGTATCGGCCCCACCAGTGCCCAGTACAGAAGGACAATCCCTGCCCTGGTCCTGCTGGCCACACTGTTGCTGATAGAATCTGTTCTCTGA
This sequence comes from Lophotriccus pileatus, assembly GCA_035583135.1. NCBI lineage: Eukaryota > Metazoa > Chordata > Aves > Passeriformes > Tyrannidae > Lophotriccus > Lophotriccus pileatus. The sequence continues at coordinate 57,848,965 of JAWWES010000041.1, forward strand.
GCACATTCCAGGGAAGAAAAGTGATTTCAGCAGCAGAGGAGGAGGAGATGTAGGGTCTGCTCTTCACTCTGAGAGCGGCACTATTTTAACAGCCCTAGGAATAGTTACTAGCAACAATTCAGAGAAGACAATAAAGCAAAGACAAGATACTAGAAAAATACGTAAGTCAGAAATACACAACCAAGCCTCAGAGGCCACAGCATTTCAAACTATACTAAATAACACTCAGAGAAACAGCAGGGTGCACAAATCTGGGAACCCTGTGCATCAGGAGTCCCCCAATAAACACAGAAATAAATACTGAAATAAATGAGAAGGATTCACTGCACTTAAACCCAACACAGCATAAAGAAGATGACTATTAAAATATTTACAGGATGTTCCACATTCTTGATAACATGCTGGAAGACCAAATAATATGGTTATTAAACAACCAAACAAACAAAAAAGGTGTGAGAAAACATCGACAAACAATTATAGCAGAAACTGAAAAACAAAACCCAAGCTGTGAGTATAGAAACACAATTACGTGCAGTGGGCTGGGAGTATCAATATGACACTGTGTGGGTTTCCACGGGGTGCTGTGATAAATGGCATCTTCTAAAAGCAGCCCTGAGGAGTCCTTCCACAACACTGGAAAAGGTACTAACACTGCAAAAACTTACTGCAGCCTCAGTCTGCCCGAGAGCTGGGACTCTCCCAGGAACATCAGGGAGCAGAGAAACGTGGGGTTTGGCAGGAGGATTTTTACAGCACAGCCCTGGCAGGGGCAGTGAGACTCAGCATCAGCATTCCCACTTCCAGGCAGAGGAGCTGAAGAGCAGAGCTGGGCACTGAGCTCCACAGGGTTCCAGGGGTGCCTGGCACCCCGGGAATCCACTGTGGGATGCTACAGCAATGCTGGGGAGATGGGCTCTGACCAACACCCCCCAGCACAATACCAGGTTATCTGGGAGATGTTTGACATATTCATGGATGGAGGTTTGATTTGTCTGGGGAAAGATGTCAAGGGAAGAGGATCTCTTCTGCTGATGTTTGTGATGGGTGCAATTAGCTCGTGAACACCCATTTTTCTTGGATCCTGTCCCCTCCTTGTCCTGAAACTGGCAAAAGCTACCAGAAAGTCAACTAAAAAAAAAAAATCCCCTGTTATTAGCATGGGCAAGTTTTAAGTCCATTGTAACCTGTAAGAAAGAGGGCAATGGCAAAAAGTCACTCTTGTAACAGACTACACTCATAATGAACTTATATTTCTTTTTGGTTATAAGAATCCCTTATTTTTAAGCACAGTGGTGCACAATTTCAAAATATTTTGTCCTGAAAACATGCCAGATTTTTTTTTTTTAAGCAGCTTCAGACTGAAAAGCTTAATGAGGCAATTTCCTTGCAGCCAGGCTTGGGGAAGGAAGGGTGGTGACAGCAGGAACAGAAGTTTTGAGCATTTGGAGTCCACTTTGTCAGTTCCTAAACACCCTTAGATACGATCATTTACACCATTACTATACAAACTTCTGATGGGCAATGTGATGATCCATTTAATGCATGAAGAGGCTGAAATCTCTAGGTAACCCTCTGGAGAAATGGGTCATTTCTTATGTCTTCATTTTGTACATAAAATCAATTAAGTGGCCTCGACTGGAATTGCCACATAGATTTTATTTCATATGGGAATCCACAGGCCACTGGGTATTATTTCTCTGGCCTATACTTTGGTCTTGAACTTAAAATAACGTACCACTGGACTCTTTAAAGCAAAGAAACTTATGGTAAAATGACCAGCATGCTGCATTGAGCATGAAATAGCTTCCCAAAAACGTGTCGTCATTTGCATACTAAAGCTCCTTGGATGTTACTCTCACAGGTGAAAGGAAAAGAAACCCCTAATTTACAGTGTCTTACCAGCCCAGTTGTCACAGTGTGATAAGGCAAGTGGCTTTATTTTATGAATGGGGCCATCACTGCAACCTTCTGTCAATCTAAAGTTCAGTGATATACAAAACACAAAAAAACCCCATCAGGACAAACCACCTGGCATTCCCATGACACAGTTTTCCTAACCCTTCCTAGTTTCATGGGGATTTGCTGTATGTGTACATATTTTACCGGTGAGCTTTCATTTTGTCCCAGATCGCCCTGACAAGAGAAAAATTAAAGCTTTACAAATTCATCAAAGAAACAAAACCTGAATTGCATTGTTTTCAGCAAATCTTTCTTGAAAGAACACTATAATGCACTGCAGCAATGGGCCCAGATTTTCCAGTACAGGGACTGGGCCATTCCTTCAGAATACTGCAGGGTTGCCTTTGTTGTTTTTTTATAAAAAACTTCCTTAAGTATGTGTCACACGGATTAACTTCCCCATTCTTCTATATGGTCTAGTAGTTTTAATGATTAAAATAGTTCTGGTACTTTCCATTCCATAGTTTTATTTTTACTTCAGCATGTACAGAACTAAAAAGGCAATTAACTTTGGGGTTTCTTTTTTTTTTTTCATTCTGAAACTCTTTCATCCCTAGGTGATTTTACTAGCACACTTGAAATGCATTTGAAGGAAAAGAAAAGCTTTCCAGTGTCTGATGAGGGGTGTCTGAGCTTCATGGCTGTGATGGAAATGCTGGCAGTGAAAATAACTGGAAGGAGGAATCAGCAGCTCTATGGCATGATCTACTTATTCAAGTCAATAATAATTGAAGATTCCAATTTCCATTCATGACAACCCTGAAAGAAAGCATAAGCACTAGGAAAGATCCTGCAGCATATTCTACATAATTATTTTTCCTGAATTTTTCTACACCTCTCCAAGTCCTATACTGGCCCCCAGCTTTCAGTTTTAAACTAGAATCTATAGTTCACTGGCAAGCTATGAGGGAAAGCCACTGTGATTTAAGTCAACCAACAGGCTCTTGCTTTGCACTGGCAATTATTGGATTATCAGTCATGACGTCTCCAAGCTCCCGGAGCAGCCTCTGACCCACATCCTCTCCATCTTGCAAAATCATGACAGGACTGCTAAATTAAAATAATTAAAAGAAAAAAAAGGGGAGGGTGTTGAAGAGGCATTCTATAGGTTTAGGAACTTGGCTTGGGTTTCTGCCATAGACTTTATCCAGCTGGTATCAAGTCTTCCTTCCTTGGCCCCCTATCCAAATGGTCCCCTTCAGGTAATGGTGTTCCCTGCATCAGATCCCACCCCAGCTGAGCAGCAGTGTCCTTCTCCATTAAGATCACTCCTCTCAAATGCCAACAGTGGAGGGCTATCACAAGAAGGTAAATCATTTCAGTCACACATTTTTTATCTCCTCCTTCCTTCTGAATCTGCCCAGAGCTTCCCTGAGCATAAGGAGACTTCAACTGTGTATTTACTACACCTACTCCCACCTCCCTGCTCCAGCAGGGTCATCCCAGAGCACGTGGCACAGGATTGTGTCCAGACAGCTCTGGAATATCCCCA
>JAWWES010000041.1:57852515-57909348 GCA_035583135.1 Lophotriccus pileatus
GCTGGACCCGCTCCAGGAGCTCCATGTCCCTCCTGTCCTGAGGAGCCCAGGACTGGACACAGCACTCCAGATGTGCCCCACAGAGCAGAGGGGCAGGATCACTTCCCTCAACCTGCTAGGAATGCTCTTCCCAAGGCACCCCAGGACCCCATTAGGTGCTCCCTGACTCTGGCCAGCTGGAAGCCGTGCCTTGCAGAAGGAATGAACTCAGCTCTGGTCTATTCCACAGTGCTTCAGGATACAGTGCTTTTTGCATTGTGACTTTTAAATTCCCCTTTAGCACCTCAGTTTGGATCTTGCCTGAGAGAAGAAATAAAAAAAGATTACCCCAGGAAGCACCCTAATCTTTGTCTGCTTATCAGGAACTAAATTTAGGGAAACAGCTGGATACATGGAAACTGGGCTGAGCCTTGCAGCAACACAGCCTTTGCCCACACAAGATGGCACTCATTCAGGAATCCAGAGACAATACATTATGGCAGCACTTAAGGAAGAAAAGAAAGACTGCAAAACTATTGTTTAACAAGGTAAATTTAAATATCACTTAGCCCTTGACAAGATCTTACCTATATGGTGAGGGGTTGTGCATCAGCAACCACAGAATAAGTAAGGCCAAAGCCTGAGCCAGTTAAAAACCAGGCTGAGCCAGTTAAAAACCACTTGCTGTCTGAGTGGATCATTTCTCAAGGCCTTCCAAAAGCCAAATGCAACCCTACTCTCCTTTACAACCAGCTGCTGAAGAGTACCAGTAGGGTTGTTATATACAACATATATACAGCAAAACAATATATACAAACAAAATATATGCACGCAAACAATGCAAAATACTGAGCTGTAACTCTACTGGACACTTTTTGATGCCCCTGCATCTCCTGACTGGATTTAGGAGCCTGGATCCAAACCCTGGGTGCATGGCTGAGTGCTCCAAGCCCCAAAGCTGGGAATGCTCAATACACCTTCTGGCGTTTTTGTGTTAAAGGATGGTTGGTCTTCCACATATACATTAATTAATTCACAAATTAGGGCCCCTGATCTCTTCCTCTTGCTTAAAACTAATCGCCAAGGGGAAATCGGGACAGGACTTTTTCTTTTTTTTTTTCTGTTATGATAAATGGGAGGGATGGGATGATAGATCTGAAGTGACAATACCATTCACTGGTCACATATGCACTGGATAATCTAAGAAAGCAGCAATCATACGTGCATTAAAGAGTTGGGATTTACATAAATTCCACCATGGAATGCTCTATCTGTACTCCTGACTACAAAAGGAGGGCTGGATTCCTCCACTGGTTCCCATTTAAGCCCCAGTTCAAACCTCTCCAGAGCACATGCTTCATTGTTGAGATAAACAGGGATTCCTTCCCAAAGTGGGGCCTTCATGTGCTGAGTGCTGGCCCTGGAGCTCGCCAGCATTTTCCAGAGCAAGAGCCTGGAAAGCTGCTGTGGGAATATCACATCCATTTAGTGCATTCACTGTATCACCGTGATCTCACAGCTCACAGATGCAGTTTAAAAACAGAAATATTTCAGAAGTATTTTCCCTCCTAAATGTGTGGTTTCGCTACTGTTACAAAGAGCATCAATCACAGATAAGGCTCTGTGTCTCTTTTTCCATCTGGAAGTACAGAAAATAGCCATTTGCTGTTCCAAAGGGCATTTCATGCAGACTAACGAGGACATCTCATCTAAAGAACAAAACAAACCAAAAAAACCCCTCATCTATGCCAGAATTTCTCCACACACTATTGCTACATTACTGCAATAATGCAACAAATAAGGTGATTATCATTAAGCATGTGGAAGATGGGACTTTTTTAAGACCGTGTTTAGGTCTTTCCAGCACTTTCACCATTCACTTTCTAGATTCAGTTTCACTGTTTGTTTCAACAGTCAGTTTGTTGGTTTCCTGTTGCTCCTCTGGGTTATTTCTCACTGCAGTAGGAGAGAACAATGTTTTTAAGATGGGGAAAAAGTGAGAGTAAAGCCAAAGCACCGGCAGGGTGATCCAGGGGCAGATGCCACTCCTAGCATGGTACTCCCTGCTCGGCGTGACGTGGGATTTCAAGCTCTGTCCAACAGGTAACACTTTGCAGCCACAAAAATCTGGGAGTTTTACCCCGCTGTAACAAATTCCCCGAGGGTTTATGGAGAGAGAAAAAAGGGGGGTTTTAAAAAAGCCGTGACAACCTGCCCGTGTGACACGGAGCTGGGCGAGGACTGCCCGCCGGAGGCTGAGGGCAAATCCCCGACCAGGCTCTCCGCGGCCCGCGAGCTGCCCTGGCTGCGGAGCCGGTTCCTCGGGGTTCCTCAGGGGGCCTGGCTTCCTCGGAGCGCCGTATTTATGAATGGATCTGACGGAACTCCGCCATGAGCTCGCGGTGTAACTGCATCACCCCATTGTTGCTACACACGCACAGCACTCACTGGGGAACAAAAAGCTGAATGAAACGGAGCAGCTGCCAACTCAGGCAAAGACAACTTAGGAAACTATCTCATTCTTCCTTTCTTTTGGAGGCTATTTTGCCCGTTGTTTCCTTGCATACAAAATGCGGTCTGCAACAAATAAGGCAGGATAAGATACAGCGAGTCCTGTTTCTTGGTTCCAAAACCACAGGCCCTGAACACTACAAAGGAAGGGATAAATGGTGTATGTGCTGTAGGGACAATGTTCAATTGCGACCCATTCAAGATAGATTTCCATGATTTTACACTGCAGCTCGACAGAAACGGAATTCTTGAGCATGGGGGTTCTGAGCTTCGTTTCTGGGCAGAAATTTGCAGGGATCTTCAGGAAGAGACTTGGGGATAAAAAAAAAATCCCAGCACAGACATATGTCTGTGGCACACAGAAGTGGAGGCATTGTAAATGCCGTTTATTGTGGGTCCAGCTTTCAAAACAGCCCCACTCCACATTTGCAAGGGCTCACAGCCAGCTCGTTCAACAGGACCTAAAGAAAATCTTGCTTCCTTGTTTTCTTTCTACCTCAGGCCTTTAAACTTGCTTTGGATTTTCCAAACAACTCCATACACACCAGTTTCCATCTGGAAACAGACTTTTAAAAAGGAATTGTGCCCACCTACAGGCCCACATGTTGGCTCTGCCTGAAAACCTCTTCCCAGCTGCTGATGTGGAGGGGAAGGACAATTCCTTGTGCCATCTGGATGCTAGGTCAGGGCTGGGCTCTGAGAAGAAGATGCTCCTCCTGGGCACATACAACCCCTTCATCACACACAGTGGACCTGACCAGATATTATAAACTTAATTTGGGATCAAACCTTGTCAGCTTTTGCCAGTGATGTAACCCTGAACAATTTTTCAACATGACATAACAGTTTCTACATTTCTCCTTGGCCTCATAGAAAAGAGACTGGAGGGGGGGCCTCTGGAGGTCTAAAACTTAGTTGTGTGCCTTGTTCTCACTGACTTGAGCCTACAAAATTCTGGTCCAAGGTGAAGATTTTCAGCTACCTACCCCCGCAGTGGTTTCTCCAGCTCCTCAGAAACCTTAATGTATTTCTTCTCTGTGAGGAGACCCGGGGGGCCAGAACAAAGTCCCTGCAAGTAGAAACCAGCCCAGGGCACGCCTGCCCCATACATGAGTTATGGGAACACTCCCAGGCATGCCCAGGGAGGCAGCTCCCAGACCCAAGGCTAGCAAGCTGACACACCGAACTGACGGATGGCTGCTCATCCAGGAAGTTGAGGGGATGGATTTACCCAACACAGGTCTGTGGCAAAGCAGAATACTGATTGCAGGGCCTTAAAATGTGCCCTGCCCACTCAGCTATCCTTCCTCACAGCCCGTAACTGTGCTCAGCAGGGATGCTCGTATCCTCCTCCGAAGCATGTGGCTCCAGCAGGGACAGGATACTGCTCCCACTGGAGTGCTGCTCTGGGATGCTGTGGAAATTCCTGACTTCCGGAGTTGTTTGTTTTTCCATTGCAATGACCCACCAGGAGATGCACAGGGAGCTCCACGGCTTCCTGTGAGTAGGTCTGTTAACTCTTTGCCCACCAGCCTCTCCTCTGCAAGCAACAACAAAAGGCATGTTCCCAGGAGAAGAGAATGGAACATGCAATGCCCATTCTGCAGAGCTGTGTAAAGTCAGTAAATCACAGAATCACAGAATGGTTTGGGTTGGAAGGGACCTGAAAGATCATCCAGTTCCAGCTCCCTGCTGTGGGCAGGGGACACCTTCCACTATCACAGGTTGCTCAGAGCCCCATCCAACCTGGCCTTGGACACTTCTAGGGATGGGGCAGCCACAGCTTCTCTGGACAGCCTGTGCCAGGGCCTCACCACCCTCACAGGGAAGGATTTCTTCCATAGATCTACACTACACTTCCCCCGTTTCGGTCTGAAACCACTCCCCCTCGTCCCATCACTACCATCCCTAATGAAAAGTCCCTCCCCAACTTCTCTTGAGGCCCCTTCAGATACTGGAAGGTGCTGTGAAGTCTCCACACAACCTCCTCTTCTCCAGGCTCAAAGTTCCCAACTTTCTCATCCTGCCTTCACAGGGGAGGTGCTCCAGTCCTCTTTGTGGCCTCCTCTGGACTTGCTCCAACATTTCCACATCCTTCTTATGTTGGGGACACCTACAGGTGTCCAGGTGGGGTCTCATGGGAGCAGAGTAGAGGAGGCAAATCACCTCCCTAAGTTGTGTGGGATTAGCTCTCAGTGACTCTGGGACAATAGCAATCACAAAAGGCAACTCAGATACCCCGTGCAGAGCTACTTTCACTACCCCTAAGGCTTCTCAGCTCCTCCAAGAGCAGCTCCCTGGTGTTTATTTTGGTAGGGGGAAGGAGTAATGAAACCAAGGTTTGCACAGCCCTGTTGTCACTGTTTCTCCAAGCTGTGATTTAGGCCAGGGCACCTATTTATCAGAAATAACTGCTATCCCTGACACTGGCAGATTGCCTTCTACAATCCTGTCTAAGGTCTGGAGCGCTGCTTTGGGTTCCCACAAGGATATCCAACACCAATGTGTCTCAAACAACCAATGTGTTGGTTGCTTGCTTACCCAACAGCTGGGCTCTAAATTACATGTTGTTTATTAATAACATATTTTTTGGTCTAATTCTTAATGAAATATACATTAAAAACATTCATTTTAGCACTAAACGCCAAACTCCAGTGCAAATCTAGAATAACTCCATTGATTTCAGCCTCCTGGTTTATGCTGCTATTTCCCAGCAAATAGACTGCACCCTTAAATTATCATTATAAACCAGTAAAGGTTCAGAAGAGCTCACTGCAGTTAAGTTGCATCAGGGTTTCACTGTCATTCTCCCTTTTCATACGCTTGGAGCTTTGAAGCTGAAATTTTTCATAGAATCGTCGAATCAGGATTCTGTGAAAAATGTCATGCTTCACCTCGGACAGTGACATCTTTTGAAAAGCCAGTGGGAGACTCCTATCATCTGTTTTCCATGCTAAGCAATCACACATCCCAAAGCCAAAAAGGACCAGAAGGCCCCAGCAGCCTCTGGCTGGGAAGGACTCTCCCCCAGCTTCCTGATGGTTCCTGTGGGCTACCACTAGGCACAGTGGGGCAAGAAGTTTTTGCTCTGCAGAACTGTAATTTCTGTGAGTTCCCCTGCTTTTCTACCACGTGATGCTCCTGAAGCCCAGCAACTCTCACTTCCCCCTCTTCCCTAACCTCCCCTTTGAAAACAAAATCATTCACACAGTGACAATGAATTAATTGTGTGGCTGCAGGAACAGCTCTCAGGCATCAGAAATTAGGAAGTGAGAGAACTGAAGCTGTTCATTCAACTTTAATTAAGTCCCAGTGTAAAATATATTACAATAGTCTTTACTCTTTATTAACACAGCCTTGAGCTAACTCTTACACAATCTAGCCAGTACATTTTCTTCCAACAATACATTTTATACATGAGGCTGGTATTACTACCTATTGCTAAGACTGCCCCTGAAACCATTTTTTCAGTTGCTGCTTTCTCTCTCAAGCTTTAACATGTGGGAGGAAAGTTTCCAGTCCTGGGCCCTTTTGCATTTTTCCAATGCAGAAATCACAAAGGACATTTCTACCAAAATATTTCTCCCAAATCCAAACAGCTGGCTACTGAAAAATGCATTGTTTTGTCAAAGTTCAAAAATTTTGGCCATCTTTAGTTGGGCTGAGACTTCAAAGCTTGCAGGGAGTTAAGGTCACAACAATGGAAACACCTCGAAAAAATATGATAGCGCCTCTAACTTCTGCAAAGACTTCTATTTCCTAGCAATTAAATTATGCAGCAGTTCCTTTTACCCCAAGTGTGCTTCGATTTGGGGACTGAGACTCTCCCCCATGGTCTGTGCTGCTGGGGGCTGACCACAGGAGCAAAGGGAAGAAAGTTTGTCTCTGCCCAATGCCAGCAGACATTTGGAAAGGAGATGAGACCAGTAAAATGTTCAGAGTTCTTTGTTATTTGGGAAGAGTGTCTTTTTGTTTTTTTCCAAAGGAACATAATCTCAGTTGGAAAGATTTTCACCAGGATGTCAAAAAGCACATTTCTGACCAAAATAATCTGCTGAATTTAAAAGGTGTGAAGAAATTTTCAATGCAAAGAAAACCACATTTTGTTTTCTTCTACTCATTTAAGTACCACTGAGCTATCGTGGTAGGTATTTGCTTTCAGACTTAAATAATCCAGGTAAAAAACCTCAGCACAGGAGATAAAAGTCTGCCCAATCTGCAAGATGCTGCAAAAGGGCCTTACACCCAACTCTCTCAGCCTTTCCACACAGCAGAGCTGCTCCATCCCTCTGATCATCTTGGTGGCTTCTTCTGGACTCGCTCAAAATATATCAGTGTCCTTCCTGTTGGAGCGAGTCCAGAGGAGGGACACCAAGATGGGATCAGAGGGATGGAGCAGCTCTGCTGTGAGGAAAGGCTGGGAGAATTGGGATTGTTCAGCCTGGAGAAGAGAAGGCTTTGGGGTGACCTAACTGTGGCCTTCCAGTGCCTGAAGGGAGCCCACAGGGAAGATGGAAAGAGACTTTTCCCAAGCGCCTGGAGTGACAGGACAAGGGGGAATGGCTTCAAACTGACAGAGAACAGGTTTAGTTTGGATATTAAGGAGAAATTGTTCCCTGTGAGGGTGGGGAGGCCCTGGCACAGGTTGCCCAGAGAAGCTGTGGCTGCCCCTGGATCCCTGGAAGTGTCCAAGGCCAGGCTGGATGGGGCTCTGAGCAACCTGGGCTAGTGGAAGGTGTCCCTGCCCATGTCAGGGGGGTTGGAACTGGATGATTTTTCAGGTCCCTTCCAATACAGGCCATTCCATGATTCTATGATTTGTACTCCAAGCATTCAGAATGATTAATGTCCCTTTTTCTGCAGAAATCCAGTTCCAATCAAAAGAAATGGGAAGCCACAGAACTGTACTTGAAAAAAAGACTTACCAAATTCTCTCCTTTTTTGGTAAACTGGACTACTTATTCATTTCCTTCAGGTCTCAGGGAGGGCCAGAAGAGCAGTTTCAAGGTTACAAACATAGGACCAACACCACCACAAGACCTCCTGGTTTAATTTATTCCCCCAGGGACTGCTGCCTGCCTGCTTGCCCCATCGCTCAGGGTACCCAAAGGGTCTTTGGTGCTGGAACACCAGCCAGGGCAGGCAGAGCAGCCTCTCCCCACCAGGCTGCTGAACCTGGTAAGGTTCAGCGAGGGTGAATAAAGTAAGGGTGAATAAAAATTGATCCCAGGAGTCCAAGGAGCTTTGGAGATTCAAAAGCCTGCAACTCAGCCCGGAAGCATCCCTCTGCCTTGCTCCGCTGAGCTTTCAGGATCAGGACAGGTTTCACGGCCTGGTGCTCCACCGTGCCCTCAGAAGTGAAAGGAGGAGAGGAATGTGGGACACTCACCACATCTGTGTTTGTGATCTTGGCCAGGAGGTCCGTGAGGCTGTCCCCATCATCGAGCTGAAGGCCACAGATGGCTGCTCCCACACTTCCAGTTGCTATCATTGATGGTGGGTACATGGCAAAGTTAAAATCTGCAAGAACAGATCTGGGAATTAGTCCAAGCCTGGACCAAGAAAAGCTGCAAAACATCAGAGGCAAGCAACATAAAAAAAACCACACCCAGGAATAAAACCCAGGGAAGGAGAAGAAAGGGAAAAGTGCCACTCTTTTTGGTCCCGTGGAGCTCATTAGTCACACTGCTCATCACAAGCAGTCAAAGGAGGGGGAACAGACCTGCAAATTAAAATGGAAATGCAGTTCAGTCTTTTATTCTCACTGATGCATAAAGTAAACCTGGACAATTTTTAATAGTCCTTCCTTAGTTTTAAAAGAAAAGGAAAGAGCCTTTCTGTAATTTATGTCAGAAATTTGGGTCTTGCTCACGTTAGACCTCTCTGTATATCTGGAAAACTAACTGGAATAAGGTGTCCAAAGAACCAAAATGAGATTTTTAGTCACGTCAATTTTTAAAGACTTAATTAATTCGAGCATTTAAAGACCTTTCCGGGAAAGAGATTTTAATTAACGGTTCATCTTTACTACCTTAGCAATTAGGAAGTGAGAACACTTACAGCCCATAGCTACGTAATCAAAGGAAGAAAACAAAGATCCCATTTGTCATTACTACTATTTCTTAATAAACAAGTAGAAAATACATCTCAGAACTTCCTCTCACCCATCTGTGAAATCAGAATAGAAAATTAAATAAAATCCTGTGGTCTTTATATAACAATTTTATGGTTTAGGATGCTGCCATAGGACCCGGTTTATCGGCATGCCTTACTAAAGACCATTTTCAGGAGATCTTCTGCATCACTGACATATTCCTAAAATGAAACTTGATTTTCAAGTTCTTTGGCTCAACAATAACTCATTAACAAACCTTCCTCTACCGGTTTTCAGCTGGGGAGACTGAAGGTGGACGCAGAGTCAAGCAAAGCAATACTCAACATGAAATAAACCACAAGCAATATATTCAGTCTGTAGAAACAGACTGTTCCAGAAAACTGCCAGACTGCAGGTCCCAAATCCTCTCTGTGCATCCAGCACAAATTCTATAACCCTGCTCATGCCTGAGCAACCACTCAAGTTTTAGACACATGGAGAGCTGTTCTCAGCCTCCTAGACACAGAGCTGGCAGATACTTCAATAGCTGTGGAGACAGCATGTTCTTCTCCAGGCTGGAATATGTCCCTGGGATTGAAGTATTCCAGTAAGAATGGGACTTGGGTCATAGCATTCATCCAGATGGAGTGGAACAGGGTGGAGAAGTTAGGCATGTGGAGAGAAAAAGAAAAGGAGGAGTGGAAACCCTGACATGGATTTATCTGTCTCACAAAGCCACCAGGAGGTGGCCACCTGCAAGCCCACCACTGCACGTGGCTTCCCACCAGGGAAGCTCAGCAGACATAACACTCTGACAAACACTTCAGAAGGGACAAATTCCCACTAACTGAAGCAAGGAATACAGACTGCCATTATTCTAAAAATAGCAATTACGCACTACTGTCATAGTAAGAACCCACTGTAGCCAGGGAAGCTGATTCTTGAAAATGAAATTATAACACTGATGAGCGAGTCAACAGGAGAGCCTTGACTCCTCAGAGCAGGACACAGCCCTGAGGATCCTGATCAAAGCAAGGTCATGGAAATTGCACTTCCATGATTGCAGTTTGGTATCTTTATCAGTGACTTGGACGAGGGGATTGAGTGAACGCTCAGTAAGTTTGTGAATCACACCAAGTCGGGCGGGAATGCTGATGTGCTGGAGGGCAGGAAGGCTCTGCAGAGGGATCTGGACAGGCTGGATCCACGGGCCCAGACCAGCGGGATGAGGTTCAGCAAGGCCAAGTGCTGGTCCTGCCCTTGAGTCACAACACCCCCCTGCAGCTCCAGGCTGGGGCAGAGGGGCTGGAAAGTGCCCGGTGGGAAAGGCCCTGGGGGTGCTGTGACAGCGGCTGGACATGAGCCCGGGGGTGCCCAGGGGGGCAAGAGCCCAATGGCCCCTGGCTTGGATCAGCAAGAGTGTGGCAGCAGGACCAGGGCAGGGATTGTCCCCCTGTGCTGAGGCCACACCTCAAATCCTGGGTCCAGTTCTGGGCCTCTCACTGCAAGGCCATTGAAGGGCTTGAGCGTGTCCAAGGTAGGGCAGCAGAGCTGGGAAGGCTGAGGAGCACAGGTTTTATGAGGGGCAGCCAAAGGAGTTGAGGGTGTTTAGCCTGGAGAAAAAAAGGCTCAGGGAAGACCTTATCACTCTCTACAACTACCTGAAAGGAAGCTGTAGCCATGTGGGGGTCAGGCTCTTCTCCCAGGGAACAAGGGACAGGACAAGAGGAAATGGCCTCCAGTTGCACCAAGAGAAGTTTGGATATTAGGAAAAATTTCTTCAGGGTGGTCAGGCATTGGAATAGGCTCCCCAGGGAAGTGGTGGAGTCACCATCCCTGGAAGTCTTCAAAAATGTGTGGATGTGGCACTTGGGGATACGATTTCATGGTGAACGTGGTGGTGCTGGGTTGGTGGTTGGACTCAGTGACCTGAGAGGTCTTTTCCAACCTTAATGATTCTGTGAACAAAATCGTTTTCCTGTTTACCTCATGTGGATTTACACAAATCAGTATACACCAGTTTACAGAAGTCCAACAAGAAGAGCAGGAATGGTTAATGGACTTTGAAAACAAGAGGTTTCTATAAAGGCTGCAATGTTTATGTGCCTGAGTGACTGTCCCGGTGTCCTCCTGATCCACAGAGCAAATAACAAAAACCCGTAAAACTTAAGAATGGTCAAACATTTATGGAGCACACCTCGCATCCCCAAAATTCACTCTCATCTACACCGAGGGATTCCTCAGCAATGCCACTGATCTCTTTAGAAAAGGGATAAATTAAAGCAGAGTATATGTACATGAAGTCTGTTTTCCTCTAGCACACGCCGTGTTTCCTGGGGACTGCAAATCCCACGTGCCATTATTGGTGTGAACAAGGCTTCACCTGGCCAACGGGGCCCTAAGTTGGGAAGCAACTGCTGTGTTTGATCTTTGGGCTTTACCAAGCTGTCTCTTAGTTATACAGGTAGCAATGGACTGTCCATGATTTACCCCTCCACGTCTCCAATTTTGGGAAAGTTGTAGAAAGATAATGAGAAACCTCTCAAACCCTGCCAGTGTTTTCACAGCCCCTACTGAAGGTATGATGTAGTGGGTGAGAACCAAAATCCTCCTTTGAGCCAGCAGCAGGCAGAAATGGACTCCCTCAGAGGCTGGGATGGACCCACGCCCTCATCCGTGGTCACCAAGGAGCAGCTTGACACAGACCAGAGCAGCTGGTGGGGAACCCCAGGCAGGGAGCTCCCATGTCCTGCACTCAGCGCTCACCACCAAGCTCAGCAGAGGACACAGCCTGCCCCCTGAACTTCCTCGCCTCCCAAGGCCTTGCCCCAAGACCTCCACGTTATCCCGACACCGGTGCTCTCGTGGTTGATTTTACATCTACTCCCAGAAACTGTCTTCCTAGGAAGCGGAATAAAGAGGCACAGTGTCCCTGCCAACTAGCACTGCTGTAGGTCTGCTTCCACGTGGGGTCACATGCGAACATTTCTATGCCCAATAACCTTGTTAGTTCCCTTAATGTCATTCATAATGCAAATGAGACAGCGAGCGAATGGCCAGAGGCCCAGAGTGACTAAAGCTCAGCATCCAGAAAGTCTTACATCGCCTCTAGCTCTAAACTAACTTCCCTCCATAACAAGCACCATAAACTTGGCTATCAAAGCTACACATGCCCAGTCTTTGTTGTACAACAGGCAGCGATTTGTATCACTGGCTTCTATTTTTAGCATATTAATTAACTACTGCAACTGGTGAGGCAAGTGTCTCCAACTGGAGAGTGTGGCACCATTGTCTGGAGTCATCACCTCATCTCGAGCTATTGAAAATCATGGCAGTGACCCTCCTGCTGATATGAATTTAACCTGACATGCCCACAAAGGAATGGGGGGTGGTGCACCAATTTTGTGCACATGGTTCTCCACATCACCCTGGACCCTATTAGTGTGGAAAGAGCTCATTGAAAGAAAAGGAGCCACATTGTGCTGGGCCACCTAGAGGGTTGAATAGAAAAGGCTGAGGAAAAGAGCAGGCAGCAGAATAAAGGCCATAATTAACATATTTCCATATTCAAGCAAAGCAATAACTACGTGAAGTGTTTGTCAAGGTGCAATGAAAGCATAAATATTAAGTACCGTATCTGAGGGGATGCAGAACCGCCCTCAGAGTCTCTTAGATTCCATTGAGAAATTCAAAACAAGCTTTTTACATGCTCTTTTCAATTACAAACCTCTATCTCTGCTTCCCCCATGGCAACAAGCCAAAGCCCGCCATCCTCACTCGGTTTTCACCCAGGTAAAACTGCCTCCCCTCCCCCCGAATTAAGTAAAACATTTGCCCCGAGATGAAAATAAATAAATAAAAGAAATAAAAGGGGGAGACAGAGGACCTAAACACATAAAGCTGAAATTTCAAATTACTTCAAATTCTTGTTGTAGATAATGAACCCTGAACTACAGATGAAATTTTATCCCAAGCACTTCTTCCTGGACACCTGAAGCAAGGCTGTGGGGCTAAATCCTTCTCTCAGACCTTGGATATTGGGCATCCAGAGCCTGCATCGAAGACACGCCTCTGACTTTTCACTTTGTTGTGATTTATAGGTTTATAGGTTGGACTCGATGGTCTCAGAGGTCTTTTCCAGCTTAACTGATTCTGTGATTATGCCATTCCCTGGGAAAGTACGAAAGAGTCGCGGTATAAGTTAGAGGAGCGTTGTCACAAGGCGTAGTCTACGAGAACCTGAGCACACGAACACTTCAAGGGAACACACTGGGTTTTTAGAAGGCAGGACTTGCTTTACTTTCTATTCCCAGGCAATGAACACTAGAAACCATCCCATCCCCATTTCAGTATCACCTGTTTCCTAAAGGATCTTAAAAACAAGGGACCAAATATCCAGGCTGAACACGATTGCTGTGTCCAAGCCAGGTGGGGGAACTATATATTCTTACACCGACCCTGGCTGCTGCTCTGGCTGCTGGTTGTTTTTTTGACCATCTCTGTATCTTGATAGAGGTTTATTTTTGGACTTGCAACTGCAGAATTGGAAACTGCTGTCTTAAGAAAGGTAAGGGGAAAAAAGACAGAAAAAAAGGGGATGTTACCTCCATCAGGAGAACAGATATTGATATACCAGTTTTTAAAACTATCCACAGATCATGGTCAAAATCAGCCTCAAACTTCACACAACCAATGACTGTACCATGAAGACAAGCACGGATCTATATTTAATCATCTAAGCTTAAAAGAAAGGTCTAAGGGAAACAATGGAGGCAGTGAGTTTAATTCTTGCCTGTTTTGATCCAAATGCACTTCCAGCATTCCAGTCTATGTAATATGAGCAGTCACGACAATATGCTCAGTAGCTGACTGCAAATACTACTTCTGAACAACTCTTTGCACTGATTATTATTTTCCCTTATTCTACATCTTCCTTGGGGAGACCCAACCAAGGATCAGGAGGATGTTAGTGCTCGAAGCACCCAAGGGTCAGACCTGCAGCTGGTAGGAAAGAGGGCAGCGTATCTGGCAGCTCTGAAATAATGCCAGCTTGTCTCAGCACAGGCTCTCTTGCTTCATTTCCTTCGACCTCATCTTCCCAGACTTGACTGGTCATGAAACATTCCCCAGGCCCTGATTACTTGCTAATGGCAATTCCTTGGTTCTTGTGGCTCCATTTGTCTGGAAGGCTCAATATCCTGATACGAGCTGCCCCTCCCTGGAACAAGCAAGAGCCTTCTTTTGTATAGCAATAAATTCATCTGGATTATTCTTCCCTCTGCCATGCAAGAAGTATTTGTGCAAACACTGCCCCTTTGCAACATGCATTTCATTTCCAAAGAGATTAATTCACACAATGAAGCCTCTGCAGACTTCTTTTCTTTCCCTCTGCAAAGAACATGTCCCAAATAAAACTCGTATCACGCTTTCAGGGACAGAGCCCACTAGCTTACACTGGATGAGAAGGTGATGCACAGAAGGCTTGCCCAGCAGGAGTCCTGAGGACCAAACATGCCACTTTGTGTTACAAAGCATTCTGTGTACCCTCCAGATCACTGCTAGGGGTTGTGGGCCTCAGCTTGCAGTCTTTGCTCAGACAACACTCCCACTGACTTCCACAGAACTTCTATGAAGGACACAGGGTTTGGCCCAGAAGTTAAAGAAAAGGCTTCTCAGCTTTCAAGTGCAGATGATTAATGTCCCAGAGACAGTGGGCAGAGGTTTGGCACACTGTACAAAACTGACTTAAAGCTGAAATTTTCCTACTCTTTCTTAGTCCCTTCACTGACACAGGCTCTGAAAGCCACTGGTCTGAGGTGCTTCACTGCATCCACGATGAGAACATCCTACTTGGTGTAGGATTCAGAGAACAGACCATGGAGAGGGCTGAGTCCAGGGTTTTACACAAGTTGCCTTCTGTCCCTGCAAGCCTGCAAAGATTTTTCCTTTCAAGTTTTGCACTCCACTCAACCAAAACCCTGCAAAGCTCCTCGCTGAGATGAGTCTCTTTATTACAGCTCGTGTTCAGAAACAGGCAGCGCTTCTTCCTGAAAGCCTGACGAGCACAGGCTGTCCTTTCCCAAAACCCATCAGCCCCTTACAGGCTCTCACAGAAAGGGGTATCCTGCCCCAAACCAGTGGCATGTGCAGCCTCCAAGAAGACAGTGGAACACAAGGAAGCAGCTGTGACTCTGGACAGGATGGGAGAAGAAGAAACGAAGGGTACTCTGAAGGAAACAATGCGTGGTTCTCTCTTCAGCAGCAGTGTGGCATGTTCCACACACACTCCTGTTAACCACTGCCCTCTCCCACTCCCCCAGGAGTGATTCCCTGGCTTGGAGCACAGCACAGGCACACAGTCAACCCCTGAGAAAACATTCCCAAACTGGGGAGTGCTGTGCAAGGAGGCAGAGGGGGAATGAAGGGTGAAAAGCAATGGACAGATGGAGGTGTGGGCAAAGTGGAAAAGCAACATGATCCCAGTGAACAAAGGAGGACATCTCCATAGGGCTTACACATAAACAGGATCCTCCCACGCTGAAGAATCACAGAATTGTTAGGGTTAGAATGGACCTCTGGAGATCATTCAGTCCAGCGCCCTGCCAGGGGCAGGTGACACAGGAATGTGTCCAGGTGGGGTTGGAATGTCTCCAAAGACAGAGAGACTCCATGACCTCCCTGGGCAGCTGGTCCAGTGCTCTGCCACCCTCAGTGTAAAGAAGTTCTTCCTCATGCTGAGATGGAACTTGTGTTTTAGTTTATGGCTATTACTCCTCATCCTGTTGCTGGGCACCACTGAAAAGAGCCTGGCACCACTCTCTTTGCATCCACCTTTGAGATGTAAGAATCTGTGGATTGATGAGATCCACCCCTCTCAGTCTTCTCTGGTCTAAACTAAACAGGCCCAGCTCCTGCAGTCTCTCCTTGTAAGAAAGAAGCAGTAGGCATCACTTCTGCGAAGACATACTGTAAGGACACAGGCTCCAAATGCAGCCTCTTAGTGCCTTTATATTTCAGAAGCCTCCTGAGGGAGATTTTACCTTGCACAGGGAGCCACTAGTGGGAAGAGAAAAATGACAGGGTGACAGGCCAGGCTATGCCAGAGCATGATGTCAGTCTACACACTCTTGCTGTGCAGTGAGCAAGGTAGCTGGAAGAAAGCTGTCCTTAAACAAGGGCAATTGCCAGCCAACAGATCAGCTCTCTCCCAGTAACAGCTCCCTGTTTGCACAGTCATGGCACTGGCAGCACCACCTGGATGCTGCTTACACCCCTTTCTCATCTAGACTGCTGAAATCATTGCAAGTGCTGGGCAGCAGAAAGAGAATACTTTTTATTCAGGGAAAAAGCTTCTGTCTTGCTCAGCAGCAGTGTGCTCAGATGGGACCAAGGGCAAAGAGGGATACATTCCAGTTTCAGTCATGCTCATGTGAATCATTAATCACTGCAAGGACTGGGAAGAGGCTGTGGGTTTACATCCAGGCAGCTTGTTTCAGGAACTGGGTTCAAAATAAAGGCAGAGAAAGGGAGAGAGTGCCAAAATGATCAAACATGACTGAAAGGAATACGCAGAAGAACTGAGTTATAATCTCCTTTTCAGGGAGGTTCAAAGGGAAAGGAGAATAGAGATGAGTATCAAAGTGATCTTACACATCCAGCAGAACACCCAGTAACTGTTAATGGTTGCTTCCCTCTCTGTTTGCTGACAAAAAGTGTTGCAGGACTGAGATCACAGCCGGCTCTGTACAGGCAGGGAACACCTGGGAATTTCGGGTATAACGTTTTTCTGGGAAATTAAAATGGAGCAGGTGGTGAAGAACTCAAGTCGGAGGAATAAAGTTCAAAATATGCCAGCTTTTGCATGATACACTAAAGAAAAAGTACTTGACAACAGAGAAAGCTGTGCTGAGATGAATCAGGATTCACTGCTGTGCTCCAGACCAGAGCTGTGAGCCAGGCAGAGAGGTCAGGTCTGGGAACAGTAAAGAGTCAAAGACACAGGGAGGGAGCAAGGGAAGAGCCAGCCACATGTCAAAGGAGGTCATATTGCTGACAGAAGGCAAATGGGGAAATGAAACACCAGGCTTAACCCAAGCTGGTGGAGAGCAGCAGCTCTGAGGGAGAAAGAAGAAACAGAGCAGCCGGTGAGAGCTGTGCAACAAACAGGACAAGAAAAGGAAATGACAACTGGATCTGGAAGGAAGTCTGATGAGAAAGGGCTTTTCTTCAACGAGGGGCAGTGAAAGGGAAATACAGTAGTAACAACATTTCTACAGTGGAAATAGGGGTAGGAGTTTGCTGGCAAACTGAGAATGTGGGAGTGAGGGCTTGGGTAAGATCTCTGCTTTCAAAATGGCAAAGGGTTGGGGGTCCTCATCAAAACTAAATGCCAACACGGTGGTCTGTAGAAAATGGGATGAGAAAGAAAGAAAATCTACAGCCTTGACTTTTGGAAAGCTCTCTACACAGAATTACGTCTTTTATTTGTAATAAACTCTTGACTTGCTGCCTCTTTAAACTCTACGTAAATGACTTCATGCATTGGAGACATATAACATGAAAGGCAGATCACGTGGGGGAAACACATGAGACAACTGCATGACTGGGTTTAAGGGACAGAAAGTCTGGATTTCTGTGAAAAGACTACTAAAGCATGGACCTCACTATCAGAGAACTCATGGAGTGGAAAGAAAACATAGATCTGGGAGACTCTTTCACGGCCCACAGTCTTGCAGTGGTTTGGTTTTATGGAAAACTTCAAGGGCAAAGGATTATAGACCAGAATTTGACAAGTTAAAGCATAATGAAATTCTAGGGCATTCAAGAGAAATGTCCTCTTGGATAAAAGAAAACAACACAAAACACTACTGTAGGAAGTGAAAGCAACACAAGAGAGGGAAGACTGGTTTGGAAGACCACAGGCATGGGCCTTGGAGGTTGATGGAGTTGTGAGGATCCAGAGAAATGTCCACAGGAAAGGCAGTGTGAATGACTCACAAGTCAGGGGAGGAGGCAAAGAAAGAAGGCAAAGCTGATTGAACAAACTAATGCTAAAGTATAAAGCTGAATAGTCTGAAATGGCTGATCAATTACCGAGGGTGATCCCGCAGAATTCGAGTGATATTTCTATCGAGACCTGTGGCCTTTTGTCTGAAAAGGGTCACGGAGCAGAGAGAAAAGGAGGGAAAGCTTGAGCATCCTGGTAACCAGAAAATCAACTACCCCATCACAGCCCATATACAGTTCTCTAAAACTTGACCAACAGGGGCAGGAAAAACTGGCCTACATTGTAAAAGCAGTCACTACATCTTAAATACCAAGAAGCAGCAGCAGACATTCAAACCCAAAAGCTGCACCCAGTCTTCCTTTCCTCTCTGCAAACACACAAACAGAACAGTTGCTGTCACAAAGGACTAGTATGTCAAACTGCTGAATTCAAACACTGAGCCATACACTCCTTGATAATAACTCTGGGAAGCACTGCATGCTGTCTATGTGTTCCAGGTCTGGCTTCCAAAAAATGGTCTTAAGATTAACCTTTTTGGATGAAAACTAAGAGCACACTTATTTTCTAAAATTCACTGAAGGAAAAAAAGCCCAACAACAACAACAAAAACCAACCAACCAACCAACCAAAAAACTGTTTTGCAGACAGGTATAAATTAAAAAGCCTCTTTTCCACAGGAGCAATTATCAAAAGTCATTACCTGCTGAATTGTCATTCCCCATGTTTCAGGGATGAGGTTACATTACATACATTCGTGCAATGCATTAGCCCAATACATTTTGGGCTAATGTACTGTAACAGCTTCCAGTATTTTGGCTGTCCCACATCTGTCCTTACAAACAATCTTTAAAAAAAAATCAATGAATGGGCAAAGCAGAGACCAGTATGGTCTAACCCAGCCTTACTGACTTCACTGCACAAGCACTGCAGGAGCAGGACTGCAATTGCACCACAGCTCCCCATTGCAGGAATTCTGGTTTTACACAGTATGAATGGGGGCCTGATTCCCAACAGTCCCGTGGGATTCGGCGGCTGCTCCCACATCGCGTACGGACGGAGCAGGTGATGCACCACCAGTAACAAATCTGCCCTTTCAGCTTCACAGCAAGCACCCAGAGCCCCTCAGCCTTACCTGTTGCACAAAGGGCAATGAAGGTCTGTGCATGCTTCCGGATCAAAAGCAACTTGTCTTTAGGGAGAGGCACCTTCCTTAGGATGTGTTCGATGAAATCGTGAGGGGTGACAGCTGCAAGGTTCCACTTCAACTTCCCCAGCACCACCAGCTCCCATTCCTGCAGGAGGATGGGAAGAACAGAAGAAAAGCCATAAGCAAGCCTGAAAAAAACCCAAAACCCTTCTTTCACTTATTTCTCTGATTACAACTTTATCACTGCTAAATTGGTTTTGCTCAAACCTTTCTTTTCCACACGCCTCTACTGCTTTGAAGTTGTTGACTTTATATTCTTTTTTTTCTTTAAACACCAGAAATGTCAAGCTCTACTGAAAATAATGAGACCTGGCAGCTCCTGCCAAGGTTTCACTTTTTTTTTTTTTGCATCCAGTGCTGAATGCCCACCCAGAAAGTTTAGCCTGCAATTAGATATTGCCAAGGTCACTGTGGTCTTTTCCTAGTAACTTCTTTTAAATGGCTATAGTCCTTTCTTTATAGCCATTTAAAGCCCTAGGGACAGCCATGCACAAAAATAACCTAGATATACATTCCTCTTTTTTTCAAAACTGGGGAAGTTAGCTTGATGGCATTCCCTCCCAAAACTGTATTCAAAATGTCCTGCAGACAAATCTGATGGCGCTTAAACTACTCCAAGACAGGCTCTGCAGGAAGGAAACACACACAACACAGCCAAGAAGCAGCCTGTGTAAATTATCTGCCAGTAAATCACATCGGATCCATTCCCACGTTCCTTGCACACCCAAAACCCCCAGCGAAATCAAAGGAAAACCTGGGTGTGTATGTAACTACTGGCCATTCCCCGCAATGGGATTCCACGTGGAAACGATGCCCGAACACCAGATGCAGCCACAGGGTTCAGGCAGGGCTAGACCTAAACTAAAACTGAGTTTTGAACACCTTTCAGTGCCCCACAGAGTGAACAAAGCTCAGGCCTCCAACTCGTTTGTTGTCTCATCCAGCAGCTATTTGCCGCTCACTAAATTCCACGCACTGATCCCTGCGTCCCGAGGATGCGTGATCCCGACGGAGCCCGGCGTGGCGGGGGAGCCCCAGCTGAGCTTGTGGAGCTGGCAAGTTGAAAAGCAGTCCTTTAATTTTGCAGCCCAGGAGACGTCAACCAGCGTTGCTGAGAAACCATAAACATGGACCCCACAATGCCATTTCTGCAGTCGTTTCCCTGAATAGATGCCCACTTTAACTTCCCTACGGACATTCCTACTGGATTATGACAGAGCCCTCCACAGCCTGAAAAGTCTCACATCCACACATATGCAAAAGGCCACAAAAACCAGGTGGGGATTTCTTTTTTTCCCTTTCTCAAGAAAACCTGTAAAATGTTTGAACGTAATGGCAATTATGCAAACTAAAGACTGCTCTTCCCAATATTTCTGATGTGACACAGAACAGTAAACCTAGAGGGCTGAATACAGGGAAGCAATTAAAACACACACCTAAATCCAGGTGGCTACAATCCTGCAAAAAAGTAGGGACATCATTCTGCATCTTCTCCTCTGGGCACCACGGCACTTCCCCTGCCAGTCCATACTACCAAGGGCACAACTCGTGTCCACGAGTTTGCAGCCTTTGCAGGGCAAGGCTCTTTACTCTGAGGAAGCACGACCTCCCAGCCCCTCCCCAGGGGGAATTCCCAGTGATTCAGAGGAGAAATTCTCCTGGGATTCAGATGGCCATGTGAATCTCTTTAAATTCGCAGTGATTCATAGGAGAAATTCTCCTGGGATTCGGATGGATGGCTACTTGCATCTCTCTGATAGAGCACCCATGTCACCAAGGGGCTCTTGTGCGTGCCCAGCACCCTGCACCACTGGGTAAATGTTAGTTATTCCCTTCAACAATCGCTAGTTACTCCCTTCAATAATTATCAGTTTGTTTCTGCTTTCTCTGTGCCTGTGCTCAGCCCTCCCCGGAAAAGCATCAGGCACAGGGTGGTTTAACCAACATGGATGGGTCAGGCTGGGAGGGACCACAGTGGGGCATCTGGTGCCATCTCCCTGTCCCAGCAGGGCCACTTCAGAGCACATGGCACAGGATTTCGTCCAGAGCGTTCTGGAATATCCCCAGTGAGGGAGATTCCACACCCTCTCCGGGCAATCTCTTCCAGTGCTCAGGAACGAAGTTCTTGCTCACGGGTAGAACTTCCCGGGCATCAGTTCCTACCCATGGCCTCTCGTGCCATTGCCGGGCACCCCCGAGCAGAGCCTGATCCACCCTTCTCTGCGGATGACATTTACACACACGCGACACCCACCCGCGAGGGGCACCGGGGCCACCCTTCTTCCCACGTCCCCAGCAAGGCGGATCCCCCCGGAATTCCTGCGGGAGCCGCCCCCGCCCGCTCCCGGCACGGCCGCGTTGCTGCCGCCAGGTGGCGCCGCCGCGCCGCCCGCCCCGCGCACGTGCGCCCGGCGAGGTGTCCCCGCGGGACGGCGGGACACCCGGGACACCCCGGGATACCCCCGGGACACCCCCGGGACACCCCCGGGACACCCCCGGGACCGGCACACGGACAGCACCCCCGGCAACCCCAGCACCCCACGGCAACCCCAGGGTTTCCCGCATGAGGCGGGAAGCGGGTCGGAGCGCCGCATGGCACTTCGGAGGACATGTCGGAGGGATGTCCCCATGTGTGTGTCGTCCACCCTCGACTCTGCTTGACACCCCCCCCCCTCCGAGTGTTGCAGTGCTTTCTGGCCATTGAGAAAACTGGGCAAAGCATGGTTTTTTTAAGAAAAAAAAATAAAAAGGAGGGGGTGGGTGGCAAAGTGATGGGTGCCAGCCAAGGGCAGGGAAGCGACCCTGAAGAAGAGGGGCAAGGGGGCTGCTTACCAGCAGCTCTTGGGGTTTGATGGAATTGTCCGTGTATATGCACAGCTTCTCGGCTGTGAGGGGGATTGTCTCTTTCAGCTTGGAGGCCAGGAACATGCACACTGCCCCCAGCAGCTGCAGATGGCACTTCCGAGTGGGCACCACAGCTAAGAATCTGTCCAAGTAATTCATGGCCAGAGGGAAAACTTCTTCTTCGCACTTCTGCTCTTCGCAGACCTGCAGGCGAGGAGCGTGGGGAGGGATGGATGGGGTCGGGGTGGGAGGTGGGGGGGCACAGAAGAGGTGGGAAGAGAGAAAGAGACAAGAAGGAAAAAATAAATAAATGAGTGAACCCACGAAACAAGCCCACTGCCTCCCTTGCTTTGGCTCCTGCTATTTTTGTTTCCCGGGGAGCTAAATTTTGGGGGAGGGGGAGATCTCTGGAGAGGCTGGGAAGGCTGTCAATCGGCTTTCACATTCCTTTAGTTCATTCAGTAAGAAATGAATTCAAGACACTGTGTGGGAGAGCCGAAAAGCCCCATCCAGCAGCAAGCGAGCAGCCTCCGACTTTTTTTTTTTTTTTTTTTGCGACCCAAATTTTTCCTTTTTTTATTTCGTCATATTTTCAAAAAATCGATAAAAAATATCAAAACATCCCCGGGGGTCCCGGTTTTGGGGCCGGCGGCATCCCGGAACGTTCCCCTATCGTTTCCGACAATTGCAAAAATTCCCCCGCGGGGTGTCCCCCGGCCCTGCGCCCCCGATCCCGCGGTGGGGGGGAAAGGACGGCAGAGACACAGCGAGGGCGAGGTGGGGTGGGGAGAGCCCGAGCCGCCTGGATCCTTTTAGCACAGGGAGCGAGGGGCGAAATTCTTTCAAAAATTCACCAAAAATCGGCGCCGCGGAGAAAAACGACAAATCTCACACGAAAACCAAGCGGGGAGCCTGGTCTTTACGACCCGGGGGGTCTGGACGGGGAAAGGTGCCCCCCGAAGGAGATGCCATGGGGCAAAGGATGGGTGGCGAGGCTCCGGGGCTCTGGGCCCGCGGCAGCACCGCCCGGAGCATCGGGGAGAACGGGGGGCTCGGCGCCCGCCCGACGGGGCCCCGACAGCCCGGGGGTCCCGCTCGGCGGGGCCGGGGGGGCATTCCCGACCCCCTGGGAAAGGAAAGGGGGGGAAGCCGGGCTCGGCGCCGGCGAGCGCAGCCCGCATGCAGCGCAACATGGCGAGGAACAGGCACGTCCTCCCCAGTGCATACGTGGGCATGGAACCCTCGCCGGGCAAAACGCGGGGGGACCCCCCGACCCTCGCCCTGCCCCGGGCGCAGATCGCTTTTCCCAGGAATGCCTCGAGCTCAAGCGCTCCCGGAGGCGGCTTTGCTTTTTAATTGCAAATGACTTTTCCAACTCACCCACCACCACCGCCACCCCCCCCCACCCCCATCCCCAGCACGCCGCGTTTCCTCCCCTCTCCTTGCACCCTCTCCACGGAGCCCCCCGGAAAAAGCGACTTCCCCCGCGGGCTGCCGGTGCCCCCCGCGCCCCTTCCCGCATCGGGGAAGCTCAGGAAGCAGGGGAGGAGGAACGAGAAGGAACCCCCACGGCGAGTGGAGGGGCGAGGGGGCTGCAGGGGGAGAGGGGACGGGGCCGCTCTGCTTCCCCCCCACCCCCCCCCCCCACCCCGCTCCCCGGGTGTACAAACCTCCAGCATCCAAGTGGCCACCATCCTCCTCATGAAGGGCTGGATGTCCTTCTGGACGCACTTGAAGTAGGAGCACTGTGGCAGATACCTCTCCTCTATGGTTAGTAAGTTGTGCAAAACGCGGTCATCGTAGAGCAAGTTCGGGTCGGGCAGAGCTCTCCTCATGGGATCCACCTCGCAGCACAGCAGCTCCATGTTTCCAAAGAGATCTCCCTCTTTCTCTGATGGGAAAGGTTTTTTTTCTTTTTTTTCTTTTTTTTTTCTTCTTTTTTTTCTTTTTTGGAGGGGGGGAAGGGGTGGGGAAAGGAGAGGGGTAAAGGAGGAGGGGTAGGTGGGTGGGAGGACGTCAGGGTAGGTGGGTGGGAGGAGACAGGGCTTTCCAGCTCGCTCCTGCCTCCCTTGAAACTTGTCTCTCCCTCTCTTGATTTCTAGCCTAAAGTTGAAGCGAAGTGACGCAACTCGCCAGGGCAGGCAGTTCTCTCTCTCTCTTGTTATTATGGAGAACAGCAGCTGGTCAGACGTAACATCAAACGCGCTTTTTTTTTTTTTTTTTCCTCTCTCTATAAGCTAACAAGGAACCAGGAGGCCCTCGTATAGGGACATACACACACGAATGACAGCTTCTCTTTTTCTTCCTTCCAGCAACCAAATTAAATGCGCTCCACACTTTTCCTTCTGCGGGAGCCCGTCCCAGTCTATTTCCCTCTCATGGCAAGGAACTGTGGGTCCTCCTTGGTACCCAGCGGGGCGGTGGGGGCGAAGTACTGAAACGTCCTGGCATAGCAGGGTGCCCGTCTCGCCCTCCCCGCTCCGACACCTCCATAATCTGCAGCCGGAGGGGGACAGACACCCCCCCCCCAAAAAAAAAAAAAAAAAACAAACCCAAAAACATAACAAAAAAACCCCAACCCACTCCTTGAAGGGTGGGGGTTCCGCGGCAACTTTTGGGGCGAAATCTAACAACCACCGCTCTACTTCCTGCGGCACACAGACGTGTTTCGAGCACGCGAACCGCCTCAGCGCTGCATGGCCACACTGATATAACTTTCTAGGAAACCCAGCCGAGGAGTGAGGGAGGGAGGGGGGGAAGGAGGGAGAAAAGGTTGGCTGGGGGAGCGGAGGGGGAGGTTAGAGGGGTTATGTCCCGCACCGGGTGATTTCCACCCTGCTCGCACTTGGTCGGAGCTGCAAAATGTGTCAGCTCCGCGGACTCTCCAGCGGCTGCAGCAAAGCGGAGGCTCCCGAAGGGGAAAAGCGCTGCCGCGGCGTGCGGGGCGCGGGGTCCCCGCAGCGGCCGCCCCGCGGCCCCCCGCCCCTGGGCGGCACGGAGGGTGGGCTGGGTGAGCTGGGGAAAGGGGGGGCGGGCGGCAGGCACCGAAATACCGCCTTAAAAGTGCGAGCGGGGGGAGTTTGGGGCGCCGCTTCCCCTCCCGCTATTTGCATAGCCAATGGCTCTGGGGCTCTCGCCGCTGCGCGCTGATTGTTACCGGGCAGATTATATTTTAAGGACGCGTGATGCCCCGGCGTCGAGAGCGAGCTCCGGAGGGATGGGGGCGAGGGGCAGCCCCCTCACCTGGATGCATCGCCCGGTCCCGGCAGCCTCACCGGGGGCAAACGGGGCGAGCAGCCGTGGATGCCCGCGAGTGGGCACACTTGCCCCCTCCCACGCCAGCCCTCGCCCCTCCGCTTCCAAGAAGATGGGGGGGTGGGACCGGCTTTACCAACTCCCGTCGGAGTCAAGCGGCGAGGCTTCCTTGGCAGAAACCGGCTGGGACGCCTGTCGGAGCAAAGGGCTACTTTGGCCACCAAAAAAGCCCAGCAGGAGTGTGGTCCGCCCTCCTCCCGTCGCCCCCAACCCCCGATAAAGCCGGGTAGCAGCATCTTCCCGCAAAATCATCCCCGCCGCCCCCTCATCCCTTCCGCGAAACGGCGGGAGCCGCCGGGCACCGTGTGTGGCCCCTCCGAGCCGCACCCCCCGAGCCGCGGGCTTACCGGGGGCGGAATCGGGCAGAGCTTTGCCTGGCAAGGCGCGCGTTTTCGGGAGGGCGAAGGAAGGGAGCGCGGAGGGGGCACCCCCCTGCCGTCCGTCGAGGGCGGTGAGCGGGGACCCGCCGCGCTCCGCAATGAAAGGCTCTTTAACTTCCACCATTCATTTCCCCTTCCTGGCTACTCCTGTGAACAGGGAGCGTGTTGTGTCAGCGCACGTTTTCCTTCTCCAAACTTAAATTCATAAGCGCTCCCGTCTGGCTTTGTAGCCCGACAATGCAGCGATTGTGATTTATGTGGGTTTCGGGGCGGGGGGGGGGTGGGGGGAGAGGACAACGGGTGTCCTAATTGTCCGGCACCGATTCCCGAAGTGGGGTGATGTCTGGGGCACGGCGGGGAAGGGATGCGGGGGACCCCCCCGCACCCCGCGATGGGGCGGCAGCCGGGGGAGCAGCCAAGGGCCACCTTGCTCTGTGTGTGTGTGCGCGGTGGGGGTGTCCCGTTAGGAAACCAAAAACACCCTCCCTAAATCAATAAATGCCAGCTCCGCGCGAGGAGGTGCCGTTAATCTGCGGCAACGTCGTGGGGGAAAAAAAAAAAAAAAAAGGGAAAAAGGAAAAACAAATCCCGAACTCTTTCCCTCGGTTTGACGGCTTTTTATATGCGCGGTGCCCGTTTCCAGCTGGGAAACACCGGCCCTGGGAAGCGCGGCTGTGCCCGAGATGCCCCTCCGCCTTGTCCCCGTGCCCACGGGCGCTGCCGCACGCGTTGGGAGGCAGCAGATGTTTTAACAGCCTACAGCCTCCGTGTAGAGATTACCGAGTGCCATATGTTAAATACCACCCTTCCTCCGGAAAACAAAACAAAACAAAAAACCAAAAAAATAACCCAAAACAAACCAGAAAAAACAACCAACCCCAAACAAACAAAAAAACTCCCCCCCCCCAAAAAAAAAAAAGCACAAACCAAACAACAGCAACAAAACCCTTTTCGCATTCGCTGCCCTTCTTTTGCTGAGCTGCTTCAACCATTTAAAAGCATAAATGATTAAATCAAGCAGCCCCGGGATATGCGCAGCCCCGGGCGGGCGCTCCCGCGGGACAACCGCACTCCCGGGAAATCCGCGCTCCCGGGACAGCCCCACCGCCTTCCCACCCCCGCGGCCCCGCGGGAAAGGGGCTGTCCTGCTCCCAAACCCCACTGCAGCCGCCGGGTGGCAATGCCGCCGTCACTATTTAGGTCTTGGGACGCTCCTTCAGAGCATCCAGTCCTGTGTCGCGGCTCCTCATCATTGATCCGACTTTAATCATGCAGTCGGCAATATGTAATGATGTTTTATTGGGGGCACTCTGAGAGCACTGCAAAGCTCTTGTTTGTTTTTTTTTTTTTTTTTTAATAGATCCTTATTTCGTCATCAGTCCTATTTATTTAATTTCTTCTCTCTGCAAATCCCAGAGAACCATCGTGAGGATGCTTCAGTGGACAGGATGGGCTCAAGCTTTGCAGACCGATAGACGCGTTGTGTGTGCGCGCCCGGCGGCCGCAGGTTTTTTGTTTGTTTAAATGAAATGAGTATCCCTTGCAGTGCTTGAAACCTGAAGGCTGGAGTGTGAAACATGAGAATCTGAAAGTGAAACCGACTGGAAGCCAAGAAAGAAACAGATGAATGTTTCCACTGTCCCAGCTGAGGAAAGCCCCGAAAGCAAACTAACACCGTGAATATTAAAATATGCGATACATTTGAAATAAAATTATTCCAGCATCGATCACTGGAAACAGTCTATGCTTGTAGATTGTTTCTTGTTTTTTTAATGTATCTGATTTTTAGCTCTTCAAAGGTAAATTGCATAATTCCGTGCTGTGCATTCAACAGGAACAACACGATAAAAATAACCTTTTATTTCCTCTGGTTTTAGATGAAAGACTAGAAAATTATTTGGATAACACAGGATCTGCTGCTCATCACCCATGTGTCTTCAAGGAGTACTTTAACTGTACAGGTCGTTTTCAACCCAAAATAACTGTGTGATGGCAGCTTTATAATTAACAGCCACTTTAGAGAACATAAGAACTGAGCGGGTGAAATGTACCCTGTAATAAAAGTATTTTTGGGAGGGAGATTTTATGCAGGCACAACAGTTAACAACATTAACTAATGAATTCTGGTTGCTCAATTGACATATTTTAGATTGATCACTCCTTTCTGCTTTGTGCAGTGTCTTCTTTAGCTTTTCTCATTCCTTAGCTTAAAATTCTTCAGAGCAATAATTAGAAAAACTGTGTTTGTGCAAGGAGTGCACAAATCCACTCAGATTTCTTTTTTAAGCAAGGTGGGAAGGGAGTCAAAAAAGAGCTACAAAAATGATCATGTACCTGGGACTCAAATTTTAGGCTGTAAGACCTGGTAAATTCATCACACTTAGCCCCAAGGCACTCCCAGGTTTGACAGGAATGAGAAATTCAAGGAGATTTAGGATGGTAGAGGTGGTAGGTGCCACATTTAGGCAAACAACAAAGTGGACTTGTCAACTGCAAATTTAATTAATCCCTTCTGATTCGTTTAGGGCTGTGTCTTTAAGGTCACATGAAGTTAAAAAAGTATATTCTGCCACAAATCCCACTTGCAGAGCTGAAGGAGGAGTTACTGTATGGGATTATCAGGTACATAATCCCTGTGATGTGTTCTGGCTTTAAAATTGCTGAATCTGTGAATGTTTAGAGAACCTACAACCTGTGGTGATGGAGAACTGCAGAATTAAGGTGAGATCTTGGAGTTTTTCCTGAAGCAAAGGAGTTGAAACCGATGGGAAATTTTCTGCTGGAGCTTTAAGTTTAGGATTGGGATTTTTCTGGCTGTACAGGAGACAGGGAATATTGTGTGCTGCTTAACTCCCCTGGTGCCACAGCCTTATCTTGCAGGGGTGCCACGTCCTTTGCAGCCAGTGCTTGATCCTCTCCTTGGTGAGCCGGGCGATAAGGCTGCTGTTCCTTTCCAGGGAGTAGGAACACAGAACAGGTGCCTCCCACACGTCAGGAAGTCAACTGAAAGGGAAAAGCTCGTGGCATTTTTTACAGGATCAGGCCCCTGGTATGCAGAACTGTACATAAACACTGCCAGTCTTTTGTTGGTTGTGTGTGTGTGTTTTTTTTTCTTTTCCTTGCTTTTGGAGACGATATTTGAAAGAGCAGGAACAGTTCTGACAAATTACAGCCATTGGTATCTATTTCACCATTAATAGTATGATAGGAGCTGAAGGTGACAATCCTTTTTTTTTTTTCCTCCTCACTCACTGCTTATGAATCATCTTCCTTTTCTGCTTAAAATGACTTTGCTCTTAACCTCTTGAATTCCGTTGGGTGATTTCCCTGCCTTCTGGGATGTTTGTATCAGTCCTTAGTTCAAGAACTTCAACATTAAATGAACAATTTTTTTTTTTTCTTTCCAGACTGTTAGGAGAGGTCAATAAAAGACTCTCTGTCCCCAAACCTTCAGCTGATCTCCAACTTTTAAAGCATCTTGCTGTGACATACCTTCCCTCCTTGAAAAGTAATGCTCTGATTTTTCTCTGTGGTCTCTCAATGTTGATCCAATACACGAGTTTTTTTCCCTTGCTGAAACAAATGTGGAGCTTCAGTTCTATTTTATTTTCTTTCAGTCTACACTGAGGCAAAGATTTTACATTTAATACACCTGTGTAGCATGCCCAGGTCTATACAGGGAAGGGGAGGGGGAGACCTCCAGGGCAAATTGCTCCTTTTGTGGGGAACTGGGAAGGGATCCTGCACTTCTTGGTTGTCTTAACACTGCTGTGGGCTGGTAAATATTTACTTCCAGGAGCAGCTGTATTTTAAAGGTGAGTGCAGTGATTCTGTTAATCTGCACCAAGAGAATTATCCTGACACACCGAATAGTTTGCTGAAACATATTGTCTGGCAAGGAATGAGACATTTAATATGGAGCTACATCAGTGTGGGATTATGGTTTGGAAGCCAGGTGAATGAGTGTGTGGTGGGGGTAAGTTGGTCTTCTCACTGTGTGCAGATGTGTAGAGCACATCCAAGCCCTGAAAACAGGTGGATTTTTAAAGGGAAGAAAAGCTTGGCTTCTTAACTCCGTAAAAGCATCAAAAACTGTCCGTGAAGAAATATTAGGCTCGCAAGTATTCCATTTTAAACAACCAGTTGATACAGTGTTTTGGAAACTCCTTAAATCTGTTGATTTCCTTCTTCTTAATACGATCAAACAAACAATGACTAAACTTTTATTGCCTGACAAGGAAACAAACAAATAAAACCAAATCAAACCATCAAAACAATAATAACACAAAATAAAACAGTGTGAATAAATGCTCTCTACTGAGGTAAACAATTTTACTTGTTAATTTCTTCTTCCAAAACTGCTGAATTAAAAGCTCTTCCCCTGGATAAATAGTTTGTATATCTTACTACTCTACTCTCTGGCAATTACACCTACACCTGGGAAAACTGCTTTTAAAACATGAATAGCCTAAAATTTTACACTGCATATGATATTAATGACCAGCTGGACGCAGTACTAGCGTTGAATTCTTTTTTTCTCTCTTTGTCTTTTGGAAATGCAGCATTTTAGTCCTAAAATGGAATGTCCCAGCACCGGCATGCTCCAAAGGAAGATGTATACCTGTTAAAGTTAGTGATGAAATGGAAGCATTTTGAAAGGTGTCCCCCCTTTTCCCAGGGGCACTTTAAAGCTGGAGCCTTCAGTCACTTGCCAGGTGCCACATGGCTTTTGAATACGCGGCTTTGTTGAGGTTTAAAGCACTGTGGGCAGTGTGAAAACCCCCTCACCTGTGAGCTCCTTGGCATCCCTTGCTACCCCAAATCCTCGTGCTCAGCATTGCTGCCCTTGCTGAGACTTTGCTGGGCATTGGAGTGAGGGATGGGCAAGCAAGGTCTCAGTAATTCTGTGCAAACATCCTTGTTTTGAGCTCAAGCCCCAGCTATTTCAGATTTCACTCCCAGCAGTTTTTGGCTGACTGGGGTGCCTCGCTAGGCACGGTGACATCGGGTGTGCTTTGCCTGAGTTACATCCAAAGGTCTGAAGAGGTTTCTGTTTGGTCTGGGCAAAACTGCTGCTGTGGGTGAGGGGCAGAGGCAGGGAGGCTGGTGAAATGATGTCTGCCCTCCTGTTGAAGTGGAAAGAAATTCTCACAGGGCTCTGCAAAATCCACTGCTGCTGCCCCTGGAGAGCTCCCAAAGCTCCTCCATGACTCCACGGGGGCAAAGCCCTTCAGCAGCATCTGGGCAACGGGGAGGGATTTCTCAAGGGCTGGCAGAGGAGATGTCCTCCACTCTCTGCATCTCTGCTCCCTTGCTTCTGCAGCGTTTTGCTTTTCACTCTTCACTAGGACACCCTTTTGCTCTGTTGCTGTTTTCCCTGGTTCTGGAGCTGGTGTTAACAGGCAGACACAGCTTCCTATGCATGACCTTCTGCCCCCTAAAGGGTCGTGCTGCCCCTCAGCTCTTTTACTGCGTGTAAGTATACACAGGTCTGGGGGAAACTCTGCTCATAAGAAAGAGTTAGGTTGGAAGCCGTCTAGTCCAATCCACTGCTCACAGCAGGGCCAAGCCAGATTGGCTTGCTCAGGGCCTTGCCCAGCCAAAATATCCGAGGATGAGGATCCCACAGTCTCTCTGGGTAGTGCCTCAGTGCTGCACCGCTCTCGTGGTGAAAGAACCTTGTGAAGAATCCTTGTTAAGAAAGGTTAAGAACTTAACTTCTGCTTCTTTGTTAAGAATCCTTGTGCTTCATCAGCAATGCTGGCTGCAATGCTTCTCCATCCCCTTGAAGTCTCCTGAGTATTTGAAAAGCAGAAAAAAGCAGAGGTAGATGTTTGTTGTCCATAGCCAGAACTCCGTATTTATAGCTCAGGATGTAGCCTGCAGGATCTGTAGATGTGGAGTTTATTGGTAAATGGAACTAAACTGCCTTATTAACTAAGAAAATCAGTAGCACATGTCCCACACTGCTCTCCTTCATTGAAACCTCCAGATGTCCTCCCCTGTCTCCTCCCTTGGCTCCATTCTTGGTTGTGAGCTGTGCCCTTTCCTCAGCCCCGATGGTGTCAATCTGTACCCCAAGCAAAACTCTGTTGTGCTGCTGTCTCATTTCTCTGCATGCTGAAACTCTCACCTGTGCTTTCACCTCATCTTGACGTGGCAGTCCCCTCTCT
Source organism: Lophotriccus pileatus (assembly GCA_035583135.1). Classification (NCBI taxonomy): domain Eukaryota; kingdom Metazoa; phylum Chordata; class Aves; order Passeriformes; family Tyrannidae; genus Lophotriccus; species Lophotriccus pileatus. The sequence goes on from JAWWES010000041.1 coordinate 57,884,026, forward strand.
GAAAGGGAGTTGGTTCCTGGGGCAGCGTTTCCAGCTCCTCATCCTGTTCTTCAGCTCTTCCCTAGGTCTTGTCTGCTGGCAGGGCACTGCACTAGGGGATGCACTTGTGCCCAGGCATGAACCGTGTCTTTTTTTGAGGTTTCAAATTTTTATTTGTGAGGCTGATTGACAGCAATCAGCATCCTCAGGACAGATGGTTCCCACAGGTTAGGAAAGCGTCGTTTCTATTTTGCAAGCTGCTGAGGCTCTGCCATGTAAAGCAACGTCCTACATAAGCTCCACGGCACATCCTGGAGTGGCACTGCCATTCCAGTGTTACCTGAACATTAACACCTCTCATCAGAGAGGAAGGTTCATTTTATGGGTGGTTTTCACCCTTATGTTCCAGCACTGTCTTCTGTTGTGCCCTTATCTCAAAACGTTTCACGAGGAAAAAAGGGAGTGGAACTGGTTTCTCTGTCTATGAATAGATGGACTATTAGAGACTGTTGGCACCTGAATGGGCTTGTTATCTTCAGATAACAAAGCAATTGCTCCATCCTGGAGAAGGTCAGGCTGCACAGATTCCCTGGAAGGGACTGGGATTGAGGGACAAGCATTCCCTTAGAAGCAGGGCTAAGAAGCCATTTACAAACAAAGCTTGCGAAGGTAAAAGTCAAGAAGGGGACGCACCTCTGCTGAAGAGAATCCTTTATAATGGGACAAGTACCTGTGAAGAGAAGCTGCAGAAGAAAGGCTTCAATTTGGTGCAGGGACAGCTTGAGAAAAAAGTCCTGCTAAGAGGACCTGGAAAGGGGCTGACAAAGGGTGGTGGAGAACCAGAAGCAGGGAATTGCAGATAAGGCTCTACTGTTGATTTGTTAGGTTCTATAGATTTTCTTGCACACTTCTAGAGAGTGATTATTTTTGCAACAACTACACAATTACTCTGCTATGTATTTTAATGGTAATTTATCCCTGAAATGGTAAATGATAAAGTAGAGGGACTTCAAGGGTGAGACGCATACAGAAATATAAGGGAAAACTCCTGGAGATCTGGAAAAGCCAGCATTAATCTCTGTTTCTGGCTCTGAGGTCTCCGGGAGAAGTACTCAAGGGAGGACCTATATCCTGAGGACACACTTGGATGTCTCCGGTGCCTGGGATCTGTTTGGTTGAATGAAGCATAAAAAGCACGTGTGTCCCAAACACAGCCCTGCCATAAATAATCAGAATATTATGTGTAGGGTTTTGAAAGGTTTGGGGGACAGAGGGTTTTTTGGTTTTCCGTGGTTTTTTTCTCGTTTTGTCCTTTTTCCTGTGGAAGTCAGGGACAGATTGAAACCTGCTGACTCTGGCACTTAGAAGATGGTTCAAAGGACCCCACTCCCGGCTCGGAGATTCCAAACCCTGCTGGGAATCAGAACATATGTCCAGAAGAGCATCAGGCACCTAGAAAAGGTTAGAAGTAGAAGTAATTCTGCTTATCTGCTGAGCTGAATCCCAGCTCCACTGTTTGCTGACGACTTTCTGATGCTTACTGTAACTGTAGCTTTTTCTTTTCCCCTCACACTACAGAAACAGCATATTCTTGTCATGCAGCTGTTGCTTACTGTGTCTTCCTTCTGCTTTGGGTGGATTTTCCCATGTTCATATCCGTAGCTTTTGAGTCCTTCTGTCAGTGAACAGCTGCAGGCTGATACTAGATAGAGCTGAATTTTTTTTTTTTCTGTGTTCACACACAAGCAGGCTTGTGAACAAAAGATTTTTAAGGAAGCTGATAAATGAACAAGGTCTTTTGGACGATGCAATGTTGCTAACGTTGTGGACAATAAAAATCCTTGTGCTTGTACTCGCTGGAGGAGAAGGAAGACATAACTCAAGCTGTTTTATCTGGGAGCCTCCAAGCTTTTCCCTACAGGCTTGAGAGAGGATGTTCTCTAATGAACTCATCTTTCATGTGACAGAAAGGGAAATGCTATCTCACAGTCTAATGCCTGCATTTCTGCTCTGCCATGTAACTTAGACCTTCTGAGAGGAGCCCCTGTTTTTAGAGCTTAAGGGAGGATCAGGGTTTCCCTGGCAGTTCCAAATCGGACGTGTGAGAATTACAGAGCTTCCCTCTGTCTCCAAGGAAAGCAGATACAGTTATCTCGATGTGTGTCCATCTCAGACATCCTCTGAGGTTCGATTCAGTACATTTTTCCAGCTGTTGGGCCCAGGCAGGCACAGTGACTGCCATTGTCTCCCGAGGGGATGGAAATGGGAGCGTGAGTGGGGAAGTATAATGTACATTTGTCCCGTTCTTGCATCTCTCTTAGGATTCCTTACAGCCTTGGGGTTTGCCTGTGGGCCCTGGGGACATCAGCTTCATTTGTTTGTTTTTCCTTAACTTCTTTTTCCATTCTTGAAGTAATTCTTCCATGTATATGAAAAAAAAAAAAAGGAAAGCAAACCAGCAGTGACCTACTCATTTAGCTGCCACCATCCATAGTCCACTCTTGCACAAGGACAGACACAGATCCTGGTGCTGTGGGAAGGGGCACCATGGGGAATTCTCTGGCCAGCTCACCCCAGGAGGCTTTTTTTTGAGGAGGAAAGGGAGAAGCCAACAATGGGTTTGGCACAGAGCTGGCCACCCTTTGCCCCCTCTGCCAAGGGGCTCTGCCAGCATGGACATTTGTGTGTGCCAGGGAGAGCAGTGTGGGCTCAGGGTGGGGGGAGGCACAGACAGACAGATGGACAGGGGAGGGTACAAGGGTTACGCCCAGCTCTGCTCAGCCTCCCTGAGAGAGCCCTGTGTCACAGCTGCTTGGGACACTGCCAGTGGTGGGCTCTGGTGTGAGCATGGTGAGAGGCAGAGGGAAGCATCAAACCCAGTCCTGATACTGGAACAGCAAAAGCAAGCAATGGAAGAAATCTGGGAATAGCTGGAGGCAAAATACTGGCTTAGGTGGATCCTTGGCCTGAACTGGCTCAGCTGTGTCCCACTGTTTTCCCGCTTTGCTTCATGGGTCTCTTGTCTCAGGTCCAGTATTGCAAGATTATGGGGGGAAAAGAGTGTGCCACTGATTTGTGTTTGTGCAGAGTCAGGCACTTGGGGAAACACTGTCTGTGTGCCAGCAAGGAGACCCAGGTTTATCCCCACCTCCTCTTAGGGCAGCCCAGTCCTTACAGACCTGTGGTCTGGTTCCGCAACAACGAGAGAGCTGTGAGGAGAAATGTGTGAAGGTTTCCATGGCATTCACCTGTTACACAGGTGATAGAAGGGCAGAGGGAAAATACTGCCTGATTTTTAACAGCTTAAGACAGTGAAGCCAACTTTGGGCAGATGTCAGCCTGCCAAGGCACAGCGCTCAGTTGGTGCAGGTCTGTGGGTACTACAGCCTGGGGGAGAAGAGTCAGACTCGAGGGGCATTTATCTTGTGGTCAGCTGGTAAAAGCGCAGTACTCTGGCTGAATTAGCTCCCATATAAACTCACACAAAGCCAGAGTGCCAGTTTTTGCTCTGGAAAAGTTATCCCCCGCTTTCATCCCATCAGTGAGATCAGGACACTGAATAACTGAAAGGGACAAGGAAAGGAAGTGCAAAGGGGTAAGTAGTATTTGGGATGCAGCTGGCCCACTGTGAGCACTTCCCAAAAAATTTTCTCTTCTACTAATCTTCACACAGGAAAGGTACTCCTTATTAAATATAGCTGAGTTTTCCACTGTCCCATAGACCTCTCCGTGCTGCTCTTGCCTTCCTCGGCCCCTGCAGAAACTTGGCAGTGGCTCTGGTGTCCTGTGATTGCCACTCAGCATGCTGAATGGTCCCAGCTAATTTCTGCCCTGGGCTCCCTGCCCTCCCCTTCAGACCCACCTGCTGCCTCTCATTGTGCTGCCACACGTGTGGCCGGACACATAATGGGAGCCTGGGCTGGGATTTCCAGCCCCACAGGGACAGAGGGGATGAAGTGTCATCCTAAGTCTAATGCTGGGGAGATGGAGCTGCTCCCCCCACCTTATTGTAAATACTCTTCAGCTGACACTGAAGAGGTTCATCAGAATCCTTTTGTCTCCTGGTCCTCCTGATGATGGATTAAAACTGTGGTGAAAGTGTGGACGGGGCAGTGTGGTGGACTTTAGGCACAGAAGGAACAGGGCCAGAGAAGAAAAATCAGAGGAACAACAGGATGCTTTTTCTGGGGGGGTGGGAGGGAGAAGAGGAGGAGAGTAAAAAGTGTGAGTTGTGTGAAAAGTGGAGACCTGCAGCGAGAAGCACAGCTTAAACCGCGCAGAGGGTGCTGTGCCAGCAGGAGCTAAGCTGCAGCAGTGGGGGCTGATGGAAGATGACAGCTGCAGTTTAAGTTGAGGAAGGCTTCAGGGCCATCTTCCATCACATTTTGACAGGCTGCAGCATGGTACTGGCCCAGAGATCCTGCATAATCTCAGTTGGCATGAGGGGGAATTAAGAAATCTGGCAGTAATCTGAGCAGGGCGAGGAGCTGAGGTGAAGGGACATGGTACTGGTGGCAACCTAAAGACTGTAAATGCTTTTAGCTAAAGGCTCAAAGAAAACAACATGTCTTGGAGGGTTTGCTTACACAGTGACTTAATATTTTGCACTGAGGAATTAGTGTCATCTATAAAACCTTATTAGTGGGGACAGTACTTTGTAAACAAGAGAAACAAAACTTTTGCTCTAAAAAGTAGCCTGGGATTAGAAGGGATCACCTCCACCCCCAAGACAAGTCCTCTGCACATCACAGGCCGCTGAACACTCAAGGGGTTCATCAGCCATTTTATTCCCGACAATCCATCAGAGCTCAGAAGATTTTTCAGCACTCCATACGAAAATCCTTCAGGAAAACCCCTAAAAAAAAAGCCATGGGGAAATTGTGTCATGGGAGAGTGGGATAGATCAAGGACTTTGCTGGGATGGTCAGCTCCTGCACGAACAGGGAGTTTTACTTCACTGTTGTTCCCTAAAATTGGTTTTTCATTGAATGGCTTCCAAAGGCTCTGTCAGTCAGGAGATTGCTTGTGTTTAGAGGACAGACTGACCACCAGCCAGGAACTCTGGATGTTCCAGTGCTCTGAGGAGCCCTGGTGATGACCCACATGTTCCTTTACACTGTGGTTGACCAGAGAAAGGCAAAACCCGTGGTCTTCGTGGAAGCATCGCATTCATCAGCTGGTGCAAGCAAAGAGCAGTTCAATCTTCTTTCCAGCAGCCATGGAGGTGATGCTCACACCTATGGACTCCAGTCACAGGCATGATTCTCTCCCTCTGGGAGTTCTCCCTCTTAGGTATAACCTCCTTTCTATAAGTTGCTAAGATTTCATCTGCGCCGGGGAAAGAAGGTGGGAGGATCAGATGGAACACTGGAAAAGGTGTGTGCCTGCTGTGGCCCTTGATATCTCTGGGAGCCCAAGTGCCTTCTGCTGGTAGGCACCACCCTGCTCAGTTTTAACCACTTCTGAGGGGTTTCATAGGGTGGCATTTTTGATAAAGCTCTTCCCTCGTGCGCCACAGTAGGAAGTTTCCAGTTACACATCACAGACTTGAGTGGGGTGTGGATGAGGCTCCTTTTTACCTGCCAGTATTAGGGGGGATGGAAGAGACCTCTCTGCAAGGAGAGCAGGAACTGGGGGAGGTTGGGAGGCCCTGCTGGATTGCTCCCACCTCCTCCTCACTGCTCCCAGCCGTTGGTGCTTAAGAGGCAGGATAGTCAGGGATAGAGCTTCATATCCATAAACTTTCTGCCCAGAAGTTCTCCAGTCACAGTTTGAGTCACTATCAAGTCAAAACCACCTTGATGTGGAGGAAAAAGAGCTTCTAAGAAGTTGTCAGAGACTTTCCCGTGTGAGTTCTCTTCTGAAGGATGGAGGTTTCTTTGAGCAGCAGTGGCACAGCCCAAGTCGGATTTGAGGCAGAGCTATGGTGGGGATTTTGGGACAGCACGAGATGAGACAAAGCCTTTTGGTGAGGAGGTAAAACAGTAATGTAGCAAGTTGTTGGATGGCATCCAACAAAGTAAGAAATTCCTCCCTGTGAGGGTGGTGAGGCCCTGGCACAGGTTGCCCAGAGAAGCTGTGGCTGCCCCATCCCTGGGAGTGTCCAAGGCCAGGTTGGATGGGGCTCTGAGCAACCTGGGCTAGTGGAAGGTGTCCCTGCCCATGGCAGGGGGTTGGAACCAGATGACTTTTCAGGTGCCTTCCAACCCAAACCATTCTGTGATTCTATGATTCTGTCCTGGTATGAGAGTTGCTAAATTGCCAGCATAAACCTAAACACACCCTGAGCAAGGATCCCCTAAAATTCACAAGCCTAAAACCAGTGGTGTGTTTCATGGTTTCATTTAAGTTTGAACACTGAAACCTTGCTTTCAACCTTTCTGTTTGTTTGTTTGTTTGTTTGTTTGTTTGTTTTTCCTGTGAAGGTAAAATTCTCCCCATAATTTGTGGCTCCAGAACTTGGGGGACCACAGAAAGAAGCCATGAGACCAAACAAAAGTCTAGAGACTGCCTGTGTGGAGGGAGATCAATGGTACTGCCTGATTTGTTTTGTTGTTTGTTTGTTTTGTGGTGTTTTGTTGGTTGTTTTATTTTTCCCCACAAGGAGCTGGCCCAGCATAAACAGGAAGGTGACACAAAAGTGACAGAAACAGAGTTTTTAGTGCTGAGCAGAGCTAGAGGCAAGGCTTTTGATGATGGGGAAAGGGAAAGGCTGTTTGCCAGTCCTGGTGACTGGAGAGCAGTGGGAACAATATGTACTAGGTATCACAGAATATTCTGAGTTGGAAGGGACCCATAAGGATCATCAAAATCCAACAAAATAACATGGGGATTGCTGTTGAGAATGAAAAAAAAAAGGAGAATTTCTTGTACAAGGCATGGGGACAATCATATCAGTAATATACTGTCATTATTTTTTATCACAAAGATAAAAGGGTACAAGGTAAATGCGAGGAGATGAGGGCAGATCAGACAGCTTTCATTAGAAAACAGCAATCCTGTAAAATGTTGAGTTCTTTTGTAGACTGGTTTCAGTGTCTCTGAAATTGTGCAAAGGAAAACTCAGGAAAAAATTCAGTCACATTTTTTAAGTAAGATACTGTCATTTTTCTCTTTGAAACAACTTTTTCAATGAGAATTTATATAGAGTTTGTGTGAATCTCTCTGTCAAAGAACTTCTGAACACACACCGAAGCCCTTGGGACTGTCCCAAAGCAGTTCATTACTGCTGAGGAAATCTTTGTCTGTGGAGAAGAGTGGAATTTTCACTCTTCTTTCTGCTTGAAGCTGAGATGAATTTGGACTTCCAAAATCCTCCTGTGTGAGCAGAATCCACAGTGCTGGGTATGTCTCCTTAAGAAACTCCTGAATATCTCTGACTCTTGTGGGGTTTTGGTTTTGTTTTGTTTTGATGTTTTGGGGTTTTTTTCAAATCCATTCCTCCCAGTTTATTACCACCTGCCACTTTCACTCATGCACAGATCAGTCATTCATCCTTGAGTGCAATTTAATAACACTTGTACTGACACTGATTGTTTTAACACCTCAGAAGTGAAGAAAACAAACTCCTTCCAATATGATTCACTGCTTGTTTTCACTTCTTCTTGTTTCTGGTCTTCCAGCCTGTTTGCTGCCCTCATGTTAGTTTGTGGGTTTTTTTTTTCCCAAGCCAATTTGGACTAATTTCTCCCCTGATGGTTTCATAGGACACAGGATCAAATATTTTAGTAAAATCCAAGCACATTACATCCTCTTGTATTCCCTTCATCTACTAATTGTGTAACTCATCCACAAATTAATCAAATTTATCTGGCAAAACCCCAGTTTGCTGAACCTCTTGATGCCTCTTTCCCATTACTTGCTTGACCCTGGGGATGTCTGATGATGTCCCACTCCTTCCAGGCCCCCCCTGGTGTTTCCTGCTGTATTTGGTGCAGAAGCTGGACTTACAGGGTGAGGGATTCTCATGACCACCCTGCACTACACTGGGCTGTCCCGGGGAGACGGAATGCTGCTGGGAAAGGGTGTGTTGCTGGATGCACCACCAGATGAAACAGTTCCCTGCCAAATGAGCAGTGATGGGAAGTGCTTTCCCATGGTGCAATCCTCCGCCTGTGCTCCAAAGGGCACTTTCAAAAGAGTGGGCATCGACTGTTAAGCAGTCAAAGGAAAGCAAACTCAGTCACTGGTTTCTTTGGACATTTGGGTGTCTCACTTGTGGTCTGAAATGACCCAGTACCTGAAGGGACCTACAGGGAAGCTGAAGAGGGACTTGTCATCAGGAACTGTAGTGACAGGACAAGGGGCAATGGCTTCACACTGACAGAGAGCAGCTGTAGATTGGATATTAGGAAGCAATTCTTCCCTGTGAGGGTGGGGAGGCCCTGGCACAGGTTGCCCAGAGAAGCTGTGGCTGCCCCATCCCTGGATGTGTTCAAGGCCAGGCTGGATGGGGCTCTGAGCAAATTGGGCTAGTGGAAGGTGTCCCTGCCCATGGCAGGGGGTTGGAACAAGGATGATTTTTCAGGTCCCTTCCAACACAGGCCACTCTATGATTCTGTGACTTTATGGAAGTGGGTATGTTGGAGTCACCAGGCTTTGAATAACCCTTGATTTAAAAGAGCTTCCTAGGAAAAAAGCCTCTGCAATGGGGGAAAAGGACAAGCTTGTGAGCTTGTAACAGAGATACAAATGTTTAAATCAAAAGGGTGAATGTAAGTGCTGCAAGTGCTGGGGAAGAGAGAAATCTGCATGGAAGGAGAGAACGGACTTTAACAAGTAGCTATCACAACAAAATGCAATCCAAGCAGTAAAACGAGAACTCAAATATAATAAATTTATTTTTTTAATTGCTAAATTTTCAATGCTTTGCAAATCATGGTCAGGGGGTGTGATATAAAACCATCTGGTAGAGAAAACAATGAAAACCAAAACTGGATCTTCATACATCTGGCATTTCATACTGTGAGTTTTCCCCATGTGTGCTGGTGCTCCAACAGAGCTACTTGCATTGAATACTTGATAGCAGTTCAGTGACCACAAAATATTTCCTTTATTCCAAGGAAAAATAAAATTAAATCTTGCTGAGATTTTCAAAACTATCTGACTTTTTCTAGCAGGCTTCCCAGCAGTAGTTTGTTTTCAGGTGAGTGTGATGTTGAGATGGCCCCAGATGATTTGACTGGCAGAGATTCCACATTAAACTGTGGGGTGTTGCTTCCTGGGAGAGGGGAGTTGCAGTCCTGAGGCTGGGATCTCTGATCAGACCCCCAAACCCCAGCGAGGCAGTGTGGTCTTCCCTTCAAGCGAGGTGGCAGGAGAACATGGATGGGGTGGTATTTTTTGTTTATCAGCTCCTAAAAAGCCCCGCCTGGACTGACACTACTTGGCTACTCAGTAAGCACAATTAATACCTTGTAGCATAAATTTGCCTTCCATGTGGGGCTGCACAGATGGATCTTCAGTGAAAGGGTGCTTGCTCTCTGCCCATGGAAGAGCTTGGTGTGCTGAAGAAGACCCAAAGCTCTGGTGCCAACAATAGTTTCTTCTTCGTCTCCAGTTCTGTCCACTAGCAAAGCAGAGGTTCCAAGGATAAACCACTGGGTTTCCAGCATGGCTTTTCCCTGTTCTTTTTGCCAGCATTAAGGTGAAGAGAAAGCAAGACAGCTTTTGGTCTGGAAGTCTATGACTCTGCTTGACATTGTGTTCTACCTACAGACACCTGGGGCTCTGGTGGACCACTTCTAAAGAGGGAGGAGAGGCTAAGACATGCTACCCATTGTTCCGTGCCTATGAGTAAGGTCCAGCACTCCTTGGTGAAACTCCTACCTGGAAAACAATTAAACATCATTATCCCTTGTATGAAAAGACCAAGATAATGTACCCGAGGGTGTGACATGATCAAACTGTCACTGGACTTACCAGGGCAGTCCTGCCCCCACCTCACATCACCCTCTCTTCACAGAATCAGAATGGTTGGGGTGGGAAGGGACCTCTGGAGACCATCCAGTCCAACCCCCCTGCCAGGGTAGGGTCACCTGGAGCAGGTTTGGAATGTCTCCAGAGAGGGAGACTCCATGACCTCCCTGGGCAGCTGTTCCAGTCCTCGGCCACCTTCAGTGTAAAGAAATTGAGGGGGGACTCCTTGTGTTTTAGTTTATGGCCAGTGCTCCTTGTTCTGTCTCTGGGCACCACTGAAAAGAGTCTGGCACCGTTCTCTTGGCACCTGCCTTGGAGGTACTTGTCTGTATTGATGAAATTCCTTCTCAGTCTTCTCTTGTGCCAGTGGTGGAGTCTCCTGGATCAGGCAGGGAGCCAGGACTGAGGAAGCTGTTTGGTTGCTGAAGCTGCACTAGTGTGGCACCAGTTTAGGTTGTGTGTGTCCCTGTCCCCCAAATTAGTTCAGCTAGAAGTCAGCTGAGCTGCAGAGCTTGTGGCACACAGGTCTTGGCAGGCAGGTCCCAGTGCAGCTGAGGGCTCTCCCTGCCTCCGAGGTGGGGTGGTCCTGATGAATTTCCTGAGGCAGGGCAGTGCAGCACCTCTGTTCCTGAGCTGGGAAATTATAAAGCTGGGGTGGTCCTGATGGCTTTCCTGAGACAGGGTTGCACCTCTGCATGTGAGCTGTGAAATTACAGCTTTTAGTAACCCACATTAACCTTCTGACAGCACCAGTTCTGTGTGGAAAACCCCAAAGCATTCGGCTGATGGGTGATTGCCTTGAGCTCGTAGTTGAAAGGGCAGGAAGGACAATTTAATGCTAGCATTAAATTCCATAAAAAATAAATCCAAGCCTGCCCGGTGTTTTGCATCCAGGAAAATGCCTCTGGGACCACACTGAGTGCCACTGAAGCTGTGCCACAGCTGAGAAGAGAGATGTGTCTTGCTGCCCTTTCCAGGCGCCGAGGGATAACACACACTTGGCTGCCAGAGTTTTTGTGTGTGCTGGATGATCCAGGGGAGCTTCCATGGCTCTTTGTGTTCAGTAGGTGTCATTAAAAACTCAGCATTTGCCTCAGCAGTACTGGAGCACCGGATGGTCACAGCTCCCGGGGCAGTGGGATCAGGCAGTGCTTGGTGTGGCAGTTTGTGATGGGCTTAGAGGCAACCACACCAGTCACTTAGACCTGTGGAGCAAGGAGAAGAACAGATAAGCTCACCTGTCACACTGATAGGTCTTGGCAACACCTCAGCAAGTTTATGCAGTGGTTGAGGTCCTTAACCAGGTTGCGGACAACCATTTTTCTATTCCTAGATAGGTGCAGACCTTGGGACTTTGAAGGACGGCTCAGCTGTCTGTTGAGCGGGGTGTGACGATGCTGAAACCTTTCCTGGAAGTGTGCAGTGTTACAGGGTGTTACAGGGATTCAAAGTTCCTCCTCAGTCTCTCCTCGGTTATGATACAAGAGCAGACTGATTTGGAGGCAGAGGTGGTGTTGGTTGGTTGGTGATACTGATCATGGAACGTGTTGCACAACAACCTGCCCGTGCCAGCCTGAGACACCAAAGCTGACTGGAAAACATTTTGCAGGAATGGCTCATTGCAGGGGCTCTCTACTTCTACCACCTTCTAATAGTGGGGATGGAGGGAAGTGAAGCAATGGTAAATCTTCTAGGGCAGGGTAGGCCAGCCAGTGTGTCTTCTTTCATTTTTTATTAAAAACATGACTATTGTCAGGTTGCCTCCAGGACCAGCAGTCCCAAACCAGAGGAGCTGTTCACTTTTTTTGTGGACTCATGGTAAAGGACAGTGTTGCAGTAGCTACAGGTCTTGAGTCAGAAAAACTGGTAAAATCCAGGATTAAGAGGTAAACTGAGCAGTGCACATTTTTCTCCATATAACAGATCTGAACAGCCTCTGAACTGCTGTAAATTCAGATAATCCTGATCCTTTCCCTTCAATTACTGTCTGCAACCTCCTTGTGAGGGGGAGAGGAGAGGGATGGGTTGATCTCTTCTCTCTGGGTTCAAAGGAGAGGCTTAAAGCTGCATCAGGGGAAGGGCAGGTTGGATGTTAGGAAAAAGTTCTTCACTGGGAGGGTGAAGAAGTGGAACAAGCTCCCCATGGAACCAAGCCTGGTGGTGTTCAAGGAGCGTTTGGACAACACTCCTAGAGATATGGTTTAATTTTAGGGTGTCCTGTGCAGAGTCAGTAGTTGGACTTGATCAATTCAAGGAAATTCTTCTGTCCCCACAGTCTTGTTTCTTGCTAGAGCTGATTTTCTTCCCCATTCTTTCTACTGAGGGCATGGACACTACAGAATCATCTTCTCATCATTAATAATTACTGCTAGTTTCATAACTCTACTTGAGTGATAAAGATTATAATTCTTATTTTTCATGGATGAGACACAAGGCAATGAAATTAGTTGACTTCTCCCCTTGCCAAAATCATATGGATAGTGGATGCTTTGTTCATTAGTGGCTTTGGATGCCTAACCTGGCTTCTGAAAGGTTGACAGAGTCCTTTGTCTGAAAACTGTGTTTTGAAGAATTCCCAAACTGATTTTAAAAGCTCTCTATAGATTTTTTTTTGGTACTTCATTAGCCACCATGAAATGCTCACGTGTGACAAGAACAGTAAATGAACCAAAAGTGTCAATTTTTATTAAGCATCAGAGCATTCAAATATAGAAAGAGTCCTAAAAGTCTACTGAAAGTTGGAACAGGGTTAGATACCAGACACAGTATTCAAGGTGCCACCTGGAAAAGCAATCAGGGATGTGCCTTTCTGTGGGCAAAACCAACTCCCTCTGTTCAAGTTCGTGGAAGTGGTGCCTTGAAACGACTCTGAAAGAATATGATGTCATGAAAATGGAGCATAAATTCCCTGGTTGATCTAGGTGGTCAGTTGGTGTGAAATGTCATGTAAGCTTAGTTTGACATTTGTTTTGCAGTTTGGATTTTCTTTTGAGTTTTTTTTCCTCCTTCTCTTAAAGCTCTCACGGAAAGTCTTTGAAATCAGGTGCTGGTTGAAATTCAACCCCTTCTGGTTTTAATTTCATATATACACCTATATATGGACTTTTCTTTTGGGTGGACTACATATATATAAAAATATGCAGTAAATTAAAAAGGTCAGCATCCTGGATGCTAAGTTTTTCTGATTTAACAGCTGATTTAAAACTGAAATTAGATTCCCTTCCATTTCCAGCCATTATCCATGGGGTAACTAAGCAACACCACCTTTATGTGGTGGGGCTGAGTGCACACAGATCTTGCTGACTGGGATGGGCATAACTACATCCCTCTTTAACTGGTAAACCTTGAATTTCCACAGCAGTGATTCTCTGCTAGTGCTGGTGGTGCTGCAGATGCAGAAGCATTGACCTGGAGCTCTTTGGAGATGTGTTCTTCTGCCCCCATCCATCTGCAATCAGTTCTTATGCTCAAGGGGTTAAAAAGCTGTGCAAGTTTCTGTGCAAAACATCACAGTAGGTGATAAGGCTTCCATGAGTATGAATATACCTCATTTAGACTTGTAAAGTCAGGGAAATACTAAAGCAACTGGCATTCTCTCTTCTGCCATGCACAAGGAGCACATTTCACCTCTCCTGATGTCCCAGCTCACTGACCATCCTCCATTCTGATCTATGGCCCTTCTGACAAAACATCTCTATTTTCTCCCTGTCATGTCTCTTCTTCAACCAGCTGTTTCCAAAAGTGCACAATTTATTCTTGCAGGATATGTAGCAGTTGGAGGGGAAAACCCCAACTTAATAAAGTTTGCACATGGAATGAGTGATAGAGCATCCATGGTCCTCATGAGCCACTGCACAGGGCTGGGGTGGATGAGTCCCACTGGTGAGTCTCTGCTTGTGGTCTTTGCCTAATTGTCCTGGAAATAGGAATTCTAGGGGTTTGGATAGAGGCAAATTTATTATTTAGGGTGACAAAGCTGGGGAAGGGTCTGGAGCACAAATCCCATTATGAACGGCTGAGAGAGCTGGGGGGGCTCAGCTGGAGAAGAGGAGGCTCAGGGGGGATCTTATTGCTCTCTACAGTTCCCTGACAGGAGGCTGTAGCCAAGTGGGAACCAGAATCTTTACCCAGGTAACAAGTGACAGGACAGGAATAAATGACCCCAAGTTGCACCAGGGGGTGTTTAGGTTGGATATTAGGGGAAATTTCTTCACTGGAGTGATGATCAGGCATTGGAAGGGGCTGCCCAGGGAAGCAGCGGAATCACCGTCCTTGGAAGCATTCAAAAACGTGTGGATGTGGCACCTGGGGACATGGTTTGATGGTGAACATGGCACTGCTGGGATAGCAGTTGGACTGGAGGATCTCAGAGGTCTTTTCCAACCTTAATGGTTCTGTGACTCTGTGATTACTTTGGCCTCTCTGTCGACACGATGGGATCTGGCACAGACGTGGAGATGGCAGCTGCAGCTCTAGGCAGGGCTTGAGGTGCTGTCTTGGAAGGGCTGGAAAGGTGGAAAGAGAATGAATTGATGCTGCCAAGCAAGCCAGGGAGCACCACGGGCCTTCTGAGCTTGGCCCAAGTCCCCACAGCAGCGTGTGGGAGGTGTGTCGTGCTAGCAGCGGTGCAAGGGGAGGAGAGAGTGTCATATGTGAGCTGATGGCCTGAAGGTCCATTTCCATTTGTGGACTTGTGCTGGGGCTGTCATGCTTCTCCTCTGGTTGCCTCGACAGGGGGCTTGGCAGGTAGATTAAAAATTAATTTTGAATACTGTACAGGGATTTCAGTCAAAGGTGGTACAGAAAAGCCAGGGAGCTTCTTCCTGAGAGAGAGGAGTGATGGTCCCAGGGTGACCATCTGAGGCATTGCAAGGGTTTGAGGGCTGTGCCTCTCACCCACTAAAGATAATTTAGGTCACTTTAAGAGTGTATCTGCTTGCCCTGGAGTCAGTGGTGGCATTCACAGGCTTAAAGCTCAGCAGCTGCTTGTGTACTCTGGAATGATATCCAGAATTCATCCTCAAGGACCTGTGTTAAAAGCAGGAAGGATGCAGACTCTCTACTTAAATATCAGTAGGATTCACAGAAGAGGTCAAGCTAAGACAAAACACATTCCCAGGATAAGGTCTATCTGTCTGAAATTTCTGACCTGAGTTTTCTAAGCCCGGTAAATGGATACTCTCACTAATGCAAAATTCTCTGCTGGCTAAATGGATTTCAGTTAATTTTCGGCTATGAAAGCATTTCAATTTTAACAATAGCTGTCACTCCCAATATAATACAGAAATAGTTCAGTAATATAGGCCTTAAAACACTACTCTGATAAATATTTATGTTACTGATTTTAAGTTAAAAGCTTGGTTATGAATTGTTTTCATTCCAGCAGTGTAAACATCCTTCTAGAGTATGCACTGTAATGTTGAGATTGAAGTCACTTACCCTATTTGCCTGGTCTCATTTTATCAGTGCAAAAATATTCTTTGGTGGACTCTGATAAAAGTATTTCCCTGTACAAATGCTGTTCTTTTATGTACAATGCAGAAGGGAAAATTACTGTTAGGTACCTTTTTGCAGTCGGCAAAAAAGCAGCAGTTATTTGTTGGACGTTATTTTAGTTTAAATAGAAATTTGAATACGTGAACATAAAACACAGGCCTTCTTTGCAAGGGGCATTTTCCTTGTGATAAATGGATTTGGGCAATTGTTTAGTTAATGTTTTATGCTTATTTGATAAAGGAAACTCAGCTTTATAAAACGAGAAACAAAAGCTATTTAAGGTGTGTGAAATAAGGTACCAGCATAAATAGCCTCAGCTCTGAACTGACGAGCAGTAATAGATAAATAACTGAATATGGGTTTTGAACTGGAATCCCAGCCATATTCTTGTGGTGAAAGGGAAGGATTTGAATGATGGCAGCAGAATGCAAACCTCCCCAGTATCATCAGAGTCTGAAGTGGCTGTAGAAATTCAGGCAGTCATTTAATAAAAACACCTCTTTTACTGTGGAGGCTGTAAATTATACAAGCCTGTCAAGTTACAGCTCTGCCTTTGTGCACAGCATGATTGTAATGTTCTCAGTCCATAATTTAGAAAAGGATTAAAGTTCTCCAATGCTCTGCCATTTTTACAATGTTTTGGTGATAATAAGATTACCTCAGCCTCCCTCTCTCATGTGAAAGTGTCTCTAAAAAGACATACCATATTTGAAGGTGGGGTTTTCTCACACACAAATGCATATATATGAGAGGGAGAAAATACATGACAGTGGTGTCTGGCATCAAAACCTTATTGTGGGCCTGGAGATGCTTCATTACTCATGGATGTTGAAGGCACGCAGCTAATGCATGGATTTGCTCTGTGTAAGTGCTAGTGAGTCTTTAAGGTCATGTCAGTAAGGTTTCTGTTCATTTAAAGAAAAAAGAAAAAAAAAAGGTTTAAAAAGAGTTTTTAGAAAGCTTGCAAAGACTACAGAGCTTTCAGAGGACCTGTTCCTAGAAAAGCCAGGTTTCCTTACTTGCCAGGACTCTACAACTGGGTAAACCTCGGGAGGAGAAAAATATTGCAGCTGCTGTCTAAGTCAGAAAGTAAGAGCAACATAGATTTTCTACTAGAATAAAATTGTGGTTTTAGAAGCCTCGTGTCAGTGGGTATTCTGGAGAGGGCAGGAATTGATACATGCTCTGCTGGTGACCTGGGAATTCCCTATTTTCAGAAGTAGGAAGCTCTGACTCCTCTCATCATTTGCCTCAGCACATCAGGTCTTCAGTTCGCTGCTGGGCTTAGTCTCTTCCTTGATGGTTCTGCCAGAACTTGGCTGCTGTAGCTTGTAGGGGGTGTGGGTATTTTATTTTTGAAGAAAATGGGAAAAAATATTCCCCTGACAAGTTTGTTGTTGGTTTGCTGCTTGGTTTTCCCCCCCTCAAAGATGGCCCTGTGAAGTCACACAGGGATCAGGCAGAGGGCCTGTGGAGAACAGATTAGGCAGCAAAAGTGCTGGAGAGTTAGGCAAAGGTGCATGAAAGGCAAAATTTGTCCTGTGCTGCTTCAGTATTGCTCTGATTATCTCTACCACATGCTAGACATACCTAGGTTTTGATTTCCTTGCAAAAATTCATGTTAATACCACTTGCTTGAATTATTTAAGGAAAGGAGAGGATTCTAGGAGATAGATACCACAGCCCGAGTCTTCACCTGCAGTCAGAGCCTACAGCCTGTATTATACAGGAAAAATAGGGCCATAAAAAAAGACATTAAATTCTTTGTGTTCTAAGATCCAGGCCCAGGCAGCTCCCCTGGAGTTAGCTATTATTTCAGCTATGAATGACCCCAGAATGCAATTCTGTCAGGAAGGCTTGACTGTCATCCATGGACATCTTGATCATGCCTCTTTTTCCCTTTCCCCCTGTTACTGTGAGAAGGAATTGAACAACCTGGCCACTTTTAGTCCCCAGGGCTCATCCAGGCTGGATGAAGAGCCATTTCACATAGACAAATGTAGTATCACTGGGCTCAAGCGTAACTTTTCCTTCAAAAGCCACAGTCCAGTGTGGAACAGCCAGTTTTCAGAGCTCTGCAGTGCCTGCCTGACTTGTGCTGTCCTGGTTGTCCATTGCACGCTCTTTCTGTGCAGGTGGCAGAGGGAAATCTGAAATCTTCAGTGGAACAGGTTGGAATTGAACAAGCTGGAAAGCTGTGCCCACCACCTGGAAAAGTCCTGGAGCGAGTACTTCAGGTACCACACGTGCTCAAAACATCAGTGTGTTCCTGTGAAGCTGGGAAACTGGAGGTGACTGTGGAGAGACCTGGAAAGGAAACAGGGATCACAGGCTCAGTCAAGCTGGAAGGGACCACAGGGGGTCACCTGGTGCCACGTCCCTGCTCCAGCAGGGTCGTCCCAGAGCATGTGGCACAGGGTTCTGTCCAGACAGCCCTGGAATATCCCCAGTCAGGGAGACTCCATACTCTCTGGACAATCTGTTCAGTGCTGGGTCACTGCACAGCAAAGAAGTTCTTCCTCATGTCCAGCTGGAACTTGCTGGGCATCAGTTCCTGCCCGTTCCTCTTGTGCCATTGCTGGGCCCCCCCGAGCAGAGCCTGGGCCATCCTCTGCCCCCTCCCTGCAGACACTGACACACAGGGATGAGGTCCCCTCTCAGGGTCTGCTCTGGAGGCTGAACAACCCCAGCTCCCTCAGCCTTTCCTCCTCAGGGAGATGCTCCAGTCCCTGAATCATCTCTGCAGCTGGACCTGCTTCAGGCAAGTCCCTCCTGTCCTGAGGAGCCCAGGACTGGACACAGCACCCCAGATGTGCCTCACAGGGCTGAGCAGAGGGGCAGGATCACCCACCTCGACCTCCTGTCAATGCTCTTCCCAAGGCACCCCAGGACACACTTCTGGCTCATGGATACCTTGTTGTCTGCCAGGATCCCCAGGTCCTTCTCCACAGAGCTGCTTCCCAGCAATCCTGTGCCACGTGCTCTGGGATGATCCTGCTTGAGCAGGGAGGTTGGACCAGACAACCCACTGTGGTCCCTTCCAGCCTGACCCATCCAGTGATTCTCCAGTCCTGTATGAAGAGAGGCTGAGGGCACTGGGTTGGGCAAGTGTCAGGTGGGTCTGTGTGCAGACTTCTACTGGCTAAAGGGCAGTTTTAGAGAAGGCAGAACTAGAATTCTCCTCAGAAGTGCACAGAGAAGGGACCAGAGGCAAGGGGCACATGCTGCAACAAGAATGATTCTTGATTTTTGATAGGGAAAAATTCTCCCCTGTGAAGTGGCGCAGCTCAGGAGCAGGAGTCTAGGGAAGGTGAAGGATTTCCATCCTTGGGAATTGTCCAAGCCTGATAGGACAAAGTCTTGTGGGATCTCATCCAGCTTTGGAATTAGCCCCGCTGTGAGCAAAGGTTTGGACTAGGAACATCCAGAGGTCCCTCATCACCTGAACTGCTCAGTTAAAACAGGTTTAAAGGCTCAAAGTTCATGCAGACTGTTCCAGCTTCTCCAGAGCCACTTTCCACCTCGTGTTGACACTCCTGGTGTGGGCTGCTCCAGGGTTGCTTGGTCAGTGTGTGCATTTCATGATACTGTGTGGAAAAGAAAACTTGCCTAGTCCCCCTGGTTATTCCTGACTGAAAGGTTCTTCCTAAACGGTGAGCTAGGAAATCATAAACCCAGATCAATTTGGTGTATTTCCTTGTCACCCTCTGCCCCCTGCTTCCCTCACCCAAAAATTCCTTGGAAACTTTGTTCAGTTAGCCTTAAGTTTCCAGAAAGGCCATTCTACCCTGAGTTAATATCATGCCTGTGAAAGTTCAGGCTGATTATTTTTCCTCTGGAGAGGGAGTCAAAATGGGGCTTATAATGGAGGTCTTGTTTCAAACAAGGATGAAAGAATTTAGCATTTATGACATCAGTGGGGTGGCCTGGGCGTGGAGTTGCCTGCGAGCGAGTTGGGGGGAAGCTGAGCTCCTCTCTGCACCACTGGTTTTGTGAAGGAGTCTTTCACTGGTGGAGGTTTATCCAGACGCACCTAAACACATGTACATATTTATTTGCTAAAGCAAACCAGGCTACAAATAGGACCAAAATCCTCATTTAAACATCCCTACAAGCGACGCCTCCATGGCAAAATCTTTCTCCAGCAGCCCCACTTAAGAAAAAAGCCTGGGAGAGTTTATTTTCCTCGGGCTTTACAACTCATTGTTTTCCACAAAAGCACCCCTCTGCTTTTCCAGGAGTAAGGATAATTCTGTGGCTAAAGCACATGACTAGGACTCGGGGTTTTCTTCCCAGCTGTTGCACAGACTTCTTGTGTGTCCTTGAGTAAATCTGATAAATCTTGCTGCACATCTGTAAAATGGGTGCACTGCTCTTCTTCCTCCTTCACCGAAGCTGCTGCGAGCCTTTTAGACCTTTACAAGTCAACTGAGTGGAAGTGGAAAGAAACATGCACAAAATTTTGTGTACTAAGTATGTATAATAATGGAGGAAACTGGAATTTTTTTCTGCCGGAATGTATTTGACAAGGGAGGCTTTTTAATTCTGGAGGTAACATTTGTGTCTAGGAAGCTTATGAGTTTATGTGCCAAACTGACCAGGGTGTTTGTTTGGGAGAGTGTTATTTTTCAAAAAATGAAAATGAGAAAACTAAAAGTTATTTTTTTAAGTGAAGAAGAGGAAGCTTCATTCTGCCAGTGTTACATATATTTTTTTTGAAGGGAGGATTAGGTCTTCCCATCCGGACACACCTGTGTTATGGGCAAAGCAATGCGCTCGGTGCTCTGGTTAGCTGACGAGGTGTTGGTGGCTCAGAGGTTGGACTTGATGAGCTTGGAGGTCTTTTCCAACCCTAATGATTCTGTGGTTCTGATTTATCATCAGTGTAGAGCCCTGTAACTCACTATTTGAACCCTGAGGAGGGAACAACTGCCACCTTCCTGCGGTTGTTCCTCATGCTCACCACTACACATGTGGAAAAAGCAGCGTGGGATACAGTACTGTAGTAGAAGACATTCTACCCTCTGCACTTTAAAGAGTGGAACTCCAACAATTCATTATGAGCCAGAGCTTTTAAACTGGCTGGTGAACTTCTATGCCTCACTTCCAGCTGTTCATAATGAGATCCCTCAGAGGGACGGGGTTCTCTGTGTGCTGCACATTCACAGCTGAAACTGAACTCTTCTGACAAGGGGGCTCCTTTAAATTAGCTCAAGTTCAGGGTCTGAAGACAGTATGCAAAATCACTGGCTGAACTGAAAAACCAATAAATATGATAAAGGTTTTGAAATCATCCTACTTTCCAGTTTGTATTTTCCCTTCGAATTATTTTGTAAGAATTTTTATCAGGTGGTTTATAATTATTATATTTTAATAAATTTTATCGTGTGGCTGAAAGCATTAGCAAAAAATCGCAGCGGGAGAATTTTTTTTAAAAAAAGTTTTAAAAATAATATTTGAAAATTATAAACCAGTTACAAAATTACGGGTCTAAAAGTTTGCATATTTGCGATAGCAAATTCCCACTAATTCTGAAAGACTATGATCTGCACCCTGCACTTTAAAGCATAAGAAATATTGTCAGTGCCAAAAGTTCAGGCTGCAAGTATTTACGGGAGTGGCTGAAAAATGAGATTTAGGAAGTAGTTCAAGTTCTGTTCACATTTTTCAGTTTTCATTCATCTCCTGTTACATTTTTAAGCTTTCTCATCAACAACCAGCACGGATGAATCACTGAAAGAATACCAGTGAGTTGGTTATGTCACCACATATCTGCAGGAGCTGGACATTTAAACAGAAGAGAATAGTGGATTTGTCATGACAATAAATCCCACACATTGGCAAAGTTGCCTTCACTGTAATGTGCATCTGTCTCTATTTCTAACATTTTAACTCAGTCCTGTGCAAGGATGATCCTGTTCCTCCTGACTGAGTGATTACTGTGCAGAAGCAAGGTGGGAGCATGGAAAGAGGCATGGAGCTGTGTCAGGGCAGGGTTAGGTTGGATCTCAGGACAAGGCTCTTCCCCCAAAGGGTGGTTGGGCACAAATCAGGCTGCCCAGGGCAGTGGGCACAGCCCCAAGGCTGACAGAGCTCCAGGAGGGTTTGGACAACACCACCAGGGACAGGGTGGGATTGTTGGGGTGTCCTATACAGGGCCAGGAACTGGACTCAGTGATCGTCTTAGGTCCCTTCTTACTCAGAATATTCTGTGATTCTGTGACTTCAGGGCTGGTTTTCTGAATAAAATCCCAAAGGAAAGGTGTATCTCATGGGTGAGATACTAGCTCAGGAGTCAGAAGGTTACTTGTGCACACTGCATTCACACAGGCTTCTGGTGTGAGCCTGAGTTGTCAGCCCTCTTCAGTGGTAGCTTCCTGCTTTGCCAGTGGTGGGAATCAGCTCTGGCCTCATAACAGGTTTTCAGGGTCATTGCAGCTCCTTTCTGAACCATTTCCAGCTTTTTATTGTGCTCTGAAAGAGCCCAAACAGTAGCACCACACCCTCTGCCCTCTCCCTGCAGACCCTGACACACACGGATGAGGTCCCCTCTCAGTGTCTCCTCTCCAAACAGCCCCAGCTCCCTCAACCTTTCCTCCTCAGGGAGAAGCTCCAGTCCCTTCCTTATCTTTGTTGCCCTCCGCTGGACCAGTAACATCACATCCATAGAACCACAGAACCACAGACTCACAGAATGGCCGGGATTGGGAAGGACCTTAAAGATCATCTCATTCCAACCCCCCCTGCCACGGGGAAGGGACACCTTTTGCTAGACCACGTTGCTCAGAGCCCCATCCAACCTGTTCACTCAGTGCCAACAACCTCCCTGCTTCTCCTTGCTCTTCTCCCACCTCAATCTCTTTATTAATTACTTCACCACGTGGGGGTTGTGTGCTCAGCCAAAGCCCCGGGCAGGAAACCTTCCCAGTGCCCTGCTGTGTCCTGGTCGCACTCCTGTTCATGGGGGTGCTAACCTTGTGCCCACACCACGAGCTGCTTGTTGCTCCAGTTTTAAGCCCAGACATGCAAAGAACGCCACACAAGCAGATCCCTCAGCCCAGGCAGAGCCCCTCGGTGCTGCAAGGCTGCCGGGGCCTTTTTCCAAGATCAGAGGCTCACAGCATTTAGGTCTTTGCTTATTTTGACAGTCAGCAACTGCCAAGCCTATAATCTGTTTGTTTCTTTATCAAGCAGGCTAATAAATGGTGCTGTGCTGCTAAATCTGTCTAAAGGGGACAGGCAGCCTGTAGTCTTATTCAGCATCTTGTATCAGCCTGTCCTAACCCCACCAAGTATATTTACATGAAATAATGGAATGAGTTTTGCAAATTTCCCCCCCTCTTTTTCTTTTTTTTTTTTTTTTATTTTAAGTGACCGTCTAGCCAAGTTCATTTCCTCTCCTGTCTGAGCTCCTCTCTGAAATATATTATCCCCCTTATTAAAAGCCAATAGCACTGTGCTTTGCTTTTCTTCCACCCTCTCAGAAGAAGGGGCATGCAGGGGATGCTTGGATTAACTGAGTGGGGCACCCCAGAGCTGGGATTCCTTATGAATGAGCTCATATCCTCTCTCCCTATGATAAGAGGAATGCCGTTTGCATCCCGGAGCTGACTGCATAAACATACACACACACTTGGAAGGGTGAGCGTTTAGCCCGGGCAGAAAGTGCGATATCCAAACAAAGACGTGAGTGACAAGGGATCATCTGCCAGCCCCCCGTGCGCGGCCGCTGCTCGGGGGCGACGGTCCCGTCACTCCCGGTGAAATCCATCCTTCCCAGGAGGGGGAGGGGAGGAAGGGAGAGGAGATGACAGATCCCTGTTTGCATTCTTCAGAGAGAGCAGCTGCAATTGTCTTACTACAGTATGTCAACATGAAATTATGACAAATCAGGCCGGGATGTACCGGCAGACGAAAACAATAAGGAGGAAGCAGAGCAGAGGGAAGCTGGGAAGAATGAGCTATACCTAAAACTCTCTTCCATCCTGGTGCAAAATGCCTTTGGAAATGTAATAGGACTGAAGACTGTGGGTATGCTGGGAGATGACTCAAGGAGCATATTCTGAGTTTTCATTTAAATCTGCCTCTAAAATACTACTACTATTTTTTTTTTTTTTTTTTTTACATTCCATAGGAATCTCTCAAAAATTAACATGAGAGTAGCTGGAAAAAGGCTAGTCTGTCACCTTTTCCTATGAATGGGATACAGTCAGGACTCCCAGCTTAGCACCCAGCACTCTCCCACTCTATGTGATGCCAGGCTTTGACCTTGGCAAAGGTGAGGAAACCTCTCCGGCCTCCAGGGTTACACAGTTTCCTGCTCTCCCCTCCTTTTTTTTTTTTTTTTTTATCTTTTCCTTTTCATTTAAACTATTGTTGTTTGGTAGCAAAGGGAGAACGAGCAAGAGCAAGGCTTGAGCTTCCTGTTTTCTGCTTCCCTTCTATCTAATGGAAGTCCTTGAAATGGGATGCAATGAATGTTCCCTTTATTAAAAACTGAGCCTTCTCCAACCCACACAGTTTCACAACACTTGATAGAATGCACATTTTTCCAGTTTCTTTTTTTTCTTTTTCTTTTATTTTTTTTTAAACAATGTCCAACAATTAAAAATAAGTCACCGAAGGGGCCATATTCAGCATTAATGCAATTGGGAGCAGTTCCCTCTGGTCCCAATAGGAGATGCACTCACTTTCACCAGAGCTGGATCTGGTAGCTTGTGGACACCTCATATTTAGGATTGTTACCAGTCTCTACTAAGACAGGATTATAAACTTCCTCAGATTTTTGAGCCTATTGATACAGTGCTGTGCAGCTTGGCTGCAAAAGAAAGAAGGGGAAAAGCAGGGAGCACAGGATTTTCCCCCTAAAAGCTGGCTTTATTTCCCTCCACCCAGGTTGTGCTGCCTCTCTGCCTGGCTGGCACCTCTGAGGAAGCTGCCACGTCACACCTCGCTGGAGTCAGGGAGAACGTGGTGGGTTTGCTCCGGAGGGTGGAAGGTGCATGAAAATATTTTCTGTGGTTTCAGTTTGCATGTCTGCATGGAAAAGTCTGGTGAAACGTAATAGGTATGAATCCAGGACGATCCACAGAAATATGTGAGGACAGATTTTCAAGGAAGCGAGTGCAAAACCCCCAAAACCTTTTCGGAGGGACGTATATTCCCAATAAGCCTTCAAAATCTGCAATGTTTTTTTTTCTATTAAATTCCACAGGAGTTTTCCATAGGTTTGATTCAAACCTCCCCTCTTCCAGTCTCTAAGCCTTACATTTTAATGAACTGAGAGAGCTTTGCTCTGCACTCATGCATTGGACCTCTCATCAGTGGCACTTTTCTAAGTGCACCAAAACCCTTCTGTGCTTGCACTGCTCTCACGAGACAGTGTGAAGGTCCCAGACTTGGAGCCATGCTTGAAGGAAAGAGCTGCCTTTCCTGTAATCTAGTCTTTAAAACTTCAAATAATGTGACAAACACATCCTGCAAGATCATATCCTTCCTCTTGGGTTTGCTCCCAGATGCACAGTGCCCAAAGGTAACCGTTCTGCGGGATTGCCTTCTCCTGGAGATCAGCACAGCAAGGACATGGACCTGTTGGAGTGAGTCCAGAGGAGGTCAAGATGATCAGAGGATGGAGCAGCTCTGCTGTGAGGAAAGGCTGAAAGAACTGGGATTGTTCAGCCTGGAGAAGAGAAGCTTTGAGTTGACCTAACTGGGGCCTTCCAGAACCTGAAGGGAGCCCACAAGGAAGATGGAGAGAGACTTTTTCCAAGGGCCTGGAGTGACAGGACAAGGGGAAATGGCTTCAAACTGTCAGAGAACAGGTTTAGATTGGTTATTAGGAAGAAATTGTTCTCTGTGAGGGTGGGGAGGCCCTGGCACAGGTTGCCCAGAGAAGCTGTGGCTGCCCCATCCCTGGGAGTGTCCAAGGCC
>JAWWES010000041.1:57909957-57927737 GCA_035583135.1 Lophotriccus pileatus
GAGAAGCTGTGGCTGCCCCATCCCTGGAAGTGTCCAAGGCCAGGTTGGACGGGGCTCTGAGCAACCTGGGATAGTGGAAGGTGTCCCTGCCCATGGCAGGGCGGTTGGAACTGGATGAACTTTAAGGTCCCTTCCAACCTAAACCATTCTATGATTCCATGATTCTATATCCAACATCTGGGAAGCACCTGCCGAGCAAAGTGGCTGGTTGGCCAGAGACCACCAGAAGACAGAGGCCTCCCTGTATTCCTCACGTGGCACGCAGGACTCCACAACCCACATATGGCAACACCAGGAGCATTTCCACAGGAGGCTGCAGGAAGAAGGGAATGCTGGAAGCAGGTTCCCTAGTTGCATAGCTCCCCCATGTCCTCACACCTGCAATACAGACCGGGTTGAACCTTTCACTTACATGAGCAAGAGAACGATTGTGACAGTGCCGTCAGAAGTCCCAGTGAGGCACAGGGAGTACTCCAGAGCTCACCTGCAGTACATGGAACTTGTTTGGTCTGTAGGTACCTCTCTCGGTAGGTACTTGTTACATCCTCCAGTGTTTCACAAGAGCCCCAAATTATGATAGGAACTTTGCCTTATCATGGGTGTGTGCAGCTGCACCCACAGAAAGCAGATAGACAGAAAGGCAATTTTATTTTCCAAGCAATCCGAAGGTGGACCGAATCCATGCATCAGCATCTCTGTAGTGTAGTTTAGAGTGCACTGCCCAGCTGATTGTCTTGCTGGTGTGCAAGGATGAGCAGTTTCTTCCTGACAAACATCTAGATTACTTTTCTCCCTTCATTGAAAAGATGCACAGCAAACCACTGCATCATCCAAGGATTGTGGTTGCTGTTGAAGAGCTGCCTTGAGGCTCTTGCCTCAAGGAACAGCAATTCCCTTCACCTATTCTAGCAAGGCTCTGTATTGCAGCGTGATCCCGTGTCCTGAACTTGGGAAAAGGAAGGCACTGCGCCACGGAAAGATGCAAGCAACCAGTAAGACAGCATGAAACCTGGAGATCAACATTTTGAGGCTGATATAATGGGTGGGATGATAGCAGTTGATAAAGGAACAGAGCGGTAAGATCACGCATAACAACCAGTGATACGTGGGGAAGAGGGGAGGATGACAAGATGAAGGGTTTATCACTTTGTTATTGCTGTTGCCAGGAGGAAAAAAGGGCGGAAGAATATATTCTGCTGGAAGGCAGGAGGGCTCTTCAGAGGGACCTGGACAAGCTGGAGAGATGGTCTGATTCCAACAGGATGAGGTTCAACAAGGCCAAGTGCCGGGTCCTGCACTTTGGCCACAACAACCCCCTGCAGCGCTCCAGGCTGGGACAGAGTGGCTGGAGAGCAGCCAGGCAGAAAGGGACCTGGGGGTGCTGAGTGACAGGAGGCTGAACAGGAGCCAGAGTGTGCCCAGGGGGACAAGAAGGCCAATGGATCCTGGCTTGGATCAGGAACAGTGTGGCAGCAGGAGCAGGGAAGTGATCCTTCCCCTGGACTCAGCGCTGGTGAGGCCACACCTGGAGTGCTGTGTCCAGTTCTGGCTCCTCAGTTCAGGAAGGACATGGAGGGGCTGGAGCAGGTCCAGAGAAGAGCAACAAGTCTGGTGAAGGCTGAGGGAGCTGGGGTTGTTCATCCTGGAGAAGAGAAGGCTCAGGGGAGACCTCATCACTCTCTACAACTCCCTGACAGGAGGTTATAGCCAGCTGGGGGTCGGTCTCTTCTCCCAGGCAATTATCAGTAAGACAAGAGGGCATGGGCTTAAGCTCTGCCAGGAGAGGTTTAGGTTGGATATTAGGAAGAAATTCTTTACAGAGAGGGTAATCAGACATTGGAATGGCCTGCCCAGGCAAGTAGTGGATTCTCTGGCGGTATTTAAGGTAAGACTGGATGTGGCATCAGTGCCATGGTCTGGGAACCACGGCGGGGTTGGATCAAGGGTTGGACTTGATCTCAGAGGTCTTTTCCATCCCAGTTGATTCTATGATTCTATGATATTCCTTTCCACTATGGACAAAGGTCTTGCATGGGTAACACTAATATTTACTGTATGTGGCAAAGTGATAAGTCACTGAAAGTAAGGTTTGATCTGCTGACAGCATCTGCAACAACTCACCTTTCTGTCTGGAGAGCAAGTGTGTCTCTTACTTGTGTCTGCCTCCAGATGCTCAGAGCACTTTTATGCCATAATTCCACAGGGTGAGATCTCTTCTGGTCACCTGTGGCACCCTCCCATTCCCAGCACAAGGAGACAGTGCATGGAGGAGGGCTAAGAGAAGAAGCTAACTGTGCTCCTGCAGATTTGAGAAGATCAGTGGCTTCTATTTTTAATGTTTAATTCTTTCCAAACTCCAAAAAACGTGATCAGAAGTGATGACATAACTTGTGCTCAGCTCCCAGTTTCTATTGTCTCTGATTATTTTCTCTTTCTTCTTTGCAGCTGTGTGTTTACACCTTCTCTGGAGGAAACAGCTGCTACTTAACTTTTCTTGGGCCAGGATGCTGGTACTTTGTGTCTTGTTTGGTACACACTTTGTTTGTCACTCAAACTGTCAGTTTGCTTGACACTCTAAGGAGGGTCCATCACCTTTGACAAGAGGAGAGCTTCATCTCTTCCCCTTTCCCTTCTCTTCCCTTCCCTTTTCCCTTCACCTTCCCTTTTCCCTTCTCCTTCTCCCTTCCCCTTCCCCTTACAAAGAGCAATAAGAATAATGAAACAAAAAGCTGTGGAAGGAATGTTCTTCCATAAAAGACAAGCAGAATAGCTTCTAATTTTCTTGGTAAAGTGGCAAAAATACTTTGTTTCTTCAAAATCATCCCATTTCTGCCGCACAAGTTCACAATCACTCTGTGCACACACCAAGACCCTTGGGAGAAAACATTTATTTATTTATTTGTTTATTAAATTTTTCCTGGTTCAGCAGTGTTTCATGATAGATGGAGTCAACCCCTTTGGGTTTTCCATGGCCTTCTTTCCGATCACAAGTCCTTTGAGAAATGTGGAGGAGGGGCCAGTCCCTTCTCGGCAGTTATGGGAAATGGAGCCCAATTAAATCATAGGCTTTGCCCTGTCAGTAAAAATGTAAAAATGTCAAACTTGAAAAAAAAAAAGTGTTTCCATATTGGGTGATGTTTTGTTTTTTTTTTTTCTCAACTGTAATTGCTCTCGCAGTGTAAGAAAGCAGCACAAGGTTTAGATTAGTCAAGCACATTTTTGCACTGTGCATATAATAACAAAAACCCCAGACCTGCCAACCCACCCCCAGGCCTTGAATTTTTGGTAGACTTTCTAGTAAAGTTCCCTCTGCAGTCCTTAGGGGAACCTTCAAGGGTGAGCTGATGGAGACATGCCCTTTGTACCATTCGCCTTTCCACATCTTGAGCTCCACTGCCATCTCCTCTGTCTGAAACTTGTTCTGTGAGTTACCCCTGTCCTGGAGCAGCTCAGTTCCTCCCTGTCATGGCAGCTTTCCTGGTTGCTG
Source organism: Lophotriccus pileatus (assembly GCA_035583135.1). Lineage (NCBI taxonomy): Eukaryota > Metazoa > Chordata > Aves > Passeriformes > Tyrannidae > Lophotriccus > Lophotriccus pileatus. The sequence continues at coordinate 57,913,445 of JAWWES010000041.1, forward strand.
GAATGCCATGCCAGTATCCTGAGCCCGCTGTCCTCCCTGCTCAGGGTGTGGTGCCTCTAATTGCAGAGAGTGACCAACTCCAGTTGCCTTCATGCACTACTGGTTGACTTCACTGGTCTCAAAGATCAGGGTAAGATGCCAAACAGGCCATGACAATGTCTTTAGCTTCAAAAAAAATTTAAAGTCAGCTCTTAGGTGGTTGTTGAGGCAAGTTTATAGCCCAGTGTGACAAGTGGGTGGTGCCCCATCCTTGAGTAGTCATCTGAGGTAAATAGTAAGCGTTCAGCTCTGTGGGGAGACCTTCATTTCAGTGGTTGTAGAAGATGACTAAAAGAACAATTTGGATGGGCTGTTCAGCTTTTAAATGGCTAAAGGCAGGAGAGACAGGCCTTATTAACTGTGAGTTGGGAGGTGCCGGGGTAAGGAGTTGCACCAGGATGGCAGATTCTGGAGCGGGAGGAGGGGTGAGGATGGCCTGGGCTGAAGAGGCTTCGCCCAGCTAGGAGAGCATTTTCCATATGTCAGGCCAGAGGCTGCCAGCTTTGCTCATGCTGAATGATACCTTTCCCCATGATTAGTCTCATTGATTTTATCAGCTCTGCTCGCAGGGAGCTAGACCAGAAAAGGAGCCACCCACTGCTGGGCTCCCGCTGGGACAGACCTGTCTCCTTGCTGCTCTGGGAAGGGAGCAAACCGTGACGGAACTGTAGCTGGCACAGCACATGCTTCTTGCTGCCAGATGCCTTGGGAAAGGAAATGAAGGATCCATCAAGTCCTCCCTTCTCCCCACTTGGGCTGAGGAAAGGGCAGAGGCTATTATTCCCCTGTGTGTGAGAAGCAAGACACGGGACACGTTATGCCCCCTTACTCCTTACATTGGCATGCTGGCAGTGATCTGGCCCAAAGTGAGGTGCCATTCTGCATAAAAAAGGGGCAGAGCCCGGCTCTCAGTGACCAGAGGGTTTCAGAGGGCCCAGAGCACGAGGTCAGTGCAAGCCCCTTGAAGTAAGGTGTAGCAAACAATGCATCCAGCGCATTTACTGGTAAACACAAAAGCCATTTACAAGAAAGGGGGGAAAAAAAAGGAAAAAAGGAAAAGAAAAAAAAAAAGAAGGAAAAGAAAAAGGGCATGTGTTTGTTCTGAAAGGCAAAGGGTTGGTTTGCCACAATGCACCATTTGCTGAAGGTTTCAGCCCCACTATGATATTATGACTGGTGCCTCAGAGATCTTGCCTTGCCTACCAATGTCACGGGCATGGCTGGGTGCTTTTGATGGAGTTTTAGCTGCTCCCTGGCAAATCTGCTGAATGATCCTGTGGGACCTGTGGGTGTGCAGAGCCCCCTTATTACCCACTGACCTGCCCCTCTGGCTTGCTTGTCATGCGATTTACACTAACCAGCACTGTCCTTGTAACACTAAGGTAAGAAGTGAAACCCCTTTCTTTTCCCCCTAATTGTTCTGCTGATTTTACAGTTACCAAGCTGTAAAGCACCTCATCGCTCTTGTTAATTCTTTCTTCCTTTTGAGCTGCCAGTTAGTAATCAATTATTACCCTTGTCATTCATGCTGCAGCACAGCAGCTGGTCACAAGAAGCCTCTGTTTCTTTGGGCTGGAGCCAATCAAGTCTCTCCAGCTGTCCCTTGCTGCTCTGAATCATAATGTACAGTACTTGTTGCTTTACAACTTCCTTTACCAGACTGCTTTTTTTAAAAAAAAAAAGGAAAAAAAAGAAAAAAAAAAGAAAAAAAAAAAGAAAAAAAAAGTTTTTGCTCCCAGTTCTACCCTCGTGGCACATCTGGAGGTTAAAGTAAACTCCCTAGTGCTGCGTTTTTATGGGGGGTGGGGGGAAATACTCTACGTTAGCCCAGCAGATATTTTTGTCATATACTGTTTTATGCGATGACTGCATTGATATAAAGACTGCTGATAGATCAAAGGTTCCAGTGGTAAAGTGATATGAAAGGCACAGACATTAACATCCATCAAGGTCCTGTTAGGATTTGCAGAACAGGGGTTCTGGGCCTCCCAAGTGAAACCTAGCAGGAAGGTCTGCGAGCCTGCATAGCAAATGAAAAGAAAACAAGAGAGGGCACAGAATATTGGAGGAGGTAGTGACCCACAAAATAGTAGCAATTCGAGCTGCAAGGCACCCTGATTGAATTGCAGTGGAGGCAAACACTCTCAGGCTTGCTGTCCTTGTTAGGAGGCAATGCACCGCTCGGCTCCGCGCTCTGAGCCATCAGCTGGGCTTGCAGGGTGGGAAACAGCAGTGCCACCAGCTTCCCTGCTTGTCTTTGTTCCCAGCTCCCTCTCAGTGCTTGTTGTGGAGACAAGAAATCTTGCAAAAATACCCAGGCCAAGATGTGAAGTACTGGGAGGAAGTGCCTGGCTTTGGGGGATCGATATTATCATCCTCTACCTCACGTTCCTCTCCGTGCAGTTGAGTCGAAAGGAAGAAACCTATTTCACAAGTCTGCTACTGATGGGAGTGTTTTCATTGGCTCCAGAGGGGCAAGTCACAGCAATAAAAGTTTGGACAACATCTTTTCCAGTTACTCCTCGTTCTCCTGTCTCATGTGTCCCAAGGTGGGAGAACTAAACAACAAATTAAAGCAAGATCTATCCCCCACTAATCACAACCTGTTGCGAGAAGCTGTCCCCCTGGTGTTGAGGAAGACAATCAGTCTTAACTGTGTGATGTTCATCAGTGACATTATTTAAAGTGTCTATGTTTTTTTGCTGCTGCAGCTGATACCAATAAACTCATCTCTGTCAAACTGAGCACAAAAATGGTTATACAAGAGTACTACACAAATCACACAGTGCATGTTTGCCATGGGGTTGGTAAGAGTTCTCCTCCAAAGGGCATCATTATTAGTTGCAGAGAAGTAAAAAGAAGTGCAGTGCAGTCACCCCTATTTTATGTGACAAGATTTACTGCTTTATCTTCCCAGCTGTTCGTGCCAAAGTGCCTGGGTGGGGATGGTGGTGCAGTGCTCTCCATACTGGCACAGGAGCCTTGGAAAGGCTAATGTCACGGGATACAGGGCTGTGCAGATTTATCCCACTGAAATAAGATAGCACAGGTGTCAGGACAGGTACAGACCATAAGGAACCATGAAACAAATCAGAGAATCATTGAGGTGGGAAAAGACCTCCAAGATTATCAAGTCCAACCTTTGACCAATCCCCACCTTGTCCCCCAGCCCAGAGCACTGAGTGCCATGTCCAATCATTCCTTGGACACCTCCAGGGGATGGGAACTCCACTACCTCCCTGGGCAGCCCCTTCCAGTGCCTGAGCACCCTTTCTGTGAAGAAATTCTTCCTGATGTCCAACCTAAACCTCTCCTGGTGCAGCTTGAGGCTGTTTCCTCTCATCCTGTCACTTGTTACCTGGGGGAAGAGCCCGACCCCCACTTGGTTACAGCCTTCTGTCAGGGAGTTGTAGAGAGTGAGAAGGTCCCCCCTGAGCCTCCTTTTCTCCAGGCTGAGCCCCTCCAGCTCCTTCAGTCACTCCTCATAGGACTTACTCTCTGGAAAAAGGGTAGTTTTACCCTCCTCTTCAGTATTAGGAGCTCTAAAAGGTCTCAAAGTGTGTGGTACAACAGAGATTAGCACAGAAGTCACGTGGATCCTTTGCAAAGAGCTCAATTCTACCCCAGTGATTGGCCTTTTCCTTGGGAATATTTGGGAGTCAGATGCAATGGAATCCCATAGGCACAGAGCTGACACTGATTTGCACTGACTGTCAACTCTGAGGGTTTTCCAGGTTTCTTGGCCTCCCAGCATCTTCTCTGAGCTTCTCCTAATAGAATGGGTCCTTAAAACCAGTGAGGAGCAGCACATGATGAGAAAAGAGGAAGAACTGTGTGGTTCTGGCTTTCCATATTGTCTTAGAAACACTGCTGGTCAGAGTCCATAACCTCCATCATCCAGGACATGCCATGTTTGCACTGAGTATTTGGTTTATCTCCCTGCTATTAAAAAAAAAAAAAAAAGGAAGTCTTTTTGACCAGAATAATCATAAAAATATATTTTGGAGTAATTTGAGCTTTGAGAAATCAAAAGTACGCATTTACTTGCGTTCCTTGCTTCTTTACATTACAAAAATAGAAATCCCTTTAAAAGGAAAAAATAACATTTGTTCCAGTACAGAAGGAGTTTGATCTCATTAAAACACTCCAGCACCTGGTTTTTTTTGAGATCCATCACTTTGAATTATATTTAATATTCATGTGAAACAATCAGTCACAGTGAACTTCATCTTGCTACGCAGCATAAACTTTCACAGCGAAATGTGCAAAGCATCCTGTAAATATAATAGAATACGGATCTAAATACATCAAATGTTCATTTAGAATGATATGAGTTAACATCAGCATGTCTACTGGAATAAAAGCATTGGATGGTTCTTAGGTTGCAGAGAGGACAAGAAGAGAACTGTGAGGGATCTTTTTACAGATCACCTCCTGCACAGATCCAGTGGACGAGACTAAATTCTCTTTGTCTTCTCTGTCCCAAAGGATGAGCTTCAGATCTAGTTGACAGTCTTATTATTCCAGGACCTGCAGCAGACCAGGACCATCATATCAGACATTTTTTGGCTCTCTGGAATATCTCTATCCCAAGCTACCTGCTACCAGCATGCAATGGAAACACCTTCCAGGAGCCAAATGAGGAGAAGTTTATATGATTTGCAGAAAAAGTCTTACAGAATTTCATATTTCTCCGGAAATCCAAGTTAGGATTAGGCTCACCTAACACCAAGGTGAGACTACAAATTAGGGATATGGCCACCTAAAGGCAAGAGAAGAATGACAGCTATCTTGCCAGTCTCTGGGCATCTCCATCTGTGCTTGCTACGTAGGCTTCCCTTGGAGTCAGAGCATCATGGGATCACAGAAAGGTTGGAAAGGACCTTAAAAATCATCTAGTTCCAACCCCCTGACATAGGCAGGGACACCAGTCAGAAGACAGAGACGTGGACTCCCAGGTTTAGTGTTCTGATCTCTCTTAGATGTCCTTGTTCTGAAAGGAAAAATTATCTCCGCTGCTGAGCTCATCTGAAACGGTACATTTCTGGATGTAGTTTGAGACAGGGACAACCTACTTAGGTCACAAATATCACCTCCACGGGATGCCAAGATAAGCATTGTGTCATCTCACCGTGCTGGTCCGAGGGCGCAGGAGGTTGTTGAGAGGTCAGTCCCGCTCCAGCAGGGCTCGTGCCACGCCAGGCGTTGTGCTTTGTGCGGGACCGCGTCTGTGTGGTGGCTCCACAGCAACACTCAAGGCAAGGAGCTTCTCAAAGCAGGGCTCACATCAGGAACAGCAACACCAAAACTGATATTATTGTTACTTTTCGAAGCAGCTCCACGGTTCCAATCCTGCAGTCCAGCTTCTGCTGTTTGTGTGTTCCTTTGCAGGTACCAGGTGCACACCCTGGGTATGGCTGCCTTGAAAGAGAAATAGATTTTGTGAGGGGCTCCTGAGTATAGATTTCCACACCCACAGTTTTATTCTGTTCACTTTGACTCATATAGAATACTTTCTACTTTCTTCAACTAGTACCCACACCATTTTTTACTTATTTTTTTTTTAAATCTCAATTTCCAGTAATTTTGCCCTCCCCTCTCTTCCCCCGGATTCAGAGGTTTGTGGTTAATAGCTTCCTGGATACACAGGCTGCCTTACAAACTTTGCAAATTAAAGAGAACATCCCAGTGAAACAAAATTCAAGTCTGATAAAAGCACAAGGCAAAATACAGAATAGGGCAGTATCCAGATGTGGGATACTGGACTAAATTCTCCTCTTCCTTGGACTTTGTACTGTGGAAATGAGGGTGCTGGTGATCATGGGAAAAGTGCTACTGGCTTTTCTCGTCATAATAAGCTGGTCTTTTCAATCTAGTCTGGTGTCTCATTCACTTTATAGCTACAGTTTTCTATTCAGTTTGATCAGCCACTTGGAATTCCCAAGTGTCAGCTGCACAGTTTAAAAACTGCTTTCCAAAGGATAATTATGCAGACCTATTTTTAGATTCTTAAGTACCTGCTTTTAGAAGCAGAACTGTGGATTTAGGCACCCATCTTAAAAACTTAGCCCACGGCAATGCTCTGCTATCCAGGCTCCAAACTTGGGGGCTGAGCTAGAAGTATGACACTGTGCACTTGTCCTGTGTCTGTGCCTCTCCATCACTTTGGCTTATTGCCAAAGACCTTACAGGCTTCCATAAGAAAATGTCTCCACAGGAATTAGTATGAGGCAATATTAGCCCTCAGATTGGTGGCTGTAGTTTGGTGAGAAATCTTCTCCACTGCCTTCAGTTTTCCATCTTGCCTTGGGCTGTGGTCACCCAAGGGTTTGTCCATGTTTACTAGACAAGCCATAATAATTAGAAATACTTTGGGCTTACCAGATCCTCCTGCATTAAATGCAGACACCACCTACAAGGAGCAGAGCGAAGCCCACTGTAGGAAACCCACATGGCTGGGAGTTGATTAGAGGTTTGGAGCATTTTGAAACTCCTAGAAAAAGAATAAGATTCCAATTTCAGAGCATCCCTGGCCTCGGTTCGTCCCCTTAGGTGTCCTCTAGGATCTTCCCCAGACTGCAGTGACCCATTTTCATTGGGCACTGTCTTCAGGTCTTCAGAATGAGTTTTCCTTGAGGCTTTCCTGAGCTGCAGAAATTTACAGGTCATCCACCTGGGGTCATCTCATATCTTAAAGGTTATCTTTGACAGTTAAGCTTTAGGTCTGCTGGACACAAGTAGATCTCTCTGAAGTTTCCTACACCTTTTCTGTACCCTGCTTAATTCACCTTAAATTCTCCGCCTTGGTCCGGTCACCCAAGACTGATGTTTCCAATTCCTGTGGTCACTCAGTTCACAGGCAGAATGGGTCCCCCACTTCTCCCCTTCATGGCCTCCTGTCATCCCATGGTCCTTTCTGCTCACCTTCCTTTGCAAACTCTGTGGAGTTTGCATGGTTTTCGTGCTGTTCACGTTTTCGAGACTGTTACAGCGCTCCATGATTCTATGGTGTGTTGTGTTCAGTATCCACAACATTCCTTCAAAACTTGTGACCCCTTCCCAGAGAGACAAAGCATGTCCTGTTGATTTCATATGTGGCATACCTGGTTGGCATTTTGAGGTTTCTAAAGGGAATTTTGCTTCTTAATCTTCCCTGATGGAGGAGGGTTGGTCCCTGCCGTCATGGAAGGCACAACTAATCCCATGCATGCTTCTTCCAGATGCATTTTCTGAGATTTCTAGAGGAAGGCCTTAATTTCACTAGTCCTGGGAGCAGCCTTACCTATAATGCTCCCTTTAAAGGCATCCTCATCATTTATCTGGTCTAATTATACAATCAGTAGATGCCCAGGCAGTGTTTGGTTCCACAGACATTTAAAACCAGCCAGCACTGCTGCCTAAAGAAACAATCTTACTCTTGCTCTATATCAGCTCTCTACTCTTTTCCTTGAGTCTAAGTGGAGAGAAAAATTGCCTTAAACCCAACATAATAAAGAAAAATATTGAGTTTTTTTCAATTCCCAGGACATTTCACCTGGCTGCAGAAAGACCCATGCTGGCAGAAGGGAGGAGTGGCACAGGCGACCAGATCTGTTGCTTTCAGTGTTGTCTTCTGTCAGCCTTGAGGATTTGTTGAACTGCAACTTTAAGGGTAAATATTTGCTAAATTGCTTCCCATCTCATCTCTGTCCTGACTTTCTAGTTGCTGTATCTAGTCCTTTCTGTTGTGTGCCAGTGGTTGCCCTCAGCTGCTTTGAGTGGGACACTTCCTCTGCTTTTCCAGAATTCAGGTCTTCTCCAGATATTGGCAGCTGCTGATCCCATTGTTCTCAGCTGCAGGTTTATGCTGTGGGTAAGAGATTTTATTTTGTGTTCCATAGTTCTTAGTGCAGACTTGAGGGGTTCCATGTAAGAGCCTTCCAGCTGATGAATCACGTAAGAACAACTAAGATTTTCCTTTCCTTCCAGATCAGAAACCTGTTTTTGTCTCTGCAAATGTGTCTTGATATTTTAGCCAAACAGCTCCTATTATTAATAAAGAACCATCAGAGATTTTAATCTAAACCCTATACATATATACTCATTGGGAAGAAATTCCTCCCTGTGAGGGTGGTGAGGCCCTGGCACAGGTTGCCCAGAGAAGCTGTGGCTGCCCCATCCCTGGAGGTGTCCAAGGCCAGGTTGGATGGGGCTCTGAGCAACCTGGGCTAGTGGGAGGTGTCTCTGCCCATGGCAGGGAGGTTGGAATGAGATGGCCTTTAAGGTCCTTTCCAACCCAAACCATTTCTGGGATTCTATGATTAGACCTCCACAGAAATGTTCTCTCTCAGAGAAAAATGTCGCTTCCCTTGGAGGACATTTGTCTTAGCTCAGAAAAGGTGTGAAAGTCTTTTCCTCCAAACTACAGCTGACACTCCAGGGACAGCTATAACTGGATGGCTCTCAGTTTGTGTAACTATTTTGCATCCTGTACTTGTTGGATATTCTAATGGTTGAAGATGTGGTCAAAGCATGACTACAACGATGGTGCTCTTTCTGCGCTGCTGGAATTCCCACCACAGTGACAGATTTCTGGTTCCCTACTGGAAGAGTTTGCAAGTGGCACACTTTCTCAATGCTGCCTGGTTATTTCCAACCTGATGCTGCTCTGGAGTGTTTTTTCTATGGCATCCCCTAATTCAGACCCTGTAGAACCAGATGTTTCCTTTTATATTGCTACCGATCACAGGAAAGAAAAAAACACAAAACTAATGTGCAAAAAATTTGGCAAGTGACAGCTTGAGTGCAGAATTTTGTAATGCTGAGCCTGTGAGCCTCACACTAAACTAGTTCCAAAACAGGATGTTGCAGTGCATGTCTAATATCCCTTTTCTACCACACCCCAGAGCAATTTCTGTTGCTATCTGAGCTATGAATTGCATTAAAAAGCAGCAATCAAATCTCACAAAGAAAGATTATATCTGCTTCAACAAGCAGCAGGCACAGGTTTCATCCATTTTGCTGGAAGAGATGAACACAAAGGTGTTCCACTTTGAGACACTGTGAGAGAGCCCCCCTCCTCCTTCCCAATGCTCTGATAGTTGTGTTACTACAGCGACAGAAACAATCATGCTGTTTGTTAGTCATATCCAAAACCAGCAGACTTGCATAGAGGAGTTACGCTTTCCCTGCTGGTCCTATCATCTAAATAGAGCCAAGATAAAAATCAGATCTTAATCTGCTCAGTCATATGGCAATTCACTCCATCCTTGACTATCAGCTCTTGCTCCCCAGGAGCAAATATGCCACAGTTCATTCCACAGCAATCTCAGCTTCAGGATATAGTTATCAGCAAAGTTTTGAGGGGTTTATTAAATTGTCTCTCCGTCTATGGGATGTCACAATTTGTGTAGCTCGGGGAAAAGCACTTAAAAAAGCTCCATAGTTTGCACTTTTTCTAACAACAGGCTGCTATTTATTATTGGCAAGAACAGAGCACGGGCTTTAGAATTTAGGCAAAAAAGACCTCTGGCAATGAGGAAATGAGCCTAGACATTTTTCATGAATGGGGTAGAGCTGCTTAACTCTGACTGGCTTGTTTTCTTTTCTTCCTATTCACATCACTCAAGTCCCACCTTCCTGCCTTAAAAGGCATCTCGTTCCCTGGCAGCAAGACAAGTATCTGTTTGATGTCAGCACCCTTTTATTTGCTTAAAAGCATCTTTTTTTCAAGGCAGTAAATTGAAAATGACTACCGCGTCGAGAACTAGCCAATTTCCAGCACTCTCTGCAGAACTGCTCTGCTTTCACGTTTGAGAGTTATCATTAATTTTCTAATGAATAATGAGATCAGAGAGCCTGCATGCTGTATTATGTGTAGGAAAATGCTTATGTAAATCAGTATGGCTGTGGTAGCTTCCCAGGGGAACTTTAAAGCTTATCATATCATTAAATCTGATAACAATTCATTTTTTTTTTTTAAAAAGTAATGCAAGTAAAAAAAAAAAAAAAAAGGTCTATTCACTGCCTGTTTGTAATAATACGTTTATAATATGAAAGAGAAAGGAAGGCTGCTGGATCATATATGAGAAAATGCAACCAGAAATTCCTTAGGCTTTGCAAGCTGCACCCTGTGTGGAGGGAAAAAGCAGTCCCTGTATTTACATAGCTGGACCTTGTGAAATATGTTGAATGTAATGAGAATATTGTCATAGTTCAATGTGGATTTATCTTTTCCAGGCTCCCTGCAACAGATTCTGAAGCTTTTCGAGCAAAACATTTCCAGGGACCTTAGAGGCACCTTCCTCATATTCCTCTTCTTCTTCCTTTCCCTGTGAATAATGAGCTCAACGAAATGGAAGGAAAATATGCACCTCTCTTTTGACTTGTTTTTAGCATCATAGTGACAGGGATGACTGTGAATTGTAGTGGGGCTAAAGATATCAGGATACCATTTTCCCAGCGGGACCAAGGGCTGCTCCATGGATTCTAGTCATTGTGTTTACCACCTAGAAAACTTTTAATTAGTCTTCCTGCTTCCTTCCTCCTCTGCTTGTGCAGAATATAAACAGCATTTAGTTTGCCAGGACTGCTGACTGTGAAAGTTTCAAGATGTGTTGTGTGAGCATCACCAGCTCCTCCACAACGTCAAAAGTCTCAATGTCCCTTCTCTTTCCTTGGGTTGAACTCATGCAGAAATACTCCTGGTTTTGTGCTGAATGCTCAGGTGACTTGGACAGCCCTGCCAGGGGCTCAGGTGACCCCTCTCCTCTGGGACAAGAGGTGTCTCCTGGCATGAGAGTCCCGTGTGTTACAGAGCAGAGAATGGTAATGGTTGGGGTATTGCCTCTGCCTGCAAATATGCTGGTGGAAAAAAAAAACAATTCTGGAATTTCTGATGGGGGCATCGGAAAGACTGATGCAGGAACTTGGTGCTTAACAGACCTTTGTGCCTTTTTTTTTTTTTTTCAATGTGGAGACATAAACAAGCCCACAAGAAAGATGGAGAGAGACCATTTACAAGGGCCTGGAGTGACAGGACAAAGAGGAATGGCTTCAAACTGACAGAGAGGAGGTTTAGATTGGATATTGGGAAGAAATTCTTCCCTGTGAGGGTGGGGAGGCCCTGGCACAGGTTGCCCAGAGAAGCTGTGGCTGCCCCATCCCTGGAAGTGTTCAAGACCAGGTTGTATGGGGCTTGGAGCAAGCTGGGCTAGTGGAAGGTGTCCCTGCCCATGGCAGGGGGATTGGAATGTGATGATCTTTAGGGTCCCTTTCAACTCAAACCATTACATGATAAGTGGAGTTGCTGCATCCCCTCCCATCATCTGTTCATAAGGTCACAGCTGAGCCTTAGGAAATGAGACGTGCTCTTACCACTGTTTCAGTGTAGGGTAATCATGACTCCTCAAATCATGACTAATAATATTTTGCATTCTGTAGCTCTTTCTCCCGTGAATCTTGCTGTATTTTGCAAAGAAACCCAAACTGCTGCTTCCTAAGAATGCAAAGATGGATTTAAGAGGAGGTGTTCTCCATCAGCTCGCCCAGATGTGACACATCCTTTTGGATCTCGGTGACCTCCACCGTCCATCCACGAGAAGTGAGTACCACTGAGAGCTGGGGGAGAACAGGTGTGCTGATAGGAAGCCAGGAGATCCCTCTTTTTGTCCTAGACTGTCCCCTCTTCCGTGTTAAATATTAGCTACATGTTTTTCCACATTTGTTAGAAAGGGGGGAAAAGAATGCATCTGTTCCTCAGGGATGATGAACTGAAATTGGCCCCGATTCAGGAAAAAAAAAGTCTATTCAGCACAGCACTTAAACTGAGACATAAGTGCCAGCCTGAATAGGGACAGAGTTAAGCCTCTGTTTAAATGCTTTCCTGAACAGGGGTCATTAGCAGCAGCTCTCTCACTGCACAATGGATTATTACTAATGGAAGCAGCCAGTATTCAGATAGGCATCCAAACTTTTGGGTGCTTTCTTTATCTTAACTCTTTTCTGCCGCTTCTTGCAGGCCAGTTGGCTGCTGCACACTTAGAGATCCGAAGGGAAGGCTCCCAGCAATCTGCCAGGAGAGCCATTCAGCTCTGGAGTGCCGGTTTGGAGGGGCAGTGGCATGAGGTGGGGAATCGTAGGCGATGTGAGGCGGGTGGGGACTCCCTTTAAACTCGAGGAGTAATGAACACCTTTTTCTATTGGAAACTTGCTCAAACGATCATCAAGTGGCATTCCTGGGGGAAATTACAGAGCCACACAAATAAACATTTCGGCTGATTTAAAAATAAAGCTGATTTTCCTCAGCGCCTTATCAGAAAACTAAGCAGGTGTTGTTCTGTAATCAGCATAAATATCTGAATATTGCCTGTCAAACTGTGAATAAAATTGATTTATCCATGAAAATAGTTTTACAAAACATATGGGTTCATCCAAACCTTTTTTGAAACACATTTTCCCTCCCCTTTATTATTTTCAGCTTCAGCTGTGTTTGTGACCGCTCTCCAGTTTGTGAGGGAATGCAGGAGCAGGAGCCAAATGAGCACCAGTGAGGGACCAACTGCACATACAGATTCTGTGCACATTTATCTCTGCATGCAGCAGGGTTATCTCCTATGGAAGTTCTGGCAGAGTTCATAAGCCTCCATGTATTGCACACCAGTTTTTTATTCCTGCTAAATCTGGCTGTCATGGGAGACTGTGGCTTTCAGGAATGAAATGACAGTAAGGACAGTGCCAGGCAGGGCTTTTAAAGCCTCAAGAAGACTGGGGGGACAAGGTAATGTGTCTGGAAATGTACACAGGTCATTAATTTGATTTTTGTGTCGCTTCTCAGTTCAGATGTTCAAAGGCCCCCAGGCTCCTTGGGGGTGAACAGGGAATTATGGCTGTAACTCACAGGTAGGTTTTTTTTCACTTCCCAGTGTTCTTAGGAGGAGTTGTTATGAGTTTGGAAAGTATTTCTTTTTGGTTTGTGCAGTTGCAGACAAAATATCCATGAGAACTGTTGGACTCAGCTGCCTTCCTGTCATACAACGTGGCAGAAGGTTTATATTATATGACAGGAGGGCAGGAGGAACAGGAGTGCTGGCCCATCCCCAAATTAAATGTAGTTGTATGTTCTTCGTGCTAAAAGATTTGAATTGAGCACAAGAAATACAGAATGCATGAAGAAAATTAGGTGAGACATTTTCTTAATATTTGGATTTTAGCTAGGTGTCAATTACTATGGAAAAAAAATATCCACTTGGAATTAAGGCCATCTTAATGACCGTTTAGGGGTTTTGCCTCAAGGTCAGGAATGGTCACTTGTCAGGATTAGATTTTATTGGTGGATTTGACAAAAATGTTTGAAGCAGTAACTGGCATGTGTAACCAGTTTGCCTTTACATTGCAAATTAAAGTATTCAAAGGATCTTGGAATAAGAGTTATTATAACAGTGAAAACAGAAAGAAAACTGAGCCCTGCATTGCAAACATGTATAATGTGGTCTAATAGGAAAACAGTTATTCAGACTCTTTCCTTAACACTCAGATTTCTGAATTTAACATGTTTAAATGTTACTTGAAGGACCTGGTTCTGCTCTGGAGCTTTTGTGGAGCAGCACCTTGGTCTCCATGTGGTGGAAGGTGTTACTCCTTGTTGGAAGTACACTGCTGCCTTCCATGCTGATTCATCAGTGCCATGGAATTGCACCCTCGGTAAGTCTGCAAGGCTATTGAGCTGTGCAGTGTGTAAAGCTCTTCTGCAGAACTCTGTGAGTGACTGTGTTTTGACTGCTGAAATCAGTTAACGTTGTAGAATTGTGATGGTGTTCTTTCTGATACACTCTTAGTATTTCAAGGAATGTCTCCTTCCAGATAGTGTTGTATTCGTAAGAAATAGTCATGAGTTTCACCCAAGTGCTTGAATAGCTAAAAATGTTACCTCCTTACCATCTCACTTAGGTGGTGTTATGAACCAGATGATGTTCAAATGAAGGATAGCTCTAATTGCTGCGAGATGAGCAGGAAGACATTTAACAAATGACCTCAGCTTCGGCAGGCTGCCTGTGAGTCAATCCAACGCTGACATTATCCGCTCATAAAGCTGGACAGTCACACCCTCCCTCGTGAGCAGGGACGTGGCTGAGAAGTACTTGTGAGACCTCCCCTGCAGAGCTGCCTCCAGCTCTGGGGTCCTGGCACAGCAAGGACATGGAGATGTTGGAGCGAGGCCAGAGGAGGGACACCAAGATGATCAGAGGGATGGAGCAGCTCTGCTGGGAGGAAAGAT
>JAWWES010000041.1:57927854-57942068 GCA_035583135.1 Lophotriccus pileatus
CTGTGAGGGTGGGGAGGCCCTGGCACAGGTTGCCCAGAGAAGCTGTGGCTGCCCCATCCCTGGAAGTGTCCAAAGCCTGGTTGGATGGGGCTTGGAGCAACCTCGTTGGAGAGGTTGGTGGAGTGGGAGGTGTCTCTGCCCATGGCAGGGGGGTTGGAACAAGATCATCTTTAAGGTCTCTTCCAACCCAAACCACTCTTTGATTCCATGATTTATTTTCTAGGACACTCACCCTATTTCCAGGGTCAGGCTTTCTTGACTCAGACATGTTTCCTTGAAGGTACTTGGTTTGGATGAGGTGGCTGCTCCTACTGACCAATTCCCAACTACAGAAAGGGGCCCAGTCAATGGACATTCCAGGAGCGGAGGTGCAGAGCTTTGGGGCTGGCTGTGCATGGAGGCTGGAGGATTGGGAGCAGAAGACCCTGAAAGGGAGAGGGGCCCTCCCTGCAGCTGGCAGGGGACCAGCCAGAGCTGCAGCACAAGAACACTTTTTTTCACTCTTTTGCACTATCAGTCATCACTCAGTATGTGTTTTCAAGCATTTCCTTGCAACTGAGGGACAGAACACAAACATTTTTGAATGGGAAAGCTGAGATTTAACTGGGCTAGAGCAACCCAGGAGCTCAAGATAAAAGTGCCCTAAACACTACTACAAGATGTACAGGCATGTGATGGGAAGCAGCAGTATTTTGGGTTGGGATGGAATTCAAGGACCTCTCCATGCAGGCATTATGTAGATGCTACCCAGTGTAGCATGATATGTCTTTCTCTTCCCACAGAGATAGATAGAAACTGAAAGTAACTGCCTTTTCCTAACAGCAAGCATCAGAATTTCTTCTGCTGCAACCTATGTTTTCCTTCTGCTGCAGCCTGTTTCCTCATGTGTTTGGAAATTTATATTTTTAGCTGCAGATGGTTAAATGATTGTTTAATGTTTCTATCATACAGAGGTCTTAATTAGGGCCAATTCCTGTGTTGCCAGTTACAGTCCAGATTTGTAGGAACTGCCTTTAAGATATTTCTGTCTGAAAAGCTGTCTCTCTGCAGGTTGCCTCCCCAAGAGTGACAAACTCCTCCTGCCCTCTAATCCTAGAGCTTTATAGTTAAAAGTGTACTGAAGAGCATGATCACTGCCTTTGCTGTCTCATCCTGGGATTTTCCAGGCTCAGTGGCAGGATGTATCCCTGTTGTTTGCCCCTAACCCCACATTTGGAACAACATTTAAGCAGCTGTCTGGGACAGGGAGTTAAGACAGACACCGGGACGCTGGAATGGTGGCTAGGAATAAAACTTTAATTTGCCCTGTCTGAAAAACATGGGAAACAGCTAATCCTGGCTCTGTCTGCCCCCACAGCAGCTCCACTGGCACAAATACGGGTGGAGTTTTGCATTACATCATCGGGACAAACTCTAATGGGCTTATTTACGGCCAAGGCCAAGCGAGATGGAGCTTGATCCAGATCGCTGCTTACCTGGTGTAAACTGGGAGTAACTGCAGAGATAAACTGCCATAACCCAGATTAGAGTCTGGCCTCTTTGTTTGTAGTTTTTTTTTGGAAGCAGCTGGCTTTTAGAAATTACGAGTATCACATAAATCACTGGTAACAAAGTGGTTCTGGACCTCAGCCTCCAGCAGCTCCTGACCATCTATCTCTGTAAAAGGGATGTTTCTCCACGCAGCTGTTTTGTGTCCAGAGGCTTTCAGCTGAGCAGAGTGGACAATCCCACATCTCCTACAGCCTCAAGGAAGCGGGGATGTTTGTGTAGCACAGGAAACCAGGGAGAGGCAGCTTGTGAGATGCCATCTGATCAGAGGTGGGACTCCAGTAATGGAAGTCATATCTCATCTACTCAGCTCTGGGGGGAGGATGGAGTTGGACAATAAGTAGCCCTGATAACAAAGATCTTTCAGTGAGATACAGTCTGGTCATGACTGCTGGCACAATTCTCTGAATACAGCCAAAGCAGAGCAGGCACACAGGTGTGAGTAAATACCTCCCACCTGTTCCCAAGCACCTTGAGAGGAGGAATGGGGAGTGATTTGTCGTTATTTTATATTAAATCTGGCTTTTTTTTAAAAAGGCTGTGATATTCCACATACAAAATAACTTGAGGCTGCACTGATTTTGGGTGTGCTCATCCCAGGATGCTGATAATGGGGTCCTACCCTTTGTTTTTTCAATTCCACATGGGATCCCATTCTCAGGTTTTTTTGGCTCTGGGGCTGTGGGACAGCATATTTAACTGAACAATTAGTTACTTGTCTGGGAAGAGTAGGATATGAGGGTGTTTAGGCTGAGGCTACATTGGGCAGAAGGACGTTTTTATGCCTTGTTTCTGCTGTCAAGATCAGCTAGTCCAAGGTAAATAAAGGTTTTGTTATTTAGTAGTATGTTTGAGGAATAACTTAACTAATAAGGTGTTGGGGGGTTTTTGTGATTTTTTGGGGTTTTTTGTTGTTTTGTTTGGTTTTTTTGTTTGTTTGTTTTCTGTTAGAAGTGCTAAGACATGATGTCTACCTTGGGCCAGGTCATTTTTAAATGATACAAATTCCAATTACCCACCTTGGGCCAGATCATTTTCAAATTATACAAATTGGCATAGCCCCATCAGCAGCAGTTTGCGCTGGCTGAAGATCTTGCTCATGCCTTCATTGATCTTAAACTGCAGAAACATCCAGGTAGCTGTTACTGAACTGCAGCTGTTGTCTCCTTTGATATATTTCTCCCATGTAAATTTTGTTGTTTTCTCCAGATTCTTGGATAGGAGTATCATCAGTGCAAGCAATTTAGTTAATCTGTCTTAATGAGCATTTGGATTCCCGATATGTGTTGTAATATTTGTACTTGAGAAGACCAAGTCTAGTTTACTCAAAAGAAAGCTAAGAGACAACTTGGTTATGGTTAGTGGTACCAATGTAGGTAAAAAGCCCTGCCAGCCAGAAAAACCCACCCCTAAAACATGTCATGAGCAGCTGAGCAGACACAATCCCATTAAGAAAGATTAAGTTTGTTATTTTGGTATTTAATGGTGTTCCGGTTTGAAAACAGGCAGACAAATTCTTTGTGTCCATGATGTAAAATTCACCAGGTACAAACTCTTAATTGTTTCCTTTGATGCTTCTCCATGGATTCTCAGTCTCCAGAGAGGACTGGGCAAACTCCTTTGTTTGAAAGAGGTGTCTTTCACATATATAATGCATTCATCAGAATACAGGTTGTGAAGATAAATGCAAGTAGTGCTGCACCATGGAGGTGGTGGAGTTCCCATCCCCTGAGGTGTCCAAGGAATGACTGGACATGGCACTCAGTGCTCTGGGCTGGGTGAAAAGGTGGTGTTTGGTCAAAGGTTGGACTCAATGATCTTGGAGGTCTTTTCCAGCCTCAGTGATTCTGTGAGGTTCTGTGAAGGTGTCAGCATTTCCAGAAATAAAGGCCTGGATATGAGATCACCAGCATCCTATTTTTTAGGTTAAAGAGAGGTTCTCTTAGATAGGATGGCCTAAAGACAGACTTGGAAAGAAACCTTCTCCACCTTCCTGATTCGCAACTGCATTTTGCTGCACTTGTCTGTTTTCTTTGGAAGTGTCTTTTTCAAATATTGGAATATCCTGATATTGCTCTATTCATTAACCAGCTAGAACTGTGCAAGAGGGGGGTAGCTCCTCTGCCTCAGGCACAGTTGGGGCTTTTTGTCATGTAGGAGTACCTGGCAGGCTTTGCAAAGGGCAACAAATGATTCCTTCCTAATGTGAGAGCAGCAGGATCCAGGCATGCTGGTGGAAGGCAGGGCCGCTGCATCAGAGGGAAGAAGTTGCTGACACCCAAAGAAATGAGAGAGGGTGTGATAGGAAAGGAAAATATTTTGAAAAATGTTGTTTGCAAGTGGGGGCTGAATGGCTGTTAGAAAACCAGGGCATTAAACATTTTCCTCCTCTCTAAGAAAATTATTTCCAAAGGGTGGAGCTGTAAAATACCTCTATGTTATAGTTAGCTTTTCAGTAAAATATTGTTGTAGGACAGAGGTCTTTGCACATGAAATCTCTCCTGACTCCCTATCTCTCATGGAAATTCTGTCACTTCTTCATTCAAAGGGATCAAAATCGGGCACAGAGTAGATGCCAATCATAGCCTGAGCTTTTAAATGCTTCCAGTTTCATCTGAGAGAGCTGCAATTCTTCTTAGGGGGGAGAAGGGACAATGAAATTTCCTGTGGAGAGCAGGAGCCCTTCATAAGGGTTGTTATGTGAAGGGTGTCTGTCTGACATCACAGTTGCTCTCCTGGTGTTCCCGGCCGGTGTTGCCTTCCCCCTTTTATCTTGGGGGATGAGAAACTTGGGTGGGAAGCTCCCATGGCACGTGCAGAAAGCTCCATACAGGAGAGCCTTAAAGGGCTCACCTTCTGCAAAAGGGGTTTCTTGTCTTGGAGAGGGATGTACAAGGGGCATGAAATAGCTCCCCAAACAAACTTCAGCCTTTGCCTCAGCACCGAGGCCGAGGCTTCCCCCACATCCCTGCCTGCAAACGGGCCGGTGGGATGGGAAGCTCTGCAGGGCAGGGGATGTGGCTCATTAAGGGGAAGCCCTTAATTTGCCTGGCCTTTGGGCATTCCTGTGAGGCAGATAGCAAATGAGAGTATTGGCATGACAATCTTTTGGAGGGACAGCTTGGCAGACTACAGGAGAAATATGTACAGATAAAGTGACCTTGCGATTTTGAAAGTGAGACCCACTATTTGTTTTGAAACACATTGCCTCGGTGACCCTGCAAGTTCCGCAGACATGTCCTGTCTGGAAATGCCAAAACAGGTTGTACACTGCATTTTCAACCAAGTTAAGGTTTTGTTGAAATAAAGAATATCAGTCAAAGGCTGTTAGGCCAGAAGGCCACATTCCTTTGGCCGTTGTTGATTGCACCAGTATCTTTTGTCTAAAAGCCTGTGCTGACAGGGCATCAGAGGAGAACTCCTGGGGTGAGTGGGGATGAGTGAGGGGAGCCACATGTATCTGCATCCCTGTCAGATTTGTGCCATCAGAGGTCAAGTTCTCAAGCTCCGGAGAGGATCCTCCAGCACCCAGTGATTAGTCAAGGGGAGAGCCAGACACCCTTCACAGCACAGAATCAACATTATACAGAGCCTGACAAGGAGGAGTGGAATATAATACATGGGAGAGGGCAAGGGAGGTGCTGGTCACTGCTCTGGTAAAATGGGAGGGGACACAACCCTCTCCCTGCCCTGGGTCCTCACCCTTCATCACAGGAAATGTTCAAAATGAGATGGGTGTGTTGGGACAATCAGACCGTGGTGCTGAGGTCCCTCAAGTGTATGGGCTGGTCTTGGTTAACTGGAGATGTTCTTCAGGATAGGATTCAAGTTCACATGAAATTGTAGCTCAGGTATGTGTAAGTATAACAGAGCTGGGTGATTTTTCTTCCCTCCTGGTGGCAAATGGGAATTTTGCTGAGAAAAATGCTGGGTTTACTGCCTGGAAACTGTTCACAAATGTGGTAATTTGGTGAAAAGTTGGTCGGATAAAAAATATAGAAAAAAAAAAGAAAACCAAAGGAAAGACTTATGCCTCCCTTTTTATCTCTTAGCATCAGGGATGTGGGAGAGACAAGTTCAAGTCTCTCTTTTTCCTGGGCTGACGTGATTTTAACTTTCCATTATAGCTGGGGTATTTTAGTTGGTGATATTTGTGGCTTGCTCCTATGAGAGCCATCCTGCTCTGTGTGGAATACTTAAATATTTACCAAGCTGTGGAGCAGGGGTGGGGAGGGAGGGTTGGGAATGAGAACAAATTGATTGCCAGCCTGTCCTCAGGACACTTACCAAAGAGAGGGAGCATCTGAGTCACAGGCTCTGATTTGTTTAGGCAAAGAGGACTCAGGTCAGCCAAGGGATTGAGAGTAGCTTTGACTCCTCATCTCCTGGTGAAAGCACCAAGTCACTTCCCAGAGATGACAGTATCCTAAGGCAAAAGGAGTGGTCTCACTCAGAACTGGAAAAAGGGGACACAACTACTTTCTCTTCCTGGTCAATGTTTTTCACCAGTCATTTTATTTGTTTCTCTGTTTGGTTGTTTGTTTTTCAACTGGAGAGCGAGAATATCCTGTTTCAAGCCTGGAGTTCTTTATTCAGTGCAAGTTGAAATGTTTTGTTTCGGGGTGAGAAAAAAGCAACAACCAAATCACTGCCTGTACTAAAATTGATATCACTCCTTGACTCATCTGGGAGTAGTGGAAGAACCTTTAAGTCACCTTTTGCCAAAAGGTCACCTGGTTTCCTCAGCCTGCAAATGCCTGTGGAGGTGCTCCAGCTGAAAGTTGAGAGGGAATTTGGTAGCTCAGGAGAAGAGGGTCTGCTGGGAGAAGGTGGGAGTGTATGGCTCCCTGGGGGAGAGGAGCAGGGTAGCACAACTCACTGTTGCTCTCGGGTCTGCCTTGCTTCAGTGGGCTCCATCCAAGAACCTAGAACCATTCCCAAGGCTTTGTCAAAACTTCGGCACTTCCATAAACAAATTTTGGGGATGGGGATTGGCAATTATGATTATTTTGTTTTAAAAAGTCCTTAATGGTGTTATCACTACGAAGTGGTAGAGGTGGAGGTGGAGTCCCCATCCCTGGAGGTGCTCAAGAAAGGAGTGGATGTGGCACTCAGTGCTCTGGTTGACAAGGTAGAGATCGGTCACAAGTTGGACTCGATGATCCTGCAGGTCACTGGAATAATGATTCTAATTTTCACTTTTATTTTTTTAATTTTAAAACATGCAGTAAGGGAGAGGGAATTTTATAAAGCTGTCCAGATCTGCAGACATTAACACCCGAGGTGCAGACACAAGTCAGCATCAGCTGTGTCCTGTTCTGATGTGCTGCACAATGGACTAACCCAAAACAGCAATTTTGGTTTAGCAGCTGAGAAGCTCTTCACTTTGTGAATTTTTCTTTGTGCAGTTACCCATGGCCTTTCACATTTCAGTGTTATCCGTGGGGGGGTTGTGTGGATGTGGCATGTTAGAGCACTCCTGTGAAGCACTTTTCCATGCAAACCACATGAAGTGATTAGGACTAGAGGGATGTCAGAAATACACTAACATAGAAATTCATAAGCATTACATATCTTCTCTGCAGGTAGCAAAAATAAAAGCTTTAGCTGTCAAGTTCTCACTCAAATTAAAACCAAATAAATAAAATAAAATCTGGGAATCAACAGTGAAGATTTTGCGGGCTCAGTTTTGGTTTGTGGATATGGTGTCCCTGTATATCTGCATTGATTTTGCCGAGGGTTTTGCTGGCTTACACCGTAATAAAGACCAGCAGTAGCAGCTTGGTGATTACCCTACGTTGTGTCTCTTTCTTCTACCCTGCCCTCTTCTTGAAGTTCTCCCCACTATGCTCTGTCTCAGCCCTTGCTGGTCTCTCTTTTCCACAGACTTTCCAGCTTTTCGGTGACTCTGAACGTGATCACCAAGAGGAAGCAGGGGAACTTTTCACCTTTCTGCTGTCACCTCTTTGTTTTCTTGGCTGGGACACCTGCAGCATCCTCACCTCTCCCATCCATGCCAGCTGGCCATCCTTTGCAGCAGGAGTTGCCCCTTCCCTGGGGTGTGGAGCACAGCTGATGCAGCTCCATTTATTGGTGTCTCGGGGCACTTGAAGGGAGGGAAAAGAGAGAAGCCACTGCTACACATAATAAAGGAAAAATTCACCTTTGTTTCACAAAATCACAGGGTGGGTCAGATTGGAAGGCACCACAGTGGGTGATGTGGTCCCACCTCCCTGCTCAATAGTCCCATCACTGAGCCAGGTAAAGAAAGCAACAGCCTGTAACGAGTGCTGCCTGTCACACCGTGGCTGCCACATCAAGGTGAGCGTTTCCAAAGCCTGCAAGTGCCTTATGAAACCAAATTCAGCTTACAGTTAGACTTTGTGCCTCCAAAGTGCCTTAATTATTTTGGGAAATTAGATTTTGGGCCAATTATTTTTTTTTCATTAATCAGAATTGCTTAGCATGAAAAACAATGGGATACAAGCTCCTGAGTTACCTGGGTAGCTTTGAAAGCATTACTCATTTATTTGCTTTTCTGAAGGAGTCGAAAGCGTGGCAAATCTGTTTTCCAGAGAAAAGGGGGTTCAGTTGTTGGACACAGCTTAAAGTACAGGTTATGGTGAACGGTGGGATAAAGACAGAGCTCTCCAGAGGACAACGAATGATGCACGTGGTTGATGAGTGGTCTCCAGGGCTGCCACCCCTCCTCCATGGAGTGCTCTTAGGAAGCCAGGAATTGCCTGAGAAGGGGGGAAAACCCTCTGCCAGAGACACTGAGTTCCTTGAGCCGGGCTCCTGCCGACCCCCTGCCCCTGCAGGTACTTTTCTGCCACCTCGGTGCGGCTGCAGGGCTTGAAAGCGCTCTGCTCCTCGGAGCTGGAAACGGCACAGGTAGGGCACGATAATCGGGAAGATAATCTGGAAGGTTATTTACAAGGCACCATAATGGAAACAGGTTTCCATGACCTGCTCCTTCTTTATTGCCCTGTGCCTTTGGCTCGACCCGGCGCACGTCTGGGAACATCGTCCCCAGCCTGGCAGGGAGCCCGGGGCTTTCGGAGGAGGTGGAAGGTTTTTGGCTACTGCTTGTAGTGGCAAATCAGCTGCAGAAGAGGGAGCCCATGTCTTCTCCAGCCTGGAGAAATTTCCTCTTTTTTTTACCTCCTATTTCCTCTTTTTTTTTTTTTTTTCCCCCACAAGTCATTTTCACACCCACAAAGGAGGAAACTGAGAAGGGGGTGGGTGTGTGTGGGGGGGGAATGGAGCGGGTTAAGGAACTCGAGTGTGGAGATCACTGCCTACCGGACAGCCCAGACCCCTCTTAGAGCCTCCCCACGGGGCCAGGTCCCTCCCCTTCAAAGGCCAGAGGTTGCAAGAGGAGGAAGGCTCTTTTTGGGCTACCACAAGAGGTACCATCTCAAAATCTTGTGAGTACCTATCACAGGTGCTTGTACTCCAGGCATCATCCTCACAGGGTGTCAGAATGACAGGAATGTTTCCTCTGCAGCACACAGACGTGAGCTGGCTTGCACGGGACGTGGTTCAGCGGGAGGCACCTCAAACAGCCTTAACACCAAAACAAGCAACACTCATGCAGAACCACTCTGATTATGCCCTTCACCCACACACTTCATAACCATCACCCCTTTTACTTCCCACTCTGGTTCATTATGACCAAAACAAAAGGCAAGGGAGATACTGTTAATGAGGTGCAGAGGGATGGACGCTGTCACTTTTTGCTTGAGTGGGTTTAGCAGAGCTCCAAAACAAAACTTGCGGCGCTGCATTAGCCAGCTTCAAAAAAATGCCCGAGCTTACCATAAATTACATTATTCCCAGTGAATACTGTGGTATTTGTTGCCCCTCCACCCCGCACCAGGAAGGGATCTGTGGCAGGGAGATACTTCAAGGAGACTGTGGTTTGTATTACAGCTGCTAAGATAACCGGGAGCTTTCAAAAGGAATCTCAGCCAGCGCAGCTTGTTTTACAATACTAAACTCCAAGGAGGAGGGGGGGGTGGAAAGTAAGTTTGTTTTCCACACTGCCCCTTTATCTTGATGTCAAATATATCCCCTGGGAAAGGAAAACATTTAACCAGCAGATCCCAGGGACACACACACACACACACACATGCGTGTTTTCCCTGTTAAGCCGCAGCGGTGTCCGGAGCGTGGCACTGATCTGTGCTGATGCTGCCGGACAGCTGGAGGTCTGGCAGGCAGGGAAAAGCCCAGGGAGAAGGTGCTTCAGGTTCAGTACACAGGTCCTGCTGCCAGCCTGTGATTGGAAATGGTCAAACCCACAAGCTGCCCGCTGAAGGTGAAGTTGTGATCCGATTGAGAGCAACTCCATGAGGGGGGATAATTACAGCTGGAGAGGAACCATTTCACTGAATCACAGAGTCACAGAATATGCTGAGTTGGAAGGGACCCACAAGGATCATCGAGTCCAACTCTTAGCCCTGCACAGGACCATCCCCGAGAGTCACACCATGGGCCTGAGAGGATCATCCAAACACACCTTGAGCTCTGTCAGCCTTGGGGCTGTGCCCACTGCCCTGGGGAGCCTGTTCAGTGCCAACCACCCTCTGGGGAACCTTTTTCTAATATCCAACCTAACCCTCCCCTGACACAATTTCAGGCCATCCCCTCAGTCCTGTCCCTGGTCCCCACAGCAGAGATCAGTGCCTGCCCCTCTTCTTCTCCTCCTGAAGCAGTTGTAACTGCAGTGAGCTCTCCCCTCAGTCTCCTCTTTTCCAGCTGAACACACCAAGTGCCCTCAGCTGCTCCTCATGCAGCTCCCCCTCAAGCCCTTCACCACCTTGGTTGCCCTCCTTTGGACACTCTCTAATGGCTTCATATCTACCTTATATTGTGGTGCCCCAAACCACCACAATATTCCAGGTGCTCTGCCCCAGTGCATGCCCTCAGCGCACACAAACATGTAACAAAATCCAGTCATAAATCTCCCAGGTAGCTCATGTCTGAAATAAGGTTTACACTTTCAATGAGGAGGGGCATTAACTATTGTCATGGCTTCTCGGGCAGGTGCTGAAGGGATCTTTGTTGCCTCCCTGGATTAGTGTAAATGGTTTGATCTAACGCAGTCAGAAGCTCTGACCTTAATACCGACATTATTGCCTGGATTCTGAAGTCCTGGATGATCAGAATGAAACTTCCTGGTCTGAAAGCCCTTTCCTCATGATTATTATTATTATTATTATTATTATTATTATTATTCCCAAAGAAGGACTCCTCATCAGGAACTGTAATGACAGGACAAGGGGGAATGGCTTCCAACGGAAAGAGAGAAGGTTTAGATTAGATGTTAGAAAGAAATTCTTTGTTATCCAGGCAATAAAGACGCTGGAACAGGTGGCCCAGAGAAATTGTGGTTGCTCCATCTCCGGAAGTATTCAAGGCTTGGAGCAACAAGGTCTAGTGGAAGGTTGGAAGCAGGAGGTTGGAACAAGATGATCTTTAAGGTCCCCTCCAACACAAACCATCCTGTGATTATTCCCCAGCCTGACTGATAAGGATCTATGTCTCCAGAGCTCTGGATCGTAGCTCTGCTGGTGACCAAAAACATGGTACAAATGCAAAGGGTATGTCATGCTTTGGGCAAAATTGGCGAAGAGGTGATCCCAGGGTCAGAACAAATGTTGCAGTTGCTAATGTTGGAGCCAAATTTGCTTACTGGCAGATAAGGAAGGGCCGAACTTCAGTGTTCCTAAAGAATATGAGTATGCTTAGGGGGGACACCTTCTCATACACACACAAAAAAATAAATAAGCCAAAATATCTTTCCTAATGCAGGATCAGAGAAGCAGCCGAGGCATTTACATGAGCATATCGCCTTTTCAGAGCCGCTTAGCTAGAAAATGATACCAGGTTAAACGCGGGGCTCACCTCACATACCCACGCTCTGGTGGAACAGTGAAGTTCAAATCTATATTTGGGTTTCACAGAAGGTTGTTGTCTTGTTATGAGGCTGAAGCGCATTTCCAGCGTAAAAATTCTTCAGTGGTGGTTTGTTCTACATTTGAAATACGCTTCTGTAACCAGCCTCTGTGGCTTGGGGCCACCGCTGCACACGCCACATCTTTGAGCTGAGCCTCTGCAGCTGTCCTGTTTTCTGAGTGGGGAAGGCTGAGGGTAAGAAGTCTGATTTCTCTCTCACTTGCACATGCTTTACACTGGTGGTGCTCTCGGGGAGACCTCTTAGTTCTCTGTTACTCCACTAAGTGTATGGGTCTGGGAGGTGTGACTGACCCCTGGGGGGGGATCTACCTGAGGATGCAACAGGGCTAAACGTCTTGTGGTCATGGTGTAAGGCCAGAAAATACTCTTTGGATCATCTGTACGGTGCAGAATTTAGAGCTTTCTGCAGAAAGGCCACACACTTCATTCAGGCAACTGAAAGCAAAGCTCTTAGGAAAACAGTCTTGACTTAAACACTTCTGGTGTTGGAGTCTCTAGCAGTTCCCTCGGTGGGTGGTTGCCATTTTAGCCTTGATGTTATTTCTTATTTGTTAAGCTAGTCTTGTTTCCTGTTCCAGCCATTGGCTCGCTACAGCTATGGTTGAGTAAAGAGAATTTTGCTGTCACAACTCCTGTCTGCAACATCTCATGTCCTCGTGTCTCTCCCTTTCCTTCTCCCAGTGCCTTTTTCTTCATGTTGGTTTCTCCTCATCACTTCTCTTCTCACTTCATAATCAGTCAAATAAAATGTGGAAAGTTCTTAATGAAAGAAAACCTGTTTCCAAACAAAGTTATTTTCTACCTCTGTTTTTAATGGCACTGTTTCTTCTGACTATTTCATCCTCTCCTAAGTTATTTGTCCCTTCTTCTGCTAAAGCAGAGAGACTCACAACTCAGACTACGGCATCTTTTTTGCTCCTCTGCCCCCTTGGGTGCTATTGAAATGCAACCAAACCCAAATCAACCCTTTAGACTTCTCCCATACTGAGCATTTTTCTATTTCTTTGAACACTTTCCAGGAAGGGAGCTGCTACTTCAGAAGGCATAAATCAGCATCAGGTTCTTGCAGCCAAAAAGGTTAAAATTACAGCAAGATACATACAATCTCCATGGGTTTCACTGGGCTTTCTGTCTGTGCAAGACCATTTAATTGAAGAACTTTTTATTTATTTATTTATTTTTAAATTATTATTTCACTGGACAAACACAGGATGGACTAAAACCCAAATATACCTCCCACAACCTCTCATCCTGTGATTTGTGAAATTTCACCAGGCTACTTGCCCTCTGAAGCCCAGGGTGTCACTGTGCACTGTATGTCAGCTGAGGTTTGGGATGCCAGATGTTTCTTACATGTTCACAAGTGCCAGGAGGTCTCTTTCCTGCCATTTACCAACAGTTTATACTCACAGGATATTCATTCCTCTGCAGACAACTCTGGCTTATTGTCCTTCTTCTGGAACTGATGATGCACTTTGAAAGGGAGTTCACTGTTGCTTTTTTTAACTCAACAATAACTTTCCTCCTCCTTGTCCTAATTTATTAATGGATTTCATTCCTCCCTAGCAGCCTGTTATCCCTGAATGCCTGAATTAGCCGGAAGGTTTTTTTTTATAACTGGTGGTCATTGAGAATCTTTGTCAATGGGCATTAATAGAGATGAATGTAAACTCCAGTATTTTTATTGCTATTGTTATTATTAATAATGTTTGTCCTGCAACTAGGCCAAGGGGGCTCCCCCAAGTGAGGGTTCACTCTATATATTGTTTCACAGCTATTATAAACTTTAAGAAAAGGTGCCCTGAATGAGCGTTTGGGTAGAAGTTAATGATAGATCACAAAAATATCAAGATACTTCAAGATACTTCAAGATACTTCAAGATACTGAGTGTAATTCAATACCTTCTGTATTCCCCTCACCTCTTCATCAGAATTGTTGACATGTGTGTGTCTTTTTTTCCCTTCACAGACCTGTGATCCAGAACTGTTATGACACCAACTGAATCAGAAATACCTTTCTGAAAATCAGTGTGATTTCTGGCTGAGGGAACATTTTCTCTAATTCAAAGGACTTCGCAATGTCAGTGGAAAGCACAGATTTTCTCATTTCTTAGCACATGCAGCTATTTGTCCAGAAGCCTCTACATGCATTTTGCTGTTATTATTCCCAGTTACTGTGGGGGAAAAGCAAATATTTTCTCTTCCCTTTCAGATGGGCGGGAAAGGCATCATTGCCTTACTATGTAAAAGAAGCACAGGCTGACATGTGGGTATAGAAAAGGATATAGAGCTGACACAGAAAGGGTGCAACTGGAATATTGCACACAGTTCTGATGCCCCCAACATAAGAAGGACGTGGAACTGTTGGGGCAAGTCCAGAGGAGGTCACAGAATTGATGAGAGGACTGGAGCACCTCCCCTATGAAGCCAGGCTGAGAAAGTTGGGGCTGCTCAGCCTGGAGAAGAGGAGGTTGTGTGGAGACTTCACAGCACCTTCCAGTATCTGATGGACCTACAGAGAAGTCGTAGAGGGACTTTCATTAGGAACTGGAGAGACAGGACAAGAGGGAATGGCTTCAAACTGAAAGAGGGGAAATTTAGGTTAGATATTAGGAAGAAATCCTTCCCTGTGAGGGTGGGGAGGCCCTGGCACAGGTTGCCCAGAGAAGCTGTGGCTGCCCC
>JAWWES010000041.1:57947370-57966310 GCA_035583135.1 Lophotriccus pileatus
TTAGGGAAGCAATAACTGAACTAGAGGAATATTCAGCCAGATTGGCTCTGAAAGTCCAGAATGTGTTCACCATTGTAGAGCAATCATCATTTGTTTACACAGCAGTAGGATCCCAAGGAGGGACAAGGTGTGTATTCACAGAATCATGGCTTGGGTTGGCAGGGACCTTAAAGATCAATTAGTTCTTGCCATAGACAAGGACACCTTCTACTTGGCCAGGGTGCTCAGAGCCCCATCCAACCTGGCCTTGGACACTCCCAGGGATGGGGCAGCCACAGCTTCTCTGGGTAACCTGTGCCAGGGCCTCCCCACCCTCACAGGAAGAATTTCTTCCTAATATCCAGTCTCAACCTACTCTTTGTCAGTGTGAGGCCATTTCCCCTTGTCCTGTTACTCCAATCCCTTGGAAACAGTCTCTCCCCATTTCACCTGTGGGCTCCCTTCAGGTCCTGGAAGAAGGTAGGTCTGCATTTTGCCATCCTCGTTATCACCAGTGGATTCAACTGACAGAGGCCTGACTGTCACGGCCATGGATTAGGCAATAAAATGACACAAGGATTTCTGTGCCCTTGGCCAGTTCTGAATGAACAGCTCTTCTGCAGCCATGGGGCTCCTCACGCAGGAACATGGAATGGAAGTGGAAGGTTCTCTGCCCTGCTTTTACCCTGGCCCTGCTGCCCCTTCCTGAGTGACTAAAGAACCTGATAGGACACAGGGTACCCAAATTAATAAACGTTTGCAGGGTTAGCTCTTTACTTTCTCTAGGTATCATTAATGTAATTTACATTTTCCATCTGAATCTGTTTCATCACTATTTGCACAGATGGTGTTTGGTGTGGTCAGAGATGACGTGGGATCCAGGGAGAAGGGGGTGTATTTCAGAGAGTGCATGCTCCTTGTTGGGGGCTCTTCTGATTAGAAGTGACCTGCAAAGCAAACTGAGCATCCTTTGCTTTGCACCAGGTTTTATCAAAGAGCTGACCAAAATATGCTAAAATTTAAATGCATTTTCCTTTCAGTCGGATTATCCTTTGAAACTGTGAGCAAACCCTGCCTGACAACACAAAGGAATTTTCCCATGGATCAGCTAAAGCTGACTCACATGAAAGACTTGCCCAAAGTGGTCATGCCCTCTGAGCAAATACCACAGGCATGAGGATCTCTGCTCTTGGCCTAACAGCACTGTTAGGATTCCAGAGACCCAGCCTAGGAAGGCAGATTTTATTGGAGGAGGGGAGGTCGCCTACCTGTGACCCAGCCAATCTGCTCTGCTATTTATCCATGTTGCCAGCTTCCAGGGGAGGCAAACATTTTGCTCTGTCACTGCACACTGGGACAGATTTCCTGCTTGGCCCCTGAAGTGCACCACCAAATAGCACTGGCTGTTTGCTTAAGCAGGTAAAACACACAGCAAAAGTCACTGCTGTGACTCAGAGAAAGAAAGAAAGAAAGAAAACCATCTGATCATGAGAGCTTTCAGCACCAGGTTTTAGCGCTGGAGTGAAAGCCCAGCGGAAGCTGTGCACCCTTCTAAGATAAATATTTCCTCTGCTGGAATTGCTGAGTGTATCACAGCCCAGCGACCAGGAAGGCTTGCTTACTCATCCCTGCCACGTGTTTCTGAAGTGGTTTTTCTGCTCTTCTAATGTTACCAGGGAGTGCATCCTCTGGCTGCCCTGGCTTGTTAGAAAGGCTCAGCGCAGCGTCAGAACAACCCACAAAGCACTGGTGCAAAGAGAGTTTTTGCACCAGAGAGAACACAGAGAGAGTTAAAACTTCCGGCCATTGTGTGGCCAAAATGTTAAAACTAAAAGCATTTGGAACTAACCTTTGCATCATAACCCCGGACTTTTTGTTTACTCTTTGCACTTCTGCTCAGTGGAGGCAAAACAGGGCAAGACAGCGTCACTCGCTGTTTGCAACGGGTTTCTGCTTTGTTTCCAGTGCTCCTGTGAAAGAGTTTTATCACAAACCTCACAGCATTTCAAGAAGGTACTTTATTAATTGGGTATATGTCCCTCATTTTCCATTTTTTTATCTCTGGTTGCTCTTAAAGCAAATTTGGGCCTAAGTTATTTGCCATTTTCCCTTTGTATATTATTTGGTCCAATTCTGTGTTTGTATTTGGGGTTTCAGTAAGATTCATGTGAGAGGACAGAGCCAAAGTCTCTTCCCACATTCTTAAAATATGTTGGCAACAGGACAACGAATTCAAAATTGTGTGGCAGCTTCTTTTAAACAGGAGATGTCCAGTGGGTTCCACTCAGCTGTGTTTAAAAGCCAATAGTACAATTGGTGGTAGTCCCTGTGTTATTTGTTTTAAGTTATGTCCAATTTCATAGTGTCTCCACGTTCTCTGTTTCCAATATCCAGCAGATTTTTGTATTGACAAATGTGTGGCATTTACAGGAAGCTGCTGTGGAGAAAACCTGTGGTTCTTCTGTATGGGCTGAGCATAGTTGTGGCTTCTGACCCTGGGAAGAGCTGTTTGAGTTCAGGATTATCCCATTAGATGGATGTTTCTAATAAAACTACCAGCAGCCAGAGAGCTTATCTGTATCCCCACCGTGCAGTTCCAGAGCCAACACCCCCCTCAACGTGAAGGGGGTGAGTCCTGAATGTCATTATTAGTTTTGAGCATGCTGGAGGCTCAGGTTGTAGCTGAGCTTCCACAGTGGCTGCAGCTGATCCCAACCAGGGCTGCTTTGCCCCTTCTCACTCCCTTCCTGTAATCCACAAGGTAAGCCAGTAAACCTGCAGCAAATGTCTTCTAAAAAGTAGTGGAACAGTTTTCTGCCACCTTAGTAAGGTGGAATGGTTCTGTGTGGGATCAGCATCAGTGCTGGTGCAAAGAAAAGGACCAAAATGCATAGCTATGGGCAGGAATGAGCCCAGAGAAACTCTCAAATTAGGTTCAGGGGACAGGATGGGATGTGGCTCTTAAGGGGAGCTGTGCAGTCAGGTGCTGCCTCTGCTCAGCTTGCACTGAAAGTGGCTGTCGAGTGGCTGCTGTGTGAGTCACTTAGTGACTTACCTGACTGAAAACCCATCTGGCAACAGCAAATAAGAGAGTTCCTTCCCACCAGGGAACAAAAGTTATTTTTTACACAGACTTCTTACATTAAACACAAGAGGGAGAAACGAGAGCGATGGGGGGAATGTACAGCAGCTCACTCTCAGTCTGGCTGGGCTAAAGGAGGTGTCTGCACGCTAAAGGCGGAGGTCCCTGGGATTGTGAGCAGGGACTACCCATCTCCCTGGCTCTCTGGGATGTGCTAAAGCCCAGCTGGGTGGCTTTTTGTTGTCACCAGGGCTCACAGAGGTGGAAGAGGGAAGTGCTGGAGCACAAGAGGTTGGTCAGTGTGGGGAGAGGGGGAGAAACGAGATGAGACGTGACAGCAACTACCTTCCCCTATATAGTGCCTTGAGGTGCTGTAGGTCTGAGATTTTAACTAAAAGTAAATATTTTAACAGTATTTTTTTATTAAGGTGGTTTAGTTATCTATGAATACACGAATAAATGACCACTTCTGTTAGAAGTGCCCTTCTCCACGTCCCTCATTTCAATCTCATTTCAGCCTTGTACTGGGGTGACCTGCAGCATGAGTGTTGGATGGGCTGGGTGGGAAAAGCTCAGGGTCAAACTGCCTCATGTTGGTTTTTCTAACTGGAAAACATTAATGCAACAGCAGACCACAGGGACCACAGCTCTGCCTCTAGTCACTTGCCCATCACAGCAAGGCCATCTTTACCTGCCCATCACAATAAAAGCATCTTTCCACCAGTATTAATACTGGATGTGTGCACCCCCTGCTCTCTAGTCCTCCTTGAGAGATGGAAATTAGGCATGGGTGTCTAGTGCCTTTCCTATCGAAGGAGACAGAGTATCTGATATGCCAATGTCAGTGCTCCCCAGGCCTGCCCTGGTCAAGCACAAAGCCTGTTCCTGGAATGCTTAACTATCAGGTTTTCTTGCCAAAAATGCATTGGCAGACTGAATTTTGTATAAGGTCACAGTTTCATGCCTCATTTCTTTCGGAGTTTTTGATCCCACACCAGGAGCCCCAGAGCTGATTTGTTGCATCACTGAAAAACAGCCCGAGCACCAGAATGTTTATAAAATCAAGGCCAAAGTTCAAGGCTTTGGTCACCATCAAACTCATGAGATCAGCAAAATCTACATAAAGACCACTAGATAGTACACTTCTTTTTGGGTCTTCATACATCTTAAATGTTTGGTGTTTTTTATTTTAAGACATGGGTGCAGGTTCCAGGTCTTTTGTTTTTTAACACAGAAGCCAAGGATGCTGCATTTTGTTGTGTTGACTGTCTTGCCCTTTGCTTTCTGGAAGATTGACTGGTACAGACCAATCACAGGAGCACTCTGATACTCTTCAGCAAGGTGAGTGGCACCTGGAGTATCTCACCCAGACCACCGTCCTGATGTGCAGGAAGAAGGATACTAAAGAGGTGGATATGAGACAACAGTCTCTTTTGCTTAGACATCCTGATACCACTGCTGAAACAGAAAAGCTTTCCAATCACCCAGAACCTTTTCTTATATCCTAGGGTAGACACTGGATAAAAAGTTTTTCATGGTTTTCCCGTGGAAAGCCACGCTTCCCCCTATGGTGGCAAATGCCTGAACTCGTGGCCACGCTCACCCCAGTTCTTC
This sequence comes from Lophotriccus pileatus, assembly GCA_035583135.1. Classification (NCBI taxonomy): domain Eukaryota; kingdom Metazoa; phylum Chordata; class Aves; order Passeriformes; family Tyrannidae; genus Lophotriccus; species Lophotriccus pileatus. Next base: position 57,952,046 of record JAWWES010000041.1, read on the forward strand.
TCCAGCCTTTGGTACACCTTTTTTCAGTGGTGCTTTCATTTGGATTTAAACTGAAATAGGGAAAATTTAGGTTAGGTATACCTAAGAAGAAATCCTTCCATGTGGGGATGGGGAGGCCCTGGCACAGGTTGCCCAGAGAAGCTGTGGCTGCCCCATCCCTGGGAGTGTCCAAGGCCAGGTTGGATGGGGCTCTGAGCAACCTGGGATAGTGGGAGGTGTCCCTGCCCATGGCAGGGGAGTTGGGAATGGATGATCTTTAAGATCTCTTCCAACTCAGGCCATTCTATGATTCCGTGATATCCACATCCTTCTGGAAAGCCACGACTAATGGGGTTAAATTTACCCTTGTTCTCATAGCTTTAGTTATGGGCTTTTCCACACCTCGGGGCTCTTGATAGAGAATGAAAGTTCCATGGGGTTGGACTGCATCCTCCAACACGTCTGTGGAGGCCTCAGGGCTTTTGTGCGGTCGCTAAGACATCACAAACAAACATGGTTAGTGAGCCCCGTCTTAGCATTCAGACTGTGAGCTGCACAAGGCCACCAGCCTCCCAAAAGGTCTTCTGGTAAAGGAATGTAAAGCAAAAAAGCAAACAGATATGGATAGTGCTGCTGGCTAAGATGTGTTACCAAAAATTACCAGCGACAAACCTCAGAATTGGGTGATTCATCCAGGCACCCAAGAAGCACTTACAAGAAACCTCATGACTAATTATGCTGGAGGTCAGGGACAGTCCTGCGCAGTCGACACATGTAATTATACGCTTTACAAAAACCAACCCTTGTCCTCTCAAGGTAAACAATATGTGCTGTTATTGAGAGGAGGTTATGAACTGCTTGAAACTCCTCCTCTTGGGCTCCTTCTCTTGGCCATGTATTCTCTGTACAGCACCTGGTACAACAGCTGCCCAGGCAACAACAAAAAAAAAATCATCCCCAAATAGCCCAGACCAAAATGTGCCAATGCTGATTTTTGCATGGTGGCATTTCACGTGGGGGCAAGAGCTGACCCTGTCTTCCCACATGAAATTTAGTGACACAACCTGGATTAGTGGGGTGGAAATCCAATAAAAGAGGCTGATGAGCCTCCACAGAGTTGTAGCTGATGCCTCTGGTAGGGAGGTGAAATGCTACCACGCCATCCCTCCTGGTGAGGCATTGCTTCTCCTGTCAGCTGAAATGTGGCTTTGAAAGCGATGAGATGTTCTCTGTTTGGTGGGGAGAAAATCAGGTCTAAATCTGAGTGTGTTTGATAAAAGCTGTATAAAGCCGTGAGCTAATTATTACAGGAATCTCCTCTTTTGGTTATTTCAGCAAAATTTCAGTGCCTCTGTACACTTGAAGAGCTGGAACAAAGCAACTGGGGTTTGACTTTCACAGTTTACTGAACGTGGCATTGATGGTGAACCGTATGGTGATGTAAGGACAGAGCTGTATTTGTTTAAGGAACCTTCAGGCTGAATTTCCAGCTTTGTGAGTGCTGGGAGAGAGGAAAGAGGGAAGTACAGAGGAAAACAAATGTTTCCTGAACTTTGAGTTTCTTTGCTTTTATATATTACCAGATTTTTCTCTGATGTGACCAGCCGTCCTTTATAAACTTTGCTTTATCTCTGTGACATTTTGTGTCTAGAAAATTATTAAGCTGTCATATTTGAGGACTGGAAAGAGCAAAGGGCTGAGAGAGTTTGTTCTACCTGTCAAGTTACTCAGTTGCAGCTGAGTCCCTTTGCAGACATGCGTTTCCACTGATGTAAACACTCACCATGGGCTGGTGCTCCTCATGCTATGGGAGCTACAGATACAAACAAACAAACAAACAAAAAAAGCATAAATCTGTATGTATAAAAAATATACCACCTGATGAGGAGGACTGTGGGGCTCAGCAAAGCTCCCTATTACTTATTAGCCAGCCAGTGGGTCTGGTCTGTCTGTCTCTGTCCTTGGCAATAAAACAAAGATGAAAGGTAGCCGCTGATGTGGAGGCAGACTTGAAAGTACAGTAGCTATCTCAGGCCCTCTCCTTATCAAAGGCTGGGACAGCAATAACTGTACTAGATGGAGCAACAAGGACGTGGAAGGCTGGGCTGTCAAACAGTTACACCTTGTGAGCAAACAGCAGTTTCACATCCCCGCGGGCACCCAAACGCAGCTGGCAGCTGAAGGGAGGCTGCAGCAGATGGTGCCCAGCCATGGTACCAGCCTCCTCCTCCTCCAGCACAGGCACCAGGGGAAGTGCCTCCCCAGCTGGGGAAACCTTGCCAGTAACTAGGTGGTGAAGGCTCCCAGGCAGAAGCCATCCCTCAGGCCAGCAGAGGAAGCTCAGCTGTCACCGACCTTGCTCTGCCAGGCTGGGAAATTCATGTTGCAGAGGCTTTCTCAGCTGAGAATCCTACAGGCCAGCCCCTACTCAGCTCAAAAGCAAATGGCAGAGAGGTCAGCCTTCTTCACAGGTGTTAAAAGGGTCACCCCAAATGCTGACGGAAGAGTGGGACATGGGAACAGTTTTTAGGGGCAGTGGATCATCCTTTAACAGGAGATCACCAGAGTTTTAAACTCCAAGCTTCCCTAAGCACCATGTTGAAGCCAGAAGAGTTCTAGCTGAACTTAGTGGAGAACTGCAGTCAGCCTTGCCTTGAATCAATAAGCTGAAGAAAAAAAGATAATGCTTCTCTCAAGAAAAAAAGAGACTGTGGTACTGAATCAGTCACAGCAGCTTTTGTTGGCTTCATAAAATGATTTTTTTTTCAGCTCCCTGAATTTGTCCATTTGTGCCTTGAATGCATTAGGGTTTGATCTACCTGACAAATTGTCTTATATAATACAGCCAACAAACATGGCTCCTGATCACGCTCTCCATCATGAAATTACTAAGTGAAGGTCAGAAAGACAATTTTCTTTTTTTTTGGTAAGTAAGCCAACCAAATCTTTGGAGCTGGGAGTTCAGTTTCAGTGCTGGAGTTCCTCTCTACAGATCAGTTTTTCACTTACAGGAAGAAAGCAGGAAAGAGGCACAAAGGAGATGCAGAAGACACAACACATACAGCAGCAGATGTTGAACTGGAAATAATGGCATAAAAATATGTTTGTCTTGGATCACAAGGACTTCATCATGAAATGGCACAAGATCCAACACTGTCTTAAATATGAAATTCCGTAGCAAACTTACTTTTTCACTACAGAATAATGCTGGGTGAACCTGTATAAGATGGACATGGAATTGTTGAAGCAAGTCCAGAGGAGGCCATAAAGTTGATAACGGGAGTGGAGCATCTTCCCGCTGAAGCCAGACTGAGAAAGTTGGGAATGTTCAGCCTGGAAAAGAGGAGGTTGTGTGGAGACCTCACAGCGCCTTCCAGTATCTGAAGGGGCCTCCAGGGAAGCCTGGGAGGAACTGTTCATCAGGAACTGTATTGACAGGACAAGGGGGAATGGCTTCAAACTGACAGAGAGAAAGTTTAGATTGGATATTGGGAAGAAATTCTTCCCTGTGAGCACTGGCACAGGTTGCCCAGAGAAGCTGTGGCTGCCCCATCCCTGGAAGTGTCCAAGGCCAGGTTGGATGGGGCTCTGAGCAACCTGGGCTAGTGGGAGGTGTCCCTGCCCATGGCAGGGGGTTGGAACTGAATGATCTTCACGATCCCTTCCCACCCAAATCATTCTATGATTCTATGCTGAAAGTAGCTTGGTAAGTTTAAAGGAACTTTTAAAACGTCAGTTGAACATAAAATTCCCGGTGAACAGTCCTCCAGGCTTACGAGTGAAGCCTGAGGTAGCAAAAACCTCTCAGGAAAAAAAGGCTTCTGATGCATTTTCTAAAAGTGCATCAGCCTTGCCTAGAACCCTGTCTGTGTCACACAGCTGATGTTCCTGGCAATCCCAAGGGCTGCTGGATCCAGGCTGCACAGCGTTATGTAACATGGTTTGCTTCATTTCCATCCTGATAAGAAAATTCTTGGAAGTCGCTTGAAAAACAGTAACTATGGTGCTGATTTGTTTCGTTTCGCTGCTACGAGGGAGGGTCCCGAAGGCAGCCAACGTGATGAGAGAGGTGATGGGTACTGAGGGTGCCTTCCCAGGTGTTTTCTAATTCCTGAGAACAAGCTAAGTTTTGAAAACCTAAGTTCTGAGCATTTTTTCCCTGCTCGTACCTGTCATAGTGGTCAGCATTAATATTAGACACCGGAGTTTCAAATCACACATTTAACCTGAAAAAATATGTGTGATGGCAGGGAAAGAGGAGGGATATGGGAAATGGGCTTGGAAATGGCATCTGAAGTAGCTGAGTCCTGTTCCCTGACCCCACAGGAAACCACAGGCTGTAGGTTCTTCCATACACTGACAAATTTTGTATTTTTAAATTGGGTAAAAAGTTTTCTCCTCCTGCTGCTCTCAAAAGCTCCTCCAAAACCTCCTTTCTCTGATGGTTTGAAACATTCCTGCTTACAATTTCCTAAGTGTAGCTTTTATGTGCAAACATTGTCTTCAGTTTAAATAGCTCTCTTCTTTCACATATTTTCAGAAAGAAAAGTCGTATACCTGCTGAGATCTTTTTTTCCCCTAGGCTAAAAAAGAGCTAAATAGGCCACTTTCTGTTGTGTTTTTAGTGTGAGATCACTTGTTCCATTTGTCTTAGTTTCCTTTGATAGCGCTAAATCAGTTCAGCTTTTTGAAAATTGTCACCTTATAATGGTTCCAACTCTTAGGACCTACTTGCTTTTGATAATTTTGACAATTTTTCCCCATCCTTTGCAGCAACTCCACGTACACCTTCGTTGAAATCCTTCTTGCAGCTCTCTCCGTCTGAGTTCATCAGCATTGGACTTGAGTGAGCTGAGCTGCCTGCAACATGCAAGGGGACCTCTAATATGGAAAATATTACTATTTGTAACGAGTGACCTACCAGTTTAATATAAATATTCTTTAAAAGCATGGCTGTAGACTTCACACTGAATTAGTGCATCATTTTGGAGCCAGCAAATGGAGAAGGGATATAAATCTCTTCATCTCCCTGTTACTTGTGGGTAAAATTAACACAGAGCTGCTTGACTGCATCTTCTGTGAATCAACAGCAAGTGCATCTGTATTTTCCGGAAGCAACTTTGCCCCTAGTGAACACCTTCATGGTGAAAACAAACTAAATGAAAATTGCCTCCAAGATTTTTCCTTTCCCTGTCTTCAGCAGCAGAAAATCCCAGAGCCCTCTCACTGGAGTGAGAGGAGCTGCTGGTTAAAACCGAGAGCGGGGCCCAGCCACCAGTCCGTCGTCATGACTTGGATGGATAATTAGTCAGGTAACAATTCCACTGTTGAAAAGTCTGTGAGGCTGGGATCAAACCAACTCAGCACTGCAGGCAAACCAACTCAGCACTTAAAAAGATAAGATGAATTGGTGTGTATTGCACTTGGAATGCACAGAGCCCGATGTAGATGTAAAATATTATTACTAAACGCACTAGGTGCTCTGCCGTAAGGAGATTTCCTGCAAAAGCAACGGAATGGATAAACTCCAGAGACCCCGACAGTCATGAAAATAAATCAGGTGAGCAAAGCAGTACCTGTCCCTGGGCTGCACCCTGCTCTCCTGTAACAATGTCCCCTGGGCAAGGTTTATACCTGTGTGCCGTGGCCATAGCAACACTGCTGATGACAAACACAAGAGCTCGCTTGTGCCAGGTCGGTGAAGCCCGCAGGAGCAGGTCTCTAGGTTTCCATCACAGCAAGGAACTGCTGCTACTGGGGATGTGATCCTTCTGGCAGTGGTGCCAGAAAGCTTGGGGGCTGCCCTGTGAAGAGCTTCAGTGCAGTGAGTGAGGTAAGAGAGGTGCCAGACCCATCGGAGCTCTTAATATTCAGCGGCGCAGCAGAGCGAGACACATGTGTCCACCAAAATGCTTCAGAGTCCTCTGGCTGCTAATTTCTTGCATGGTGCCCTCCTTCCCCTCAGACTGCTGCTTTGCTCTGGTTGGCAGCGCGAGGCAGGTGCTGGAGCAGATCCATGGCTCCGGAGAGCCAACCTGCTCCGAGGCTGAACGCCCATCCGTGGGCAGCTACCGCACTCGCAGCGTGTTACGCCCAGAGCTTTGCTGGCTGAGTCGCTGGATGTATAAACTTTCCCATGATCATCTGGACAGCTTTTCTCATCCCCTCAAGCACAAAGCTTGTAAGTGGGAACTGAGCCACTGAGATGAATTTCTGTGGGCAGAAAGCAACAGATACGCTCGAGCGACTTACTCACATTTACCGCTGCGGTTGTGTGTTCTGACAGAGCCACCACAGGTTCTCTCCCAGGGTACAGAGTTTAGCTGATGTTTCAGACATGTAGCAGCAAAAGCAAAGGGATTACTTGTGGAGGATGCTGGCATCAATCACATATCCAAAGCACAATTCAGAATTCAACTTTGATAAGCAAGGAGTTCAGAGGAGAGACACGAAGATGATCAGAGGGATGGAGGAAAGGCTGAAAGAATGGGGACTGTCTAACCTGGAGAAGGGAAGGCTTTGGGGTGACCTAATTGTGGCCTTCTAGTCCTTTAAGGGAACCCACAAGAAAGATGGAGAGAGACTATTTCCAAGGGAGTGGAGTGACAGGACATGGGGAATGCCTTCAAACTGACAGAGAGCAGGTTTAGATTGGATATTAGGAAGAAATTCTTCCCTGTGTTGGGGGGGAGGCCCTGGCACAGGTTGCCCAGAGAAGCTGTGGCTTCCCCATCCCTGGAAGTGTTCAAGGCCAGGCTGGATGGGTCTCTGAGCAACCTGGGCTAGTGGAAGGTGTCCCTGCCCATGGCAGGGGGGTGAAACAAGATGATCTTTCAGGTCCCTTCCAACCCAAACTGTCCTATGACTCTGTGATTCTTGCACGTTTAGATTTCACCACTCGCTTTCTTTCACGTCATGATCCTCTGCTATGACAAGTTCTCACCAGAACATCTGACACCTCTTTGCCTCCTTCCCAGATGCAGAGAGAAGGAGAAAGATTGGCTGGCAGCTGCCATCAAGTCACCGGTGTGGCCTTTTAATACCAGGCAGGCTCCTTTGTAACCCTCTGCCACACCACGTTGCTGCAGTGCTGCAAAGAGCCCCTCTGCAAATGAGTACCAGGCTAATTGAGAACACAGGCCTAAAAATAGACGTGTCTGGGAAGTGATGATTTTCCCACAGAAACATCAGGTTTTCATAAAAAACTCTGAAAACATGGGAGTTTTAAGTATAACGCAGAAAGGTTTTGGGTTACCGAGCTTAGATTTTATGTTCTCCTTTTTGACCAACACTGAAGATTTTTGTTGAAAACTATTTTTAACAAAAAACACTGGTTTCCCAAAGTAAACCACAGCTACTGACAAAATAATTTTAAAAATATCATTAAAATGTTAGGCTCAGCTTACACTCTTCTTTTTCCCCCCTCCTGCTAATCTTCTTTCCTGCTTTTTCTATTTTCTGCCCTCTCCTCATGTGCAGCCCATTTGGTGGTACTTACATGGCAACAAGTCCTACAAAGTGAAACTAGCACTTTCATCTTCCTCAGTTCTTCCCTCACTGCTTTTTCTCTTTGTTCTTGTCTTTTACTCTTCTTTTTCTGTCCATTTATCTTTATGGATAGTTTTCTTTCCTTTACCTTTTCCTTATTATATTCCTCCCCTCCTTTTTCTGTCCAGCAGTTAGATGTCTCTAATAATCTTTGTTCCTTCCTGGTTCCATCTTTTATTCTTTCTGGCACCTTTAATACCTGTGCTTTCATTTCCTTGTCTTCTCCCTGGATACTTAATGCCTGCTGGCAGTCTTTCCCATCTGTATCTCTGGACCACACATATTCCATAGTGATTTTAAAAGGTTAAGCAATTTTTAATCATAACGCTACAAAGGCACAAAAAGTAAGTATTATTATGGCCATTTTATGTGGGGAAAAACTACAGGCAGGAACATGGATTACTTTGGCCAAAGTCAAGAAGCAATTCTCCATTAAATCTGATGTCTCCTTCATCCATCCCATCCTGTGGTCACTCTATCAGACTCTTGGTCTTCCTACTGTCATGATCCTTCGACTGCTGTGACACTGTACTTCAAATCTTCCTGGAAGCACTTAGACACTGGACTTCTGCAGGCTTCAAACCTACTTTATTCTTCGTCTTCCATCACTTAAAACTTGCCCCATAAACTTTCTCGTATCTGGATCACCAGGCAACAGCAGCAGAAGCAGCTCCCCTGAGGGAGGCTGGTCCTTCCCCGCAGAACTGCTTCCCAGCAGGTCACCCCCAGCCTGTGCTGATGCCTGGGATATTCCTCCCCAGGTGCAGGACCCTGCCCTTGCTGAATTTCAGACACATCCCTCCTTGGAGGCATGGAAGGATACAGGTTCAAGAGTGCAGGACATCATGCCTGCAAAAAACTTCACTTGCGGCAGGATGGGCTGGGCCGCCGGGAGAACAAGTGGTCCGTCCCTGAGAGGAGAAACAAAGAATGGGGTTAACAGACACACAGCATTTTCCTTTGGGTTGCTTAGACCGAGTTTCAGATTCACTAACCGGGGTGTTTTTCGCATGAGTTTGGGTTTCAGAATGAAAGCTTGCATAATGACAACAGGCCCCGTGAGAAGAGAGCAGGAACTTGCCCCTGCTTCAGGCTGGGAAGGGTTAGTACTTGAAGGCTTCAAATTACTTACATGTGCATGACATGTGTCGGTGGGGGATTTTTTTAATCATAAAACTAAAGAATGTATCTGGGTCCAGTCTGTTGGGCATGCAAGTACACCATATCTAGGAAGCTGTTTCTGCAGATGAGAAGAATCTGATAAAACTTGGAATGCGTTTCCAAGCAAAGTTTCCTAACTTTGAGGGGCCACTGAGGTTCTATTTTGTGCTGGGGCCATGTGTTAATTATAGATCTTCTATTCCTAGTGCAAGCTCTCTTCTCACCACCCCAAAGGACTTCAGTGTAGTTTCAGGGGACAGAGACAGGCTAAGCACAGTTCAGATCAAACTCAGCATGGGGTTTGTGCTTTTCCTCATCTTTTCTGGGAGGCTCAGACATTTCCAGAGGAGGTGGGTGGGGGACAGCTGCATTCCTCAGGCAATTCAGTGTTCCCTCTGCATGGCACGAGCTTGGGCTCAGCGATCTCCAGCACAACCCTCGCGCAGGCCATGTTTGTGGAGGTGAACATCTACGGTGTGCCGTGTCTCCTTGAGGTGAGTGTGGTGTTCACCCCGTAAATCACACAGCAGAGACCTCATAAATACCACTCTCGTGTGGGTTACCTTGACATGTTGGCTCTGACAAGGCTTTCTCTGCCACCCATCCTTCCCAGGGCTGCAGTCCTGTCAGCTCCTGTCTCCTCCACGTGTTTGGGCTTGAGTGGATCACCAGCAGTGCTGGTGAAGGAAGTGGGGCTGGTGACTCAGTGGGCAGCATTCTTCCCTCTGAGTCAGGACTGACTCAAGCACCCGCGTGTGGTGCTGAGGGGGCTGTTCTGCTAAAGCTGCTGAGTTCTGGACACGACTGAGAAACCAAACTCACCACCACTTATGGCTTTCGGAACGTCTGTGGTCCTTCCTTGGCAGCAGTGGCATTTACACAGTATCTTGATCACATTCCAGCGTGGAAAATGCATTTCACTCACTTCCAGCTCCCTCTGTTGCTTCTGTGAAACAGTTTATTCTTCACTAACGCAGAACAACACATTAGTATCTCATATAAATATAAATATGTGTACAGTATTTCATGTTGTCTTTTGGCTTTAATATTGGCCAAAATCGCTTGCACACCCATTACAAAAACTCTTTTTTCATGTGTCATTTTTCATACATGTTGAGGGATAGTCTGGTCATCCTGCTCATACATGTACAGTGCTTCCACAAATGTTAACCAGAAATCTGCACAGGTAAAAAAGAACACCACACTCCTCAAAGCCCTGTTTATCTCAGGGACAACAGTATCAAGGGAGAGCTCTTGAATTCATCATGCAAAACCCTTTTGACGCTTAAGTTCATGGTGAAGTGCAAGTATTAGTGTCAGGGAGGCAAGAGCCTTCACCACACACGGCTTCTCCTGAGGCAGTGTGCCTGGTCTGAATAGGTCCAAATTCCTCTCTGTGTCCTGTTGCCATTACCATCCACAGCAAAAGGGATTTTTGAAGCCAACCAACTCTGAAAATTTTGTGCCTGAGCTCCGCTAGAATCACAGAATATGCTGAGTTGGAAGGGACTTACAAGGATCATCAAATCGAATCCCTGTCCCTGCCAAGGACAGCCCCAACAATCCCACCATGTGTCTGAGTGTGGCCCAAACACTCCTTGAGCTCTGTCAGCCTTGGTGCTGTGCCCACTGCCCTGGGGAGCCTGTTCAGTGCCCAACCACCCTCGGGGGAATTGATCTTTTCCTAAGGGGAGGAAGAATCTTTTCCTAATATTCTACTTAATCCTCCCCTGACAGAGTTTCATGCCCTTGCTATGGGTCCTGTCCCTGGTCCCTACAGAGCAGAGATCAGTGTCTGCCACTCCCCTTCCCCCCATGAGGAAGCTGCAGACCCTGATGAGGTCTCCCCTCAGCCCCCTCTTCTCCAGGCTGAAAAACCCAAGTGCCCTCAGTCACTCCTCACGTGGCTTCCCCTCAAGGCCCTTCACCATCTTTGTAGCCTCCTTTTGATGCTGTCTAAGAGCTTTAGGTCTTTCCTCTATTCTGGTGCCCAAAACTTCCCCCAGGACTCACTTTGTACCCGCTTTGCTCCCCTGTCGTGGCTGACAAGCCTCAGGACGTGCCTCCCTGTGCCGGGGGCTCTGTGCCAGCACAGAAACACACGTGCTGCCCGATACTTGCCCTGTTTGACGTGTGCTGACAGCCCTTTATAGGTGTCTGAGAAAAACAAATGAAGGCCCAAGCAGTTCCTGGTGGCCTCTGCCAGCTGTTGACAATACCAAATAATTTGCTTTTCCTGAAACAGACCCGATGCCTCTTGCGGATGATGTGGCGCGTAGGTGTTCTGTCAATCAATAAAAATTAAAAGTTGCTGAAGGGCAGGAACGGCAGCTGTGAGATTTCTTACTGCTTTTTGTTCACAGGGAAATGGTTTCAGACTCTGCTTACTGGCTTGTGTGATTTACTGTCGCATTTATCTCGCACGCTCCAGCAAGGACTTTCACAAGCAGATGGATTTTAGGCCCCAGCTTTTAAAGGTGGAAGACAAATGGTTCATTCATAAAAAACTTATTTGTGAAACCTTGTGTCTCACCTGAGCAGGTGTCCTGATCTGTAAGAACTGCTAAGCAGTCTGCTGTGTGGGAACATTTTAATTTTTCAATCCATGTCAGTCTTCCCGGTCACAAGATTTTTTTTCCTGGAAATCATATGACTTCATAATTTTGGAGTTCATGGGCATAGAGGATAAAGGTGAACAGATAAATGATTTCACTCCCCTCGTGCCAGAGGCAGCTGCATCATTTATAATAATAATAAGGTCTATATAGCAATATAACTCTGATGGAGGGATACATGCTGTGCCATGTGTTATCCCAAAAAAACACACAAGATATTCTGCCACACAGCCCTGAGGTGATAACCTGACCTGTCTGGCATTGCCTTCCTGCTTTATTTTTACAATAAGTTCTCTAAAGCCTGATGCTGATCCACAACCAGCACAGGGTAGAGAGTGGGCACACGAGGCACCCAGAGTTCCACTCTCATAGTGTGGCATATCTTTCTCATATTTCATTTATTGGGAAATGTAGCTGAGGTTTTGGCTTTCAGCCAAAAGCAAGGATTTTCCCAAGAGGAGAAATTGGATGAGGAATGAAAGAAACCCCACCAAAATGACCAAAACACCTCCTGAGCACCATTTTCCACTGTTCATATTTGAAAGAATTAAATGTGGTTTTAGAGCAAGGAATAACTGTATGCTAGCCCTAGGGTTATGAACTGGATAAGCTATTAGGAATTTTCCATTTCTGACTGATTGTGATCTCACATCAGTGTAACTCTGCTCACTTTAATGGAATTACTTCAGAATTACTCTGATGGGAAAGCAGAACGAAGTCCTGTGATTCTGTAACTATTTCTACTAAGCTGTTCACATATGCCCGGGAGAAGCAGCTTTTAAGAAAATATAGTGGAATTTAGAGCCCATTTTTCATCAGTTCAGTTAATCAGTTTACTTTGGCCTACTGATCACTTCTGCTGCTTTGCATGTGATTGTCCTTATAAGTGAGGTCAGCTTTACAAGGGAGGAAAATACGCTTTATAAACCCAAATGGTATTATTAGAAGAAGCAGACAAGTTGGGCACCTATAGAATTTTTTTTTCTAATCTTTCTGAAGGCAAAATTTTACTGGTAATTAAGCATTTAAGCATTTACTGTTCTATGTTATAGTTTATAAGAAAGGATGGATTGCCTGTATAAGATCCTAAGCTTTATCACCGAAGGATCTCCTTAAATGTTGTATTAGCAGAGCTGCTCAGCAGAGAAATGGTCTTCAATGCTTACTTGGCTACACTGTGAGCTTGAGGAGACTGGGCAGAGAGGGTTGGAAGGGCTGAAGCTCCTTCTCACTGCCTCCTTCCTGCATGGCATATCCAACATACGCATGAATAGTAGGATCTGGGCCATAAATTCTGGAAGAGATGGAATAATTTAGGTTGATGGATGTCTATGAAGTCCAAAGCCCCACTGAGGGCAGAGCTAATTTCAGTTCTAAAAATAGGGTTTTTCTGGGGTCTTCTCTAGCTACCTTCTGAATGTCCCAGTATTGATATGCAATGATTTTTCTATTGATAAGTATTGATGTGTGTCTTTCAAACGGACAGAGAGTGGGTTTAGGTCATATATTAGGAAGCAATTCTTCCCTGTGAGGGTGGTGAGGCCCTGGCACAGGTTGCCCAGAGATGCTGTGGCTGCCCCATCCCTGGGAGTGTTGAAGGCCAGGTTGGATGGGTCTTGGAGCAACCTGGGACGGTGGAAGGTGTCCCTTCCCATGGCAGGGGGTTGCAACTAAGGGATCTCTAAGGTCTCTTCCAACCCAGACCATTCTGTGATTCAGTAATACACCAGTAGGCACAGGACCAGGCATCTATAACAGACTAAAATAGAGATGGGCTTGAGGTCTGGAATGAGATGTGTTTCAGGTTGGAATCAGATTTCAAATAGATTTAAGATTCAGAGATTTTGAAGAAAAACAGTATAACCAATCTAGTTCCATAGGGCTGAATCCAGCAGTTAACAATATCCCCAGAGGAAAAGAAGTAGCTTCTGCAGTCGTTTGATTAACTGAGCAGAAAATGAGCCGCCCTCCCCTTTTGGTTTTAATTAGATATGAATGAACCAGTTCAAACAACATAAAAATTGGTTTCTGACTCCTCTGCGTGTACATTAACCACCGGGTCACCATTTTATTTTTTTCCCTCGAGAAAACCAATTTTCCCGGAATGGGAATGGCATTTAGAAGCTCTCCCACCACCTTTTCCTCCGTCCCGGCTCTTTCTTACCCACGGCTGTGCAAGTGGCAGGAGGACTAACACCAGGCTGGATGGGGCTCTGAGCAACCAGGTCTACTGGAAGGTGTCCCTGCCCGTGGGAGAGGGGTGGAATGAGCCGATCTTTAAAGTCCCTCCCATTCTATGATTGTACAACCACGAGGCACGACCCCGGTTCGTGGCCAGCCAGCGCTGGCAGATGTCGGAGCTTGGGTGGTCGCCCTTACAGCTGCTCAGGGAAGGAGAGCAGGTTTACACGTGCAGGCTGCTTGCCAGCGCAGAGGCAATGCAGGGTGGTTTTTTTTGGGAGGGTTTAGGGGGGACGAAGGGCCACGGGGGTGCGTTAGTGCGGGCACCGCTGCCCTCTGCTGGGAGCTGCCGCCCGACGGGGCGTCCCGCCCGGGCACTCGCCTGTTCCAGCACCCGCACGAACGGCAAGAACAGGCACCTTCGCTGCTCGCTGGGCTCTGTCGCATCTAGACACTGCTCTGCGTGCCGCTAGCCCAGGGGCAGAGCAGGGGAGTCAGGACTTCTGCAGGGATGGAAGCACTTACTGAGAGGGCTGAGCGTGAGGTTCCATCACATTTGTGTCCTGCTGTTACCCTCTGGGATGGCAACACAGCTTTGCTGCCTCCTCACGGAGTGAAGAAAGTGTGTATTTGCTGGGAAGGTGTAGTTGCACTGCAAACTTCTCCAGACTTCAATCTTAGAGGTCTGTCTCAGATGAAATGGACCTGGGGGTGCTGTGACAGCGGCTGGACATGAGCCCGGGGGTGCCCAGGGGGGCAAGAGCCCAATGGCCCCTGGCTT
>JAWWES010000041.1:57967973-58000661 GCA_035583135.1 Lophotriccus pileatus
TCTGCAGGGGGGTCTCCCCAGAGTGGGGCAGAGGGGCAGAATCCCCCCCTGCCCTGCTGCCCACCCTGCTTTGGGTGTATGAACCTCTACTGTGATAGGAAGGAAATAAACCACATCGTGTTTATTGTGAGGAGGAGGAGGAGAAGAAGGAGATGAGCAGACCTGTGGAAGGCATTTGCAGTCCTGCTTTGTGGCAGGGCTTGAGAGCAGCCACAGGTTCCTTATTTAGCCAGAGAGTCAGGTGTGTCCTAATCTTGAACATTTCAAGGGGACTTGGGGCACATATGGAAAGCAGAGGATTTTGAAGACATTTAGGAGCGTGTAGGTAACTGCAATACCTGTTCCATGGGAGTTTCACTGGTGATGAGGGATAGGGGTGTATCTGTTCTTTAATACAAATGCCACTAGGACTCCAGCAGTGACAGGAAGACAGAACACCGCTTAACACGAACTCAGTAGAAGGAAGAGGAAACTCTATGGGCCATGTTCTTACCTCAGGTTTTTTGCAGGTTTTGCACCAAAACTCGTTTCCCAGAAGTCCTGGGAAATTATACCTGAGAAGGTGGTGCTTTACCCATGAAAAATATGTGTCCTTCATAACCCACTCATGGTAGCCAGCTCATATATGTATCAGTGGCAGCCTCCAGAGGCATCTGAAGCCCTGCCCTGGTGTTACACCACAGCCTTCCCAAAACAAACATCTCACTTCATCCAATGGGAAAATAAGGCAAGGAGAGGTTAAGCGGCTTGCTTTGTGTTGCGCAACTCGGGGGCCCCCGGAATGGAATGGAAATAGCTCTCAGATCTTTTATTCTTACCAGCAGCCAGCCGAGGGAACCTCTCCTTGGATCTCCAAGGATTTCCTCCTACAGGCGAAAAAAGCTTTGATTTCCCGTTAAAGCGGGTGGGAACGGCCCGAGGAATGCCATGCATTATTCACGTGCTTTGCAGGCAGCGTGGAATGCGAAAGGCTGAGGTGCAGGAGGCAGCAGTGCCGGGCTAGGAGAGCGCGGAGCAGCTCAGGTGGCCGGCTGGGAATGACCCACGCGGGGATCCAAGTGTGACAGCCAGGAGAGGGGTGGTGGAGGGGGAAAGGCTCAGCAAGGCTGGGTCACAGACGCTGCTGCTTCGGGGCTAAACCTCCAGGTGCTGTTGCCAGATAATGAAACAGCTCTTTAGGAGGAAGATGCCATAAAAACATGTCCTGTGACTCTATTGTAAGTAAGAGGAATATAATTCTTCTTAATGGTAAGTCACGAGTAATTTCTTGGTAGGTCAGTGCCTAAGAAAAAGAGAAAAGAACTTGTTCTGCTGATGGATTTGAATTACTGTTAAAGAACAACTACCTGAGTAAAATCTGAATAACTGAATAAATCTGAATATTACAGGCCTTTAGCAGCAGCAGTGATTGACTTCTCTTGTAACTAATTGGGTTAAGTACCTTTGCCAATTTGCCCCCATGGCTTTTCTTCATACCTGAAATATCTGTGGGTAGGTAGGTGTAGGTATCTCATCAAATCACATTCTTCTCCTGCATCCTCAAAAAATGCTCAGTATTGTCATAACTGCTCTTTTTTTCTCTCAGTGTTAACACAAGGTCAAGTGGGAGTTGTATTAGAATTGCACTGGTGGCATCCACTGAATTTATGCTCCTAAGAGGCTTCATGAAATTGGGCAAAAACTTGTGAGTTCTCACTGTGTGTGCCCTTCCATAACTCCTGAGTCTTGTCTTTGAAAAGAGAGTTGTGCCTTTGAAATTGGTTAGCACTGAGTTCTGTCTTTGAAACTGGGTAACACCGGAGAAATGAAATACCACTGCAAGGAGTGCAGAGGTTTGAAGGGATAATGGCACTCAGTGTGCCTTGAACCTGGGAGTCATTTTGGTTTCTGTTAACTTGCTCATGTGCCCATTCTGAAAGAATTTCAGCTCTTTCCCTCTAATTCAGTGTGTCTCCTTAATAAATGTTTAACAGAGATTGAGACGGCCATTTGATGTAATTTTCAGCATCTGTGACAACTGGTCAGCCATTAGGGGCTGAAAACACCATGTCTAAATCAGATAAATTACCTGAAGTGTTATCTGGTGGGTGTTACAATCAGCTGGTGCAGTACTGAATGTCTGTAGCTGATAACTATTTCAGTTGCATTGTGGTGGTGTTGGGGAGGCACCTCAGAACACGACCCTGCTCTATAAGGCACTGTACAAAGACAATACAAAATAATCCCTGCTCTGAAGCTCCAGCAACCTGAACTGTCTTTTGTGTGTCTCCTGTTTCTAAGCTCTTCATGCTACCTCCTGCTAGTTTTCTGAAGCTTATGGGTTTTCTTCTTTCTCTCCATTTGTTTATTTCTTTTTCCTACTAAGTTAACATGTCGTTTATTCTCATTTTTCACATCTAAATCACCTGAATTTGCCCATCTCTTCCTCTTGAAGGAGCCCTACTTTCCCTTATTTCTTCTCCTTTACTCTTCACCTTTTCTTCATTAAAGTCAGATTTTCAACCTGATGCCCTGGCCAGAGGGAAAATTAAGGGAGTGACTCCACTGACCAACCTTTTCCCCACCAAATCTTGATTTTCTTTCCAGAAGGATCCTTTGCTGTTAAAGTAGGTAGTTTCACAGGCATCCATGAAGATGAAGGTTGTGGAGGTGAGTTCCTGGAGTTTCCCAAGTATTCCCTCCCATACTGGGAAGAACCAAAGACTTCTCACCTCATGGAGAATCTTGTAGATATAAATAGTTGAGGTGGATTCAGGAATCTGAATCTGTTTGGAGTAAATTGCATGCATACCTTTGAGAGGGAGGTGAATTGGAAAGGTGTGATAACAACCCTCTGTTTGTGAGGAAAGGATAAGAAACCAAGAAAAAGGCCATGGAAACCAGTGGGATAATTTAATTGTTAGGGAATATAAAGCTCAGCTGGATAATGATGAGCATAGATTTGAACAAGTATTTTTAGAGGGTAAATGAACCTTTAGAAACTGTTTTGAGTTGTGAAGAGCAAGACTAGGAGTAGGCCAAGGAATTAAGCAGTGGAACTGTTAGGGAAAGGGTCAGGGAATGCTTCCTACTAGTGAGGTCTGGAGCTGGTTCTCAAGGGAGAAATGAACCCCGTACCACTTGGGTAAGTGAGATGTGCATGTTCCTTTCCTGCCCTCTTCCCAAGGGAGTGGGGCTTGTCTCACCCATCTAAAGAAGCCTTTCCATCTCTAGTTTCCTCTTCCTCTGTTTGAGTAGGTTATCTGATATAATTGCAGAGAATTCAAGTGCAGGAAGAATTGATAAAATCAAGAACAGCTTTAATGAAGCCAGAAAAGGAAGAAAAATTGAGTCAATTCAGGGGGACCTTCAAGGTCCTTTTGGTGCTGTTCAAGCCAAGAAATGCTAAGACAGAAGAAGCTGGGTGGAGTCAGAAGGTTGATTTGGAACCAGTAGAGCATTCAGTAGTTTTAGTCTCCAGAAAGATGTAGGTAGTTTTCAGGCCAGATGGTGTTAGGAAGCACAAAGAGGAACCTGGGGAAGCAGATCTGCTGTGCAGACATGAACTCTGCTGTCGTGGGTTTGCCTAGGGAGGGAGCCAGGTCCGAACTATCACATCTGCCTGCTGTAGACTGACGTGTGTGTTGCAGTGGGGTGGGATTGAGTGGAGTGAGACAGAGGAGGGATGGATGGCCACAGAGGAAAGGCCAGGCCCACACATCCACACAGAGGTCTGACAAGGACTGATGCTGACCAGGGAGTGCTTAGAAACACAGATTTTGCACAGAAAGCATCCATTTTCTGCATTCAGTTCTATTAGTTTATCAGTTAAAATTAAACTCGATAGAAAGATGGGAAAAGGGGGGAATTTAATCTCATACCAAGAATGTGTGTTAATATCCAGTTATGCCTCAGAGGAAGGTGGAGGATGTCATTGCCTTCTAGATAGAAATTTTGAAAAAGCCTGATGTACACAATAGTTCAAGGGCACTGGGCACAGCAATTGAATTTCCAACACAAGATAATACAATCAGGCCCACTCCAGATACCCCTGGGCCTAATGGGAAAACAGCACAACCAAAATGTCACCACAGCTCCTGACCTGATGGGGAGATAATTCCTGCTCTCAGAAGCAGAGACCTGAGCAGTGGAGAAGCCACAGGGGATCCAACTCTTCCCAGCAGTGTTACAATCAGTTTACCCATGACCTGCTGTTACAGTGAGCAAAGAGCCCCGAGTGTTGTATCAGGAAATGCCAACATCTGGGAAATAATAATAATAATAAAAAAAAGGTAGGGTGGATTCAGCTTTTAGATGTACAACCATGAAGCAGGAGCAGTGATGAGCTGAGCTCACCTCTGCTGCTGTGAATCTGATCTCCGGTGGGAAGCAAGTCCTCGTGGATTTATTCATGGGTTGGAAGTCCCTGCCCTTCTGCTCTCTGGCAGCTTTTTTTCCCCCCCTGTGTACCTTATTTTATCACCATGATGTGGTAAAGAAACTCCATTGTGTTTGAAAGTTCTTGCATTCCATTTATGATATCATTTACTGAATCTATGTAATGTATCACACCTATATATGTAGCCAGGTATTATCCTGACACAACTGTCTCCCTATACAACTAGTCTAGTTGTAATTCTCAGTCATCTTTTGGGTGATGATGAGGAAGCCTTTCTTGCATTTCAATTTTGGTTGTGCCAGTAAGGCATTGCTCTACTCCTGCCTCACACTTTTACCTGCCTATTACCCATGATTAATAACAAGACCTTCAGGATAGGAGTCAGTACCACAACCTGGCTTCTGGCTCCATAATTCACTTCTTGAGGTAAAAATCACTGCTTTGTTCCTTTTTATCTCCCCTAAAAGTAGGAATTATTCCCTTAAAGCAAGAATAATTTTTTCAACAGGCTACAGAGCTCATGGTCCTTCCTGTATTTTTCTCAGTTATTTCTATTCATCAATATTATTGTTGCAGCTTGGACCTCACAGGTGAGTTATTGTTATCTCCAGCCAGAATAAACCAAAATAAGGAAAAAAGAAAATAAATATGTATAACTTTTACCTCTGTAGAATATCAGGGCAAGCATCTGTTTCAAAAACAAGACAGTGTTTAATTAAGAATGGACATCAGAGTGCTGCCTATCTATTGTCAAAATAGGTGTTAAGCAAAGATTTTCCTCATCAGTATTTTCCCTGTGACTAGAAAACAAGTAAAGGATAATATTCATGGAATAAACCCCAGTTATCACAGTTGTACGGTTTTCCTTTGTTCACCAACTGCAATATTTTTGCTCAGATATTTTTTCTGCTCCAGTTAAAAATATTTGGAGCTCTTTTTCTCTAAACCTAAGAAATATCTAACTAAGCCATTGCCATTCAGTGCTATCCTACAAAGCAGGCCAGGTGTAAACTTTTTAATTAGTGTTTTGGTTCTGAAACTGGCTTGGTAAAAAAAAAAAGGAGCTGGAGTTCTTGAAAATATTATCAAAGCTTGTGGAAAAAGGAAAGCGTTTTGCTCACATCACTGTTAGCGACAATAATCAATGCCCAGACAAGCACAGCTTCAAAAAAAATGCATCAAGAACTCACTTTATATTTTAAACAGACCATGAAGACATTCAAATTCTTCATCTGTGAGAGAAAAAAAAAGGGGAGGGGGGCGGCTGCTGGGGGAGATGGAGGGAGGGAGGGAGAGATTTCCTTCCACCAGGCAGCGAGAGATCACTTCACGCTTCCCTTTTGGTAGGTTAGAGGGGAATTGTAAAGCCATCCCATGTGAACAGATGGAGGCAAAGGATCTCAGCTTTCACGGGAGCGGGTTAAAGATCCGACGCCTGGGACGGTGGGCGAGACAGGGCCCAGCAGCAGGGGCTTTCTGCCCCCTGACAGTCAGACGTCTCCAGAGCCTGCTGGGGTGGCAGCAATCCTTGGGGAGCACCTCGGCAGGTTCTCAGCAGCCCGGCACCGGCTAAGCCCCAGACTTGTATAGGCACTTCACATTTAAGAGCATGTCTAATCCAATCACGGGCAGATTGGGAGCTATCTGTGTACCTCCCATATAGCATATTCTTGCCGGCTTGAAAGCAACCCTCTCCTCCTCAGCCTTCCCCCTTGTCTTCCTATCAGTCTGTGCAAGCAGCGGCCTCCCCCCTTGGGCACACGGAGCTAATCCTATTTACTCAGCCCATCAATTTAACAGCTTTAAATACTCGCGTCGGGGAAGGGGGCGAGGTGGACGCGGCTGAAAGGTTTGCAGGGAGAGGGGCTGTGGTGAGCGGTGGGAGGCAGCCTTCCCAGGCCGGCAAAAGCAGGAAAAAAAAGTCATTCAAAACGATGAAGGAAGGCTGAGCCGCGTCTCATGCTCCTTCTCCTTAAGGAGAGCAGGTGAGCCTCCTGCTCACACACGTGCAGTAGCAGCATGACCCGAGGAGGCTTTACCTTAGCTCCCGTTCTCAGCTGTTTACAAATTCCTGCACTGAAATTCCTCCCTTTATCTGTCCTGAGCAACCTTTGTAGCATCCTTTAGCTATACCTCCTGTGCCCTGGCAATTAGAGCAATTAGATTAGAGCAATCCTGAGGAGGGTAAATCCTTCTAGGAGGAGTGGAGAATATAATTAGGAAGCTGTTCAAGGAATCACAGAATATGCTGAGTTGGAAAGGATTCATGAGTATTATCGAGTCCAACTCCTGGTCCTGCACAGGACCATTCCCAAGAATCCCACCCTGTGCCTGAGAGTGTTGCCCAAACCCTCCTGGAGCTCTGTCAGCCTTGGGGCTGTGCCCACTGCCCTGGGGAGCCTGTTCAGTGCCCAACCATCCTCTGGGGGAAGAACCTTTTCCCAGTGTCCAACCTAAACCTGCCCTGACACAGCTCCAGCCATTCCCTCAGGTCCTGTCCCTGGTCCCCACAGAGCACAGATCAGTGCCTGCCCCTCCTCTTGCCCTCCTGAGGAAGTTGTAACTGCAGTGAGGTCTCCCCTCAGGCTCCTCTTCTCCAGCTGAACACACCAAGTGCCCTCAGCTGCTCCTCACACACTTCTCCTCAGGGCCCTTCACCATCTTCATTGCCCTCCTTTGGATGCTGTCTAATAGTTTAATGTCTCTCTTCAATTGCAGTGACCAGAACAGCGCTCCCAACCTCTTGCCACTGCTCCAGATGATCCTGGACTTCACAAAGAACCAGCACCCACCTCTGAAAACCCAGTGGAGACTGTGTGCCCCTCCTCCAGCACTTTTACCTTTACTGTTCACTTGACTCCAAGTGTGGAACGACTCTTGGCTTCTAGTTTAATTCACCTGCATGAGTCACACCTGAATTCCTCTCCTTACCCACCAGAAGTTAAATAGAATTTTGGTGCCTGTTGCCTTTCAGGGTATTGCAGTCTTTGATGTGCAAAGGACTTGTATCTATCTGACATTTCAACCTGGCACATTTTTTACATTTAATCTGCTCTTTTTCTTTTCTGTTCTTGTTCTTGAATGCTTAGAAATGTGGTGTGGTTTTTTTTCCTCAGCTTGCTCTTGCTGCTTGTGCTACTGGAGATCATGTGTGCTCACAAAATCCTCAAGAGTTTTCCAGTGCCAGCAGGCAGCTAATTTGAGGATTATCTTTGATGATCTGCCCCTAAAACAGGCAGACATATTTCCATCATTCTGCATTAAGGTTGAAATGGAATAAGAAGAGAAAGTGCAGCAGATGCCTTGCCTTCTTCTTTAAAGAGATCCCAGTGTGTTTATCTAGTGGACAACACCCTTTTCCCCCAGGCTGAGAGCACTTTGGGCAGCGACTTTTCATATCAAGAGGGATATTCCAGGCTTGCACCAGTAGCATTATGGAGTAAGACAGAGGAGGGAAGGTCCTTTATTCATCCGATTAGCAATGGGAGGCTATGGCAAAGGACAGCACTCAGAATGTGTGCTTTTCCAGCTGCTGGCATGCTGTGAGCCTGACACACCCCAAGGAATCCAGAAAAAATTCTTGAAGCATGAGAATCATTTTCCCCCTGCCAGCTCTGCCTCCCCTTCTCCTCCAGGAGGGAATTCCCACGCGCTGTTTAGGGATGCATCTTGGTTTCCCCATTGCCCTTATCAGCAATATATGCCATCACTGCATATTGATGGAAACACAGACACTATCTTTTTGCAGCAGACCCACGTTCAGCCCAGTATCCTGGGGTTTGGTGTTTTAAATCTTATCCTCCTCTTTCATTTCTTGGCATTAATTGCTCATGCTGTCCTCTAACTTGGTACAGTAGGGTCAAGTATTCTCCTGTTTTAAAATCATGGGGATGTTTGTGGTAGAGAACAGCAGAAGATTTGGCCAGTGCAGCTTCAATTAATTGTGTCAGCCATGGTGACATTCAACCATCAGGGAGCAATTCACTGGGACAAGGTTGAGAAGAACTGCATATCAGAAGCCAGGGGCTGAGGTGAGGAAGCAGAAGATCCAAACCTGGGGGAGAAGGGATCAGTCTGTCACAGCTGGATGGGCAGGATGGATAGGACTGCATGAAAAATGGGATCAGGGTATTAAGAATGAAGACAATAGGAAGGACGTGGTTTTTCCAGCTGAGATAAAATGGTTTTTACCTAGAAAACCATTAAAAATGGTGGTCCTTTCCTTCTTGCCCTTGGCACTGTTTGGTTGTTCCCACTGTCAATGCTGTAGCTCTGTGAGATTTCACAGGGTCAGATGAAGAGGGGAACAAATATGGCTGAAAACAGATTGTTTACTATCCCAGGTTTATCTGTCAGTGGACTGGGTCCCAGATCTAGCTCCCACACAGCTCTGCCAGTAAGGATGCTGGCACAGGGGAGGGGATGTCCTCAGCCAGAGAGATCCACATCATTTCAAACACTCCCTCCCTGAAAACATCAGGCCAAAGCAGCTGATGGAGGTTGGCTGCATGTGCTCAAAGAGGCTGTGAACAAGCAAAACATGCTTTAAGCTGAGCAGGCCTGGGCAAAACTGAGCAGTGATTTACCTCCCACAAGCTGCTGCTCTTCAGAGGCTGTGGGCTGCACAAGTTGTGGCAGGGCCCACAAGGAGGTCACACAGGCCAGTCTGGTCAGAAGGAGCTGCAAAAAGTGGTCCACAGGGTCCAGCTTCCTCATTTCTGCTCTGGGCATCAACAGTCAGCACCCCCCAGCAGCTTCCCACCAGGGAGCAGCACCAGCGTTCCTAACAGGATATAACTACTTTAGGGGGGGAAAAAAAAGGGAGAAAAAAAAAAGGATGACCAGCTTCCAGCTTTAGATGGAGTGAGAGAAGGAGCTGTATCCCGGCAGGCAAGATTAGCGAGACAGACGGATTAAGGGCAGACAGAGTTCCCATCCAAAAAGGGGAAGCTCCTCAGGACACACTTTTCCAAAAAGAGGGTATGTGGCTTTACTGAACAGACAGTGCAGGACGTGAGACAAATCCTCACCTGGAGTGAAACAGGAAAGCCCTCCTGCCAGTGGGCTCAACCCAGCTGAGATCTGACCCCGTGTGCTGATGGCCACAGCCAAACTCCCCACGTGTTTTCTGCTGCTTCTGCTCCTGTCTGAGTCCATGACCCCCCCCTGCTCAGGGAGAGGTCAGGGGAGCCATGCAACTTTGAGGCCACACAATGATCTCATCGGAAGCTCAACCCCAAGACATCTCCCCTAAGCTGCATTCAGCCGCCCCTGCCCTTTTGTTAGCAGCGCTGGCTCTCCGTGGGAGAGGCACTGTGACACTGTTGCATTACCCTCCCTTATTCACAGGATGCTGGTTGTTTCGTTTTTTATTTTGTTTTGGTTTTTCTCGAGAGCTTTGATGTGGAGAGGTAACGACCAAATGTCCCACACCCTCTCTGCCGCCCATCAGCTGCCGCTGTTGTGTTTCAGCACCTCGCCGGGCTTCAAGCGGAGTTAATCCCTCCTCACTCCCATTTCCTGACGCCCCTTCTCGGGCTCTGCTGTCCTCGGTGAGTTTAGTTGGAGCTAGATCACACACACACACCCCGCTGGAGTCCCCTTCCCTGGCAGCAGAAGCCGGAGTGACCCCTGCCTAGCCACGGGAGAAGAGAGACAAATCAGCGAGCCCCGGCGGCTGCCGCGGTTCTGCCGCTGTGCGCCAGCACAAGCAGCGAATTCCAAGAAGATGCGATCATCAGCAGCTCTGTGAAGACAGGAAAGTGGTTACAAATGCTCTCTGCCTCAAAGAGAGAGAGAGAGAGAGAGAAGAAACCACAGTCTGGCTGCAACCTCACCTCATGCTTCCTGATAGTCTCCTGTTTAGAAACACTCGCTGTGGTATCGGGGATAGGTTGAAAACACCCTGATGGATGCAAAGGGGTTGGTTTATCTTGGCCAACACAAACATAGCCTACTTCCAGCATGCATACAACAACACTCCTGCAAAAGGAAACAGAGGTTGCTTCCTCAGAGCTGCCTACACGGCACATCCTGGGAGCGAAGGATTTGCTGGGGCACGTGGTGCAACCATTCCCTCCCAGTTGAGGCAGGGCTGTTTTGTCCCAGAGTGGGCTCTGGAGCTTTACATGTTGAAGTCCTTGTTGATTCAAGTGCAGTGTCTTCTTCACACACTGATGCTGCTCAACAGACAAATATGTATCATCACCAGGTTTCCTCCCAGTCTTCTGGCCTAAATTGTCTCCATTTTGATGACATCCTGCATATGCATCTGTTTGCCTGAAGAGGATGGAGCAAGTATTCACAAGCATCCCTATCCTGACAGTAAATGGCAGAATGAACAGAGCTGAAAGTTTTCTGAAATGTTTAATTGGCAGTTCAGTGGCCAGATTTTCCATCCAGTTCAATGGCCAGGCATGGTCCAGTTGGAAATTACTGTGTTGGCTGCAGTGCAGAGAGATGCAAAGAGAAAATATTACTCACAGAATATTGACTGGTTTGGATAGGAAGGGACATTAGAGAACACCCAGTTCCAACCCCCCTGCCATGGGCAGGGACACCTTCCACTGTCCCAGGTTGCTCAGAGCCCCATCCAACCTGGCCTTGAATATGCACTGATGCCTCCCCAGCCAGTTTGTTCCAATCCTTCATGAGCTGCTTCACCAGCTGAAATGACACGCTCCCAACACATCTCCATGCTTCCCTAGTGAGGCCCTTGCTTCAGGAGCCATCTGGGAGGGCACATCCCTGAGCTTCTCTCTCACTGCTGCAAAGCTGCTTGGATCCTATCCTGCCCCAGTCTGAACAGGCCTCCATTATTGACATCCGACACTCCTTATTTTCACTATCAAAAGGTTTTACTGAAGCCTTGAATTTGCCACAGTGGGTATCCTTTCAAAACCCGCCAAGTTCGCTTTAGGAAAAACAGATAACATTACCTTGGTATTTGTGGTATTCCTTGTGCTGCTCTTCCCACTTCAGCGGAAGACTGCTGAGGATGTTTAGGGAAAGGCTAAGATAAATGTTCCTCCATATCAAAATAAACAATGGAGGCTAATGTGCAGCTTGTATTATTCATGTTCATACTGGATTACAGTTTGAGTTTAAAGGAAGCTGCCCCAGAGCTTTTAGGCTGTCGTTCCCAAGTCCAGAAGGATCAAGGGAGCTCTGTGGTGAATAACATCTGATCTTGTCCACGGGGCACAAATGGTTTAGAGCACAGCACCCCCAAATTGCAGCAGGTGCAATCTGAAGCCTGTGCTGCTAAGAGCTGTTCCACTTCCCACCATTCCTGGTGTTGGTCTCCCAGTGCTCTGGGAGCATTGCATCTCCTTTGAGGGAGGTGGATGGGAAGGTCGTTGTTCCTGGCATGAGCCTGGAATAGGCAGTGGCTACATCTGATACCCAGTGACTGCCCAGAATGTGGCTCCCATTTGGTGCCCTCTGCACAGCTGGAGGAGGGGGGTCTGCTGAGTTTCTCCCACAGGAGAGCTCTCATTCCAGAAGACAGACCCTGATGTTCCTGACTGAGTCCATACAAACAATCTAAAGCTGCCTATCCATCTGGGCACTGCTCCTGCAGGGACACTTCAGGCAGAAACTCACAGAGAAATGGTGATCCACTTGGATTTGAGGCAGGAGGGAGGACATATTCATGTACATATACATGTGCACATGCAAATAAAGATGTTTCCCCACATAAACTCCCTCTTTTGGGATGGAAGCATGTTGCCAGCACTTAGCAAATAATAAATAATAGTAACAGTACAAGAACTCTTCCACAGAATAATTCATCAGCCACAAAAATTACCGTAACTATCCACCAGCCTTTGGTCTGGCAGGCCAAAAGCCAGAAGCTTAACATGCCGCATGAGAGGAAAAGAGAAGTTCTCCAGGGCAGTCCTTTAGTGGTCCAAAGGGATCGTGGTTTTCCTGCTTTGAACTGTGTGCAAAGGAAAGAGCGAAGTTCAGAGCCAACCCACTGACTAGTCAGGCCTATTGTTTGAAAAGACCAGATACTGAATCCTTGATGTTTAGTTTCTCATGCCAGGTTCTTGCTCCCATGTAACCTGGAAGTGTCCAAGGCCAGGTTGGACGGGGCTTGGAGCAACCTTGTCTAGTGGAAGGTGTTCCTGCCCACAGCAGGGGGTTGTAAAGAGATGACCTTTAAGGTCCTTTCCAACACACACCATTCTGTGATTCTGTGATTCTGTGATTCTATTTGTTGCATCAGGAGATGATGAGTATTGCATAGCACCCAAGCACAAACCACTTGGTGTGTGACAGTCTAGTAGAACAAGATCAAGGCAAATGATAGCTAATTCAAGCCAAAATTCATCATTTCAGAGCTAAGTGAACAGACAAAACATAAAGTGCTATTTGTCCTTTAGAACATATAACATGACCTGCTCCACAGCCTAATCCTGCGACTCCCACGGGATGCAATTTGATGCCTCAAATATCCTGCTCCTATTAAAAGGGCTTCTAAGAAGCACCTGATGAGAGACACCCATTGTACAATCTGGAACAAAACAAAGCAGAGAGAGCTGCACAGTTTTGGAGGCAGTGGCACAAAACACAGCGGTGCAAAACAGATCCACGTTTGATCTCTTTCTAAGAAGACACTATCTCAGAAACATCTCTGTGCGTAAGACACTGCCTAGAGAGCTTGTAACTGGGGCAGTGCCTGAAAGGCTGAGGTGCTGAAGCATTTCTTTTAGATGTGCTGGCTTATTCTGCTGTCAGATCTAAGTATTTGGGTTCAGTTTCAGCCTGGCTGCTGTCGCCACTGCAATGCCACCCGTGGTCCTGCAGGGAAAGCGGGGGACAGCAGAGCTGTTGGTGGTGCCTCAGCTCCACTGGCTGGGTTCTGCTCTCACTTCCACGGAAATAACTGCGCTGCTTTTGGCACAGTGATGCTGTCAGCTCCAAATGGGGTCTGCTGCCCTTGCTGGGTGTGTCTTAGAGCACAGCATTGCTGGTGTTGTTGCTGAGGTTACAGGATGGAGCAATGATGACCTGCATCTGTGTTTTTCCTTGTCGTGGTGGACCTTTCAAATCTACCCAAGGGAAGTTTTGACATGGGAAACCCTGCTGTCTCTTCAGAAAGTCCAGATAGGCTTGGCTAGTACAGAAATGGCTTTAAGAATCTTTTTGCTCTTTCCTTGTGATTGTCAGGAAAACACCAGAATCTCCATGAGAGCACTGGACACGGACCCTTGAGCTCCCACTTCAGAGTGGTGTTCCTTTGGGAATATCTGGTGGTAGCTCTTTACAGAGGCAGCTAGACTTGATTTTTAATCCTAGACCAACTGACCCAGCATGCAGAAACTATTCCTGAGCTTCCAGGATTTCTGCTGAGGCTGAACACAGGTGATCCTGAAGACAAAGCCCCAGGGATGTGTGCTGCAGTCCCAGGTATTCTGGGTGTAAAACCTTGGTGTGGTTGGTTGGTAGGATTCTGACACAGCAGTTCTTGTAGGGTTTTACCTCTAAATAAATCCCAGGGAAACAGGTACAAAACCAGGCTTAGTGAGCTGGCACAGCCATGTGCCTGAAAGTGGGGAAGTGACACATCCTGACTGTCCAAGCAGTGGAAATGGGGATAATGGGAGGGTAGGGGAGTTAACCTGTTCCTAAATGAGGCAGAGTCCATCTCCTTTCCTGCCTAGCAGATGACTTTGCCCAATTTCATTTACAGCTGGACATGGTGTTACAGATAATCATGGAGTAAACCATGTTCTTTTAGTGCATTTTTTGTCTGTGCTTTCTGTGGGATGCTTCCCAACCCACCTTGCACTGATCAGGAGGTTTTCCTGCCTGCTGCTATAACACACAACCTGGCTTGTAAGGTAATATTAAAATTATGCCTTCATTAATAACATGATCCAGTTTCTATTTACTGGCCACCTGATCCCTTTTGCCTATTCAGGACTACTAGGATTCAAGATAACCTAAGGAGCACTGCACATCCTCATTTTGCCTCACTTCTGAAGTCCTGCATGTGTTTATCCTTAGCCATAATTCTTTCCCCAGCCTTGCTCCTACTCCCAGCCCTGACCTTATCCTAGGCTGTCTGAATAGAAGTTTAAAAACAACTATGGAGCCAGTTTCCTTTCTTTTTGTTCTTTTTCTTCTTCTTTTTTTTTTTTTTTTATTAAATTTTTTTAAATGCAGCTCAACAGGCTTAAAATACAGAGCACAGACCTTCCAATCTTCACAAACTGCTGTGATTGTCTACCTGCTTTGACTTGTTTTGTGCTAAAATACATACATCCACTTCAATTTCAGAGGGAAAAGGGGGCTGCCTTCCATCCCAGAGCAGGAGTGGTAAAAGCACAGGTAGGCTGATATTTATGTGTAGACTTCAGACATTGGTAACTAAAGCAGAGAGAATGATAAAACATTAACATGCTTCTTGTAGTTATTGTTGATAATAATGGCTGTGTTGCAAGTTCACAGCCAGTGGTACAACCAACACCTGTAGTAATTTACTACATGGTTATGGCTGTGATAAGTGTTACATGAGTCCCTGACAAGTTCAGGGTGAAGAGAAGGACAAGGAGTACCAATTTCACATGTGACTTGGGCTTTTAGGAGCCTACATCCCATAGACTTCACGGGGACTGAGCCTGTTCAGAAGCAAAACACAAAAGCAGTTTGGCTCTTCACTTCAGAGGGAAGAGAACCTGACCCTGCCTGCAATTGGTTCAAAGATGCCAGTGGAGCAGACTGACCTGGAAGTAGAGAAAGCCCAGCTCTGTGACCTCTGTGGTGGGAGCTGCCTGTTGGCTCCTGCTGACATGAGTGAGGAACTGACTGGGTGGGACAAACTTCATCTGCATGTGGTTATGCTGCTTTTTCACACACTTGTGCTGGGATATGAAGTGCTGCTATTCACACTGCATATGAATGGACAGAAAAGGTGTGCCTAATCAGAGAATTATTCAGGTTGGAAAAGACCTCTGAGATCATCAAGTCCAGCCTGTGACCAAACACCAGCTTGTCAATCAGACCATGGCACTGAGCGACCCGTCTGCTCTCTCCTTCAAAACCTCCAGGGATGGTGACTCCACTCCATCCAACTCTTCCCAGGCTGCTGCTTTACTTTCCCTTTCAGGGAGTTCTGTTTCATCCCTTTGCTTTGCCTATGTGTGTAGGAAGCACATCACGGCATGGCTGGGGGATGGGGGGGTTGATGTGCTATTATTCTCAAAGTTGTAATGAGGATGAGGATGGGGGAAAACGAGTTTGAAAGTGACTGGGATGCCACTTTTTCTACTGTATTTATCTTGTGCCAGTCACAGACTTCATGCTGGCTGCCTGAGGACTAGAAAGGAAGAGTCTTCACAACTCCTACGATTTATTACCCACACTGCAAAGTCTAATTTCACTTTTGAAGTACCAGCGTTGTTGCCTTGGCTGAAAGAAAGGAGGCTGGACCAGCATGCTTATGCTTGTAGTGGTATTGGAAAATTTCTCAAGTACCTGTGGGCAGGTGTGGCTCACATACTTGGGTTAAACCAATCTCCAGATCTAGGGTCAGGAAGGAATTTTGCCCTAGGTCACATTGGCAGGGACCATTGTGTTGTTTTTGTTTCCCTTGCTTTGCAGTGTGGGTTGTGGTTGCCTTCCTAGATTACCTACTGCCATCTTAAGAAATGCTAATGACCCAGGCTTTAGGTCCACAGGTGGAACAGTAGATCCAACCCTGCAGGCCTGCCCCATATAGTCACAGCAGCCACTTTGTGTCCCTGTGCAGAGATTCCAGCACAAGGCTCCTCAGGACTGTCTGTCAGCATCCTTCAGACTGCCCTGGCATCTGGGCACCTGATAAAATCCCTCCAAGTGTGTGATTTGGAGCAGCTTTTTTAGATTGTTTTGGGTGATGGAGCATCTTGTGATTAGGACAGGGCATGGATATTCCCTGGAACTTGACATTCTGCAGGATGCTTGTGACTGTGATGCCCTGGGCTTGTGGATGTGGGTGATCATTCCTGTGTTGCTGGGGAGGGGCTGTGTTGGTACTGTTTGCTTTTTTTTTTTTTAGTGGAATCTGGTACAAAATACTAGAAGGTTTACATTTAACCCTTTCTGTTCCTCTACCACTTGTGTGGGATGACTGGAATCACATTAGGTGCACTGTTGCATGATCCAAGAAAGCCAGAATGAGAGAGCATTACTTTGGAGAGATGGCAGTCTCACAAGCAGACACTCTTCCCTGTTAATGAAAGCACTTCAGGCATAATTGCACTGTCAATTCATTTCAGATATGTTGTTGCATCTGACTTTCTCAACTAAGTGATTAAAACAAGAAGTCACTTGGGGAGTGGCTTGTGTGATGTTAGTATTAATAGGCTGAAAACAATCAGAAAGTTAGGGGCATTCTTGTGAGGTACTGAAAACCCTTAATGAGGCCTTTAATTATGCAATAACTTCTTTGCAAGCAAACACATGCCTATTATCATTATTATTGTGCCGATAGTTGATATCCCACTGACATGAACAATTTAGAGAATTCCAAGTATTATGCAGCTCTCCTGCCAGCTTGGAATAGGCTGACACAACTACAGCTACCTATTTAAGAAGATTAGCCTGATTTCATTTGCATAAGAATTTAAAGTGACAAAACCACTGGCCACACCCAGGAAAGGATCATTAAAAATTAATTGCTGCACATTCTTTTATTGGCCGTGTGATTGACTTCTGACTGCTACAGCAAATGCTAAATCCCAAGAGAGAGGTCCTGGGATATCTTCTTCCCAGGTTTTCTAGGTTCTTAGGGTGATAGAATCTGAGAATGTGCTGAGTTGTAAAAGGGACCCATCAGGATCATCGAGTCCAAATCCTGGCCCTGTGCAGGAATCACACCATGTGCCTCCTGCAGAGAAAATGTCTCATTATCCATTCAAGGGATCTTGTGTACAAAGTACATAAGTATTCTTAGGTGGGCATTCCCTAGCAGTGATGCCAAGTAAATCTTTGCATTCCTTGTGTTACTCCTATGCAATTCCAGCAGTTCCGTGTGTCTGTGTTGGCCAATACTCCGAGATATCGGGCTAAAGCAGCCACAAATCAGTGGCTTTCATTCTCAGTTGAGATTCCCCTAGTCCTGCTGGCAGCAGAGAGGGGCCCTTCAGGAAAGAAAAGGCGTTCTGTCCTGGCATCTTCTGCTGAAGGGAGGCTGGCTGCAGAGGACAATCCATCCTGGCAAGCTCGGGTTTCCGCAGGTGAGGGAAAGCAGAGAAGGAGAAAAACCAGATGGGAAAGAGAACGCTGAAAACTTGCCTTTATAAAAGCCTCAGCCACGGGCTGTTACTTTTTGTCGGTACAGCGGTGCCGGTGCTCTGGGATGCTGGGAATGGGATCCAGCTCCAGCGCCCTCGGCACCCACGGGCCGCGCGCGCCCCCTGCCGGCACCGGCAACGCCTGGAAAATCATGGAATCACGGGATGGACTACGTTGGGAAGGACCTTAATGATCATCCACTTCCAACCCCCTGCCATGGGCAGGGACACCTTCCACTAGACTAGGTTACTCAGAGCCCCATCCAACCCGTCCTTAGACACTTCCAAGGATGGGGCAGCCACAGCTTCTCTGGGCAACCTGTGCCAGTGCTCACGGGGAAGAATTTCTTCCTAATAGCCAATCTAAACCTGCTTACTGTCAGTTTGAAGCCATTGCCCCTTGTCCTGTTGCTCCAGGCCCTTGTGAACAGCGGTGGTGAGAACACCTTTCCAAATGGCCTGTGTGCCACTTGCGTGGCAATGTCAGAGAATTCAGGCTGAAAAGCACCTGGAAATGAAATTACACCCAAAGCAGCCCCTGATCACAGTGATGGCACTATCTGGCCATTCATCTTTGTGGTGAATTGTACCTCAGGAGTTTCCAACCTTCCCCAGCCAGGAAGTGTGCACCAAAATCTGAGCGTGCCTGAAAGCAGTGTGAGAGCAAACCACACCTTGGAGAGCCAGGGAAGGGGTGACCTGAGATGAAAGCAGACACAGAGGTACAGAAGGGATATCTGAGGTTTTCTGCTCCATCATGGGCTGAGGTAGGTCCTGGTTCCCAGGATTCTAGCAGCTACACCACCAACCTGCCCATGCACTCAGCATCTCTTCTTGACGCTCTCATAGCAGTTAAGGGACCTAAAAGTGATCAAACTCTGACCTGAACTGACTTCCAGGGGAGCAGAGAACCAGCATTTGTCTGAATTCTCCAAAAACACGTTTCTGGATGTCCAGGGAAAGCAAAACTGTACCACAGTACAGGGAAACTTCCACCCCAAGCAAGAAACATTTGTATTTCCGTTTCCACGTCTAAACCTCTTATATGTGGTTTAAGTGTTTTTTGCCCAAGGCTGTCAAAGTTGTCATTTATATGGAATCTAAATTCACTCTCAGTCTAGGGAATGAGAATGGGAAGACACTGCACACAGTAGGAAAAGTGACACTGGAAGACCACGGCTTGTCCTTCGACCACTGAAGCACTCAGGTGAAAATGTTCTTCTTGTCAGTGGAGCTGGCAAAAGGATCCACATAAAGAGGGATGCACTCGTGCTGTTCCAAGGCAAGATAGACAGCCAGGAATTTAGGGCTCCACACTTGTCTTGCCAGAACATTCTGCCGTGAATTTAATGAAGTCACTTAACATGAAATCTTGTTCTCACAGTAGCTCATGGGAGTCTTGCCATGGAATTCGGTCTTTTAATAAACAAAAATGTAAAACGTTCCCTCTTTGACATCAGAGAGGAAGTGCTTTGGGGCCAAGACTTTCTCTTGCTTTGATGGTTGGTAGACCTTTAGTCCATCACTTACATATGGAACAAGGAAGAAGAGCAATATATTTGAATGAGAGAGAGAATTTAAGGCTCTGATTATTGGAAAAGATTTTTACCCTTGCAACAACAACTGGTGCACACCTTAAGCTCAGGTTTTTCACAGACCATGAGCCAGGGGAGACAAACAGGAGTGCAGATCCCTGCAAACCAAGGAGCCAGATTGGTGGCAGAAAGGGCAGACTGATTTAATGTTGCACGGAGGTCAAAACAGAAACTTTAGCATCAAAGAGAGGAGCGGTGCTGGGAAAGCCCAGAGCTCACAAGTAGCACTTACCAGAGGTATCATATAAACTTAACCCTGCTGTCGTTATTCCTGTTGGAAAGAAAGGAGGTGAAGGCCACGACCTGCCAGGCAGAGGTCAGATGTTACAGACCATCAGACAAAGGAAGTGACAATGGGGAAAGGTTCTTCTCTGGAGCGTTACCAGATGGTAGCTAATCTCAGTCGGGGGAGAAGGCACAGCCACCAAATCTGCATGGGCTCCCTGAACCTGACACTCAGGGGTTATCAAGGGAAAAGACTGCTCTCCCAACTGTTACGAGACAGACTAGGCAGTGCAACCCATTCATTCAGTTAATCACAGTGCTGTGCTGATCCGGGACAGAATTTTCCAGAATGTAACAGTATAACGTGTATTTGCTTGTTAATTTTTTCTGCATAAAAGCTGTCATCTGAAATAGCCCGAAAATCTCTACTAGTGGAAACTTTTCCTCCTGAGCCTTCTGCTTCTTTGTTTTCTGATTTAGGGAAAGGCACAGTCAGTTGGATCAAGGGCTGGTGTGAACTGGCAGAGCTCTGTGATCCACACTGGGGTCTGTCCTAGGCACTTCTTTCATGATAGTAGTGGTGGACATGCTGTTGTCCTCGCATTCAGCTGCGAGTCTGCTCACAGATTTACTCAGAAACTCCTTCTAGCTGAGCTCAGGTAGGACTCCTGCACAATTCCATGTCCATACTGGGAACAAGGAACACACAAATGGACACAGTGGTGGAGGTGAGCTCAGGAGTCCCAGAGTGGCACCTACTCGAGGTAGTGGGGCACAGCCCTGAGGATGGAAACCTCAGTGCTTCTGCTTGTATTCATCACTACATGGGTTGCATTTAATCTTGTCTGAGTAGCTTGTGTTTTCACCATGCTTGTGTTTTCCTGCCTGGACGAGGAGGAATAGAGCCCCCATTGTTGTGAGCAGCTGCCACAAGAGCTGCGCGGAGAATGCAGAGCTGGGACGTCGCTGTGCCCAGCGAGAGCTTGAGACTGGGTTCACATCCCTTCCAGTCGTTTTCCTACACACAGGAATAGTGGGTTCACTAGGACTTTTGCTAGGTTACGTTGCTCTCTATCTTTTGGACACCTCAGTGGCGTGGTTTGAGTCCCTCAGTTTGGCAGAGCGCTCTAGAGGCTTTAAAAAATAATCCAGCCCACAGAAAACAACAGTAATTAAGCACCTCCAAGAAATTCGGTGTGTGCTTAAGTGCCAGGCTGTGTCTTTCGTTGCTATCATGGCCAGATCCCCTCAGCATTGTGCAGGTGAGCAGTGTCACACACATGTTTTTTTCCACAATCAGAAAAAGCAGTGAAAGCACTTTTACAGGCCTGTTGTTCATTACCCTAATACCTTGAGGAGTTATGATCTGATTTAAGGTCCTCATGTCTTCTACACGTCTTGGAAACAGGGTGCACAACAACCCACGCTTCTTAAAACAGTCAGCTGGGCAATGTCTCTGTGTTTGTGTCTACCTGTAACAGAATTCTTTGGGATGTCCAGTCCTGAGCAATGGAAGTGAGAGCTGTGACACAGCCCAAGGAGGTGCAGGGGTGAAGTTCAAAGCCATGATGTAACAAAACCCTCCTGAGCCCGTTGTGGAACACCCTCAAGTGATCCTGCCATGTACTGGGAGACGTCTTCACAACCCACCTTTTGGGCACCTCAGCCCCCTGTAATGAATCAAGGTTATGAATACAGCGGAAAATACAGATTTTACCCATGATGTAAGCTGTAAATCCCCTCTGAACTTTGCTGTTGGGACCTTCTGAGAAGTTCTGCTTCATCTTTTGACATTTCAAGGTGTTTTTTTCCTGTGCCAAATGTGCATAGCTGGCCATGACAGGAAAGAGAATACACATTTCTTGCAAAGAGCCTTGCTCTCTCTGTTGACAAAGTTTAACAATCTTGAAATTCCCTTCAAAATTTAGTTCTCTTAAGCTGGGACATCTTCCTGGTTTCTTTTAGGCATCTTATTTTTATTGTGTGGTATGGACTCTGCAGGGCAAGCAAACCTTTTAAAGAGAAAAGACTGTTGCCCCCCCTCCCCCCCCCCAAACTGGCAGCTATTTATTAAGAAATGGCCACAAAATGACACTATTTTAGAACTGCAGTGGTAGTGTAGAGTTGGCTGGAACTCAGAGCTGCAGTGAAAACTTTCAGCACTATTTCAGATTTTGCTGGACAACAGAGTTGGAGATTTTGACATTCTGGGATTCCGTGATTCCGTTGATTCTATGACTGTGATTCTGCGCTCTCTCCACAGTCACATCAGTGTACGTGCAAAGGAACCACCACAGTGCCCAAAATGCCAGGGTGTGCTATGGGAAAGGGCAAGAGAACAGGAGGATTGGTGATGCAGAGAGGTGGGGTGATGCGATAACCTTGACCAACGGATCCCACAAGCTCCGAAGGCTCAGTCCCCTGGCTGTGCCAGAGGCTTTCTGGGCGCTTTTGGTGTCACTGCCCCCCAAAAGCAAATGTCACACCCCCCACCCCCCCTGCCCCCACCTTGTTTGTCTCCTCAGCCACTTCAGGAGCGGTTTCTGAGCGCTGGGTTTTGCTCCCTGTGTGTCTGTGCTCCGCGCAGGGGATCCCGGGGTCAGCGCCGAGGGACAAAACAGCGGGGACAACAATAACTGCGCAGCCCTGGCACAGGAGGGGGGAGGATTGTTTCCAGCCTTCGCAGCCCACGAGTGTGGGTACAAAATGACAGATGCATTTGGGCCCCAGGGTTTTTTTTTGAAGGTTTATATGTCTGGGGAAGGATGTCAGCGGCTGTTCTCAGCCACTCTGCTGGACTGGAGCTAAAGATTTGGGCAGGTGGGGGGAGAGAGAGGGAGAAATGCTTTGAATTGCCCATCGAAAGAAACATGCATAATTCCTAGAAATGCTTTGTGTCAGCTTCAAAGATCCTACTGGGAATGCAGCCTGTTCTCTGACCAACATGTTTCCTTTGCAAAAGGCAGCGACTGGTGTATTTTGGGGGTTTTTCAGTCTCCAGCAGCAGGCAGTACCTATGTTTTCTCCCACTGACATGCCTGTAAGTTCAATCAGCTGAAGTGGATTAAATGTAGGATGGGGTAAGTTCACATGTCACTCCAAGAGGACCTTGAGATGAACTGCGTTCTCACTGTTGTGACTGGAGGTTCTGTTCCAGATCTCTGCTGCTCTGAGAAGGATGAAGCAGGGAAAAAAAGGAAATACTTAACCCTTCTGGTAGAAAACACCATGGGAAGCAGAGAAACCAAAGCAGCACTCCTCTAAAGGCCCATTGCAGAGCTGTGGTTAAATCTGAATAAAGTTATTATCCTCCCACTGGAGTATAAAAGTGGCATTTCTGAAGTTTTGCTGGTTTGGACTTGATAGAAAACAAACAAACAATCAAAATAGTTAAGCACTGTTACTTAATAGAGCTTTAAATGCTAACCAACCTCTAGTGTAAAAGTATCCACTTTAAAACTATGAGGTTTTTGGCCATGGTTAAGTCTAAGGTTTAACCTCAACCAGTGAGGGTTTTTTTGCCTAAGCCTTGAAGTGTTTATGACACACTGCTTGTGGTGACAATCCTACTTTCAGTAGCAGTACCTCTGCTTCCAAGCCAGGTCTGTCATCTCCTTTCATTGAACTCTGCACTCTTGTGAAAAATATTGTGTATTAAAAAAACCACAAAACCCCCACCTGTTTTAAAACCAGCTAAACCCAAACATATTTCTGAAGCTATTTTAATTTTTAAAAAGAATGGATCTTTCTTGCATTTACTCTGTCATTATATACACCAATGTCATCACCCCATGGCCTTACTGAACAAGGCAGGCTGCAAAGCCTAAAGCCTTTATCCAGTTTCTCTTTGACAAGCTCTCAGTGCCTCGTCTTGCAATTTTGTTTAATTTCTTTCACTGAGGGAAGTGCTGGCACCATCTGCTGGGACTTTTGTCACTGCAGCCACTAAACACAGAATCACAGAATGGTCTGGGTTGGAAGGGGCTTTAAAGACCATCGAGTTCCAAACCCCCTGCCATGGGCAGGGACACCTCCCACTATCCCAGGTTGCTCAGAGCCCCATCCAACCTGACCTTGGACACTCCCAGGGATGGGGCAGCCACAGCTTCTCTGGGCAACCTGTGCCAGGGCCTCCCCACCCTCACAGGGAAGAACTTCTTCCCAATATCCAATCTCAACCTGCTCTCTGTCAGTTTGAAGCCATTCCCCTTGTCCTGTCACTCCAGACCTTTGGAAATAGTCCCTCTCCATCTTCCTTGTGGGCTCCCCTCAGGCACTGGAAGGCCACAATCAGGTCACCCCAAAACTTCTCCAGGTTGAACAATCCCAACTCTCTCAGCCTTTCCTCCTATGTTT
Organism: Lophotriccus pileatus; assembly: GCA_035583135.1. Classification (NCBI taxonomy): domain Eukaryota; kingdom Metazoa; phylum Chordata; class Aves; order Passeriformes; family Tyrannidae; genus Lophotriccus; species Lophotriccus pileatus. The sequence continues at coordinate 57,991,814 of JAWWES010000041.1, forward strand.
GGATTTCAGTCCTTGCATCTACAAACGTACCAAATATTCCCATTTTGACCCGTATGGCCACTTATTTGTTTGTTTGGTTTTGGGTTTTTCTCCAGATACACCTGGGTTGAGTTTAAACTGCATTTGCCAGGCCTCAGCAATTGCCCACAGTCCTGGGTCCTGCCCAGGGAAGGCTGGGATGAAAAACAGCAGCAACAAATGATGGAAGCAATTCCTTAAGTTTGTGTGAGATTCAGAGCGGGAAATGAACGTCAGTCTGTGACAATATAACCAAACTCTTTTCTTGTAGGGTCTCAGAGCAAGGTTATAATAAGTTGAGGAAGGAACAGGGAAACAAAGTGATAAACAAAGGTCTTCTTCAAAAGATTTTCAGTCTTAAATATGACTTTGTAACTGGAAATTACTGTAGTTATTAGATCTGGGAATTACTATAGAAATTAGACTCACAAGCTTGTAGAGAACATAAGACTAGAAGAATGTGTTAATCACCATCTATGTTTGTGTCATATCCCTCATAATTTTTAAATATTTATTTAAATAAAATGAATACAGAATACGTATAATATGAATATATTATATATCCATGCATATACTATTTATTTTAAAAGAAAGCATACAATAATAACATGTATAACATGGGGATATATATGTATAATATAATCACATGGAATTATCAAAGCTTTGACTCCCAAAGATCACAATACAGACATTTGAATAATTTGAAAGTATTTTACTAGCAATATTTAATCTCTATTTTATGTCTTGTAATAAATGAAGAGACACATAAATCCTTATGATGGGTGGCTCAGACATTAAACCTTAAATAGAAACCTGTTATATTTTAAGAAGAATTTCCCATTTGAATCTCCAGGTTTGTTTTTTTTTTTATGGACTCGAAATTACTCTCCCTTACGATATAGAAAGTGTTTTCAAGGTGGTATAATGGAAACAGCAAACCAGAATTAATTTAATGAGGTTTTGTCTGATTTCACATGTCATGTAAACCAAATGAGCAGAGACTTTCTACTGCAGATGATCGTATTCCAAGTCCTTCTGATGCCCTGTACTGACCCGAGCACTGGTGGTGGCCAATCCCTGCGGAGTACTGGCATTCTGAGGCATTTTCAGGAACTTCTAAAAGGAGACACAGTGGTGGTGTGGTAGAGCAAGGTATATGAAGTCTTGTTTTCGAGCTGAATTTCATCTCTGATATAAGTTTGCACCCACATTTGGAAGGCTTAAAATCCGAGACCGGGCACTTCTCACCCAAGCTTTGCTTTCTTGCTGTTTTTGTCACTGTTTCAAATGTTGGTCTGGCAAATTTTAAAGCACCAAAGAACTTGATAACAGTTGGCAAAACTCAGTATTAATAATTTGAAACAGACGCCAGACCCACCTGCATTGTGCACCACTAGCGGGGCTTTCAGAGGGGAAAAAAAAAAGCTGGAGCACCTGCCAGTTATCAGGAAAATTGCCCCCCACTCAATTTGTAGGGCCATTTCTCCAGTGCAGCCCGAGACACTGCTCAGTGCTCCTTCCAGCCTCATCCTCAATTACTGTGGAGCACATTGTACTGAGGAATCCGACGGCCCTGGGCAGATGGAGCGGTGATGTCATCAGACTTTTCCATTTCTACTTCCTAGGAACATTTGCCTTATTCTTACATGCCAGCTCTTTCTCGAGACGTTTTAGACTACAAACATTTTTCTTTTCTGGGCGTAGAGAAGGAATCACCTCTTTTTGATTTCAGACAAGATCTGGCAAGTGAGCTCTTGTTGCCAGTCAAAGAAAAAGCCTTAAAAAAATTAACACAGAATCTGTGTTTAGCAAAGTGATTTGCATAAGCTGTACACTTGGTTCTTAGAGCTGGAACAGTTCTAACCTATGACAAATTCCTCTGTCTGGGCTGTCTTCCAAAATCATTTTCATCTACCCTGGCAAAAGAACTGAAGTCTGCGTTCTGCACTAATTAAAGGCCTTCGGGAGAAGGGCCCCAGTTGAAATGCTGACACACTTTGTACACACTTTATTTGTGAAAGGGGATACTGAGCCCATTTGATGGCGCCTCCTGCTCTGTCATGCCATGCAAAATTTTAAGTGGGGAGACAAAACGGGTACAGTTATGTCTTGTTAAGATTCTAAGTTACTAAAACGCTGCAGTTCTCCCCCTTAAAAAGCATGATATGGAGATTTTCAGATCTTTGGGTAAGTAAAAGGGCTCAAACCCACAGCAGTTCCTTAGTGAATATGAAAGGACATTGACAATTTTTTATGAAGTATTATGGTCTAATGGAGCTAAGATTCTGTGCCCCTAAATGTCGCCATGTTGGAAACAGCAGAATATACACCCAGTGACCCTTTCACATAAAAGTGGGAATGACTGAAAAGGGAAGGCAGGGAAAACAGCTGTCCCAATAACTATGGATTTCTTCTAACAGGTCTACCCAGTCCCTGTGAGGAATCTTTCCTTGCTGGATCCATGAAAGGCTTTTTAGCTTTTAGGCACCCAAATTACTTAACGGAATTCAGAGTCCTGGACTGAGGAAGGCGCCCAGAAAATCTTTCTTCTGAAGTTGTTTTCCCGATTATTCACCATCTACTTTGGAGATACAAATACACACGTGCTTGGGCTGAGGAGAGATTTGACCCTGGATGTTTACTACTTTATCCAAGTGCCCAGCACGAGGCAAGGAAAGAAACTCCTCCTGTGTGTGTGTGTAGCCTCACCTAGGAAGTGTGCTCTGGAAACATTGATTAGACTCAACTCCGCAGCTGAACTACATGGAGAGCTCCCGTGGAGACTAATGGAGCTTAACCAGGGTTCAGTGCACTCCCCCTGGCCAGGGAGAGGAGTGAAGTACGTCTACCCAGCAGCAGATGTTCAGATGCTTAGTGACCTGTGGGAAAACACTTGGGAGAGGCAAGGGCACTTAGGCAGCTGCATGGTGTTTGAGGAATTCAAGGAATCCCAGCCCCTGTCTTAGGCTTTTCTCCTTTCTCCTCTGCCATGAGTGCAGAAAAGGAAGGGGAGGGGGGGGAAGGAGGAACAGGAGGATTTCTCTCTAAGATATTCTTGCAGCACTCCTCAGGCTTCACCCTGCTTGTCTGCTGCAGCCCTCAGTAAACTATTTTATTGTGAAGCAGGAATGCACTGCTTCTGCAGCCTCTGAGACAGATCCAGGACATTTGCTAGCAAATAAACCAGCATACGTAATCGACATTCTTTATGAATCCTCATCGTTGCCTTAGGAGGAGGAGGAGGAGGAATTTCAAGACTATTTCCCACGAACCTTAAACGCAAAGTTTCCACGGGCGCAAATGCGCCGCTATTTTTTGCTGCCCTTCTTGGGTGCAGAGGACAATCCTGTCTTGTTTTTGTCCCCAAAAGTATTGACTGTATTAAACACCAGGCACGTGCTTTCAAAAGAAAAGCACCATGAATGCTTACATGTCCCTGCATTATCAGCCACGTGCTCCATCACTGGGAGACAAACGATCCACTGAAACGCGGCTGGCCTGGACGTCCCACATACCAAGCAGATGCAAGCAGAATGCCATAGGGAAATAAGAAACACATTGTATGCCATTTAAAAGGCTTACAGCTATGGAATATCCTCCTGGAAGCCTAATGAATATCTCCAACACATACGCAATCAAAGCACAAAACGCGCCCTGCACCGGGATACAAAACCACGGAACTGGGGATAATCTCGGAAGAGACCCACAAAATAAATCTCCTGACAGCAGCACCTCTAATCACACAGCTCCAGCATTTGGCTTGTCAAATTGTCTCTAAGCTCGGGATTTTCTGTGGAGAGGAAACTGTCCACAGAGATTCTTTCTTAATTTTATGCCTCCCATTTGCCTCTCAACTAAGCGTGTGTGCTGTGTTTGGGGTTTGTCTTTGTTTTGCTTTCTTAGATGCTAATATGGCCCAGACTGACTTCGACAAAGTTAGTGATTAGAAATTCAGCTTTCTTTCCACAGGGGAGGGAAAAAAACCCCCCAAAACACTTAAACACACACTTATTTGAGTGACTGAACATACAGGCTTCTTTTCACCTAGTGACTGTTGAAGTGAAAATACCCCATGTTTGGAGCCAGTGAGAAGGATATGAAGGAAGAAGGAAGGGGAAAACCTCTCAGGATTAGCCTTCTAGAGGTACTTTTTTGCCTGGACTTCCCTGGCTATATCACATATGAGCTCTTGGAAGCACATCTGCAGAGTTCCACCAAAAGCTGAGGTGGCAGAGGTGGCAAATGCGGCAAAGGGCAAGGTGAAAGAGGTTAACAAGATAATTTCATCCCTCATCCTCAAAGGGAAACACAGCTCTGAAGCAATTTATTCTAGAAATGTGTTAATTCCCGAGTTTTCCCAGTTGCTGTAAAAAGTGAAGGAATGGCTGGTGTTAAAGCTGTATCATGAGGTGAGAAGTAGGATTAAGCAGACCGGAGTCAGTGGTTTTCTATCCACAAAACTAGTTGTAACAAGAGCTCAGTGTCCACTCTGGGATTAAGCAAGCTGAACCCAGGGGGTGTAAATAGCGTTGGTTGCATTGTTTCTGCTCATCCCTGTGTCCCATGCCTTGTACCAAGGAGCTCTGACACACCTTAAGAAGCAGAAAGAGTGTTAAAAGCTCATAAAGCTTTGGAGCAGACACAGCACAGCATTTGCATTTGCAGATCCCAGGAGATGCCTCAACTTTGGGGGCAAAGCTCTGGGAAAAGGTGTGGGAAGACACCACCAGACAATAATGGCACAAAAACTCTGTCTGATGTTCCCCAGGTTGATCCTGCATGGACAGATGATCTGCCAGGAACAAAATATGTGCTTTAACACACAGCAAGAGGAAGAAAGGTGACAGATAGACAGGGACTAGGCTGAGAGTCAGGAGACCAAACTGAGAAACTTCAGCACTAATTCAGCTCTGCCACAGTCCTGCTGCAGGACCTCGGGAAACTCATTTTGCTTCTATTTTCTTGCCCTCTCAGAGACTAAACTCTTCAGGGTGATGACTGTCTGTTGCCATACATTTAAACTGTACGAAATATAACCAAATCAAGCACAGATGGGTGGGAGGAGAGATATGAGTGAAAGAAAGTGAAGGAGCAGAAAAGACAGGGGGAAAGAATGGCCTGAAATAAAATAAAATAAAATAAAATAAAATAAAATAAAATAAAATAAAATAAAATAAAATAAAATAGTGAGAAAAGGGAGAAAACAAATGGCAGAAGAGAAATGGAGCACAGACAGACCATGGTCATTCCAAGGTGAGCTGATGCCTGCAGCTTCCCACTGTCCAGAGAGAGATTTGGAAGTGGCTCAAACAGAGAAAGAGGTGAACAGGCTGAGTAAAGCTTTCCCTTGATCCCAGTAAGAGAACCCTTGCTAACACCATCCTGCCCTTCAAAATAGAATCAAAACCACAGTTTTCAGGTGTTTTGGGGAGGAAGCCTTTCGCTTTACTCGTGGCTAAGTGACACTCCAAAAGGTTACGAGTAACAGCTGAGTGTCTCAGAATAATTGGGATAGAAGGTGGAGTCTGGGGAGACAGCCCAAGGTAATGCATTTTCAAGTCGATGGAAAGATTTCTGTGTCTCTCTGAGTGTTGAGTTGGTCTGTGAGGGACTGGATGAGATCCAGTTGAGGCCCACAGTTACCAGAAGTTGCTACCATCCAGTGACTATTCAGAGTCACATTAAGCAAAAGAGATGGTTGCACTGCTGCGATGACCAGCGGCTGTAGGCACAAAATAGTTTTCATTCTTCATAGTGGTCTGGGGTCAGAAGACCAGGAAGTAAAGGGCATGAAGGCAATAATAATGAATTTCTCAGTCCACACCCCTGAGGGATCTGGAGGAACAGTGAGATGGATGTAAATCCCACTCTGTTTCCCAAAAACTCCAGGGAGCTGCAGGCTGGAGTCACTGTGTTGCTCAGGATGACTCCCTTTACCAGCACTGAACTGCTGCTTTAAAATAAAAAATCCAAAAATTGACCTACAACCACTACACTGCCAAATACAACTGAGATTTCTTAGAATCTGCTCTCACTGGGAGTCTTGTGTAAAATGTTTCCCAAGATGCCTTTACAGGGCTGCTGCAGTTGCTGTGCAGTTAAACATTCTAAATGGCAAGTCAAAGCCTGTCCTTGGGAACTCTTCTGTTATGGACAACTCTCAAGGTAGACCTGGAAAACAAAACAACAAAAAAGTAGTAATGAGACTGTCAAGGAATGGTGCTTTGACCCTCACTGATAACTACCCATAAACATGTCTTTAAGGGAACAGAGATTTCAGGGCAACCTCAAGGAAGATACTGGTTAAGAAGAAGGATCAGAGAGATTATTCAGCCATTGCAAGTCTGTCAGGAAGGAAAAAGTTAAACCAAACATTGCACCACTTTCTCTCAATAGATTGTCTAGAGAAATAATGGAATTTTTAATTTTGGAGACTTCTAAGCAAAGACTAGTCATGTTTGCTAGGAACAATTTAGTTAGTGCTGATGCTATAACAGGGGAATAGACCAGGAGACCTCTTTGTGTCTCCTGTAAATTTATCATCTTTGATTCTGTGCCTACAAAGAGGAGTGTTAGCCAAGAACATGCTAAACTTGGGAAGGTGTGCAGTAATGTTTTAAATCCATTTATATACAAACTACAGTTTAAGAAAATATACATAAGGGACGAAGAACTGCAAATGAAAGATGACAGAGAAATAACACACAGGCATCTGAAATGCAGGCCGAAAATAAAGCAGGATCGAGCCTGGAAAATTCATGCTAACATACTTGGGGAAATAAAACCTGAAATAATATCCTCAGTGGGAAAGTGAAACCTGGAAATCGTTTATTTTACAAAGGAGTCTCCTGGTTGATTGAGGACAGTGGAGGAGATAGATGTGTTTAAAGCACCACCGCAAGGGCTGGAGCTCAGCTGGGACCTCCAAATTCACATTTGCTGCTGCCATCTGAGGCACGCAGATAATTCTCCCAGCACTCGTGGTAACAAGTCTACCAGCTGATTTATACCTTGGTGGCAAATTTGAGTCCCTGAAGCTTCACCTGGAGACCATCAGCTGTCTCTGGAGATATGGCCTGAGGACAGTCTGCCTGAACACTAGGAACAGCCACCCTTCCACCTCTCCCCAACTTATGTGTAGTAAGGCAGTTTGAGAAAGACCTTGAATCACTGACATTAGCAAACATTAAAATTCCTCTTGCTGGCTTCTATGGACACAGAACTGTACCCACACTGGATATGAAAAGTTTCTGAGAGTTGTTGGAAGAAAAAAACTAGGCAAGTAGGCGGGAAAGAATTCAAGTGATGAGACAAATCCCAGAAAGCAGCACCAAGAACTGGTAAAAACCCCACAAACACAGATTCTGACAATCTCTTAGTTTTTCAGTTCTCCCAAGTTATTAGACATAGTCTCTTTTATCTGCCTTGGCTCCTAACTCTGCTCCCTACCTCTCTGTTCACAAGGAAATCCAACGCCATTGAGGAAAATTCCTTCTCCACTCGACAAGAGCAATCAATTCCAACTCCAGACCCTTGCAAGGGGCTTTAAAACGTGGCTAGACAGAGATGACAGAAATACTACACCCCACCTGGTATGCGGGTGGCAGCACCTTTTTACCTTGTTACGGAGAAAAACAACACACTCATTTCAGAGACTTATTTTCCACAGAGCCCAGGAGCAGTAATTCTGTTTCAGATGTTTTCTTTAACACACAGTTTTCCATTCGGTCAGTGGCACACTCAGCAGCTCCTGCCATAAGCACAAGTCCAACCCTCATGAAAGGCCTTACGTCAGCTGGTGGAAGCGGTGGGAGAGTCTGTGTTTGCTCTGTGTGGGATCCATGGACTCCCACAGGGATCCTGTTTGCGCTTACGTGCAAGAGTCAGATGTCCTGTCACCAGATATAAAAATAAGCTTGATCCCCTCTGCCTCCAACACTCACTCTGTGATTGTTGTGCCCTTTTCTAACCACTCCAATTGGATGCTCCCAGCTCTTACCTGTCCTTATGGGAGGAAACAGAAAGTAATGCTTCCAAAGGAACTAACCTACCGTCTGAGAAGTCTGCCTCCCACCTCTATTAACATGACAGCCACGGAGCAAAACAATCCTTCCCCTTCTCCCTGCTCTTGATACTGTTCCTCCATCCAAAGCAAGCTTTAATTAGACCTCCCTGTTTTAACTACATCATGCACCGACATGAGATCATTGCTATACTCTGGCAAATGATCGTGATCTGTGTGGTCCTCCAGCTGTGCAGAGCGCTTTTCTCCGTGAAACTTTTCCTGTTCACTGTGAGAGGAATTTTGTTATCTGATACTTTTTTCTTTCTATTCCTGTATCTTAAGAAAACACTGAAGGACTTTGATGTTGGACGTCACCAGACGAAGGACAGAGAAGCTGTACTGGACAAAACCATTTGTTGAATTCATCGTGCATGATCCTCTCTGAGGGCCTTCAGTGGTGGAAAATACAGCACGACCTCTGGCACAAGCCATGCCAGCCTCCTGCTCCTGCTCAGAAATACCGGTTTGGCAAAATCTGCCCATGCAGGGAGCTCAGCCATCCAGCAAGATACAGCCCAGGCCACTCAAGACTCCTGCTGCCTCCCCACTGTGGTCTCAGGTCTGTCCCAGGGGCCCTTTAGGGTACAGAGGCTCAGTTGTTTACTGAACCCACTGGAGTCATAGAAACATGGAATGGTTTAGTTTGGAAGGAACCTTAAAGACCGTCTCGTTCCAACGCCGCTGCCATAGGGACACCTTCCACTAGCCCAGGTTGCTCAGAGCCCCATCCAACCTGGCCTTGGACACTTCCAGGGATGGGGCAGC
>JAWWES010000041.1:58004084-58080633 GCA_035583135.1 Lophotriccus pileatus
TCATACTTATTGTATTATTTTAATAAATTGTTATTCTGACTTATAATCTCTCTTTTGAGTTGAGTTCATTTCCCCTGTTGGGTAACTCTTAAACCAGCACAAGAGGTTTCCAAGATATGCTAGCCAGTGTCTTAGATCCTCATGGTCCTATCTCACTACTGGAAATGGGAAGAGAAAACTGAACTACTGAAGGCCAAGTAGTCTGCAGTTGGTAAATGCGACAAACAGTCCATAAGCTAAAACAACTGAGAACAATAGCTGCTAACGTGTGATGAAAGGCCCCCAAAGAAGATAAAAGTAAATAAGGAACAGAATTACTGAGTGAAGAAAACCAACTGCTTGAGCAAGAATAGGTAGGAACCTAAACACTCAAAAGAGATAAATCTAATCCAGAAGTATGCTACCCCCAGGGTTTTAAAGTTCCCAGATATTTAGCTATTACTGAAGTCCTGCTATCAGGCACTACCTATCATTATATAGCCCTACATTCACTCAGCAAAGCAGAAATTTCTTTATCTCAGTTTCTAACTGACCACTATCCTAATTTATCACTTTGGGGCAGGGCAATGCTATGAATTTCAACTTTTACTTGAAAACTGTTGAAACAATACTTACAAGACACAGCTCGTTTTCAAAAGGCAAAAATTATTCAAAGCTACTACCACTTCTCTTTAAACCAACTGACTACGATGGCATGTAATTTAGACTCCTACATTATATCTGCAAGTAGTTTACCCATTTTAAAGCAGAGTCCATATTGGGAAAAAAAAATATGTGTTTCAATTCACACTTTTGCTGTTCATGACAATTTTGCATACTGCTTATTTCTAGTAACAGACCTGTTGGTGCTGGGCTGTTTTATCAAGGCAGTGTAACTTGCATTTAAAATCAAAACCTTCTAATTTTAAGGTCTTCTTCTTTCCAGCTATCTCATTTTCTACTCTAGCCCCTGCAGAGTAGTACAGCTGTCCATCTCTTTCTTCCCATCTACTCATTCTCTGTGCAGCTGCAAGCATTACCTCCCCTAAGAGCATCAGTGTACAAACACCCTGACATAGCACATTCATCGGCATCCACCTAGGCTCAACGTGAACTTGGGTTAGGCTGGGTTATAGCACCAGCTCAACAAACTTCAGCTCCACACATCCTTAACCATGCTCAGACACTACAGCAGATGTCTAGCAATGAATGAAGCAGATTAAGTAAATTTTATTAAATGCCTTCTGAGCTCAAGCAGACATCCTAGAAAATACGTGGGGATTTTCCAAGTAAACATTTAGGTAAAAATAGTTCTGTTTCATTTTTGCGATTTACAGTACTGACAGATGTGTCAGCTCACTAGGAAAATTATACACTTACTTTTCAAATTAGGCAATCATTTTAGTTCAAAGGGTATTTGCGCTGCAGTCTTGTTTTATTCAAATTGCACTATATTCACTTGAGGGACTACAGTTGAAAGGGGAACTCTCCATTTTAATAAAAATTTGCCTGTGGCTACTTAGTTATTAATCAGAAGCAGAAATCTTTCTACAGTCAGAAAGCAAATGGCTCAGCTCTCCTGTCCATATACTCCCAGTTACAGACAGTTTAGCATCAGAGTTGCAGATTTCTTTCTTGAAACGAGGATGTCTCTGTGACCCAAATCCACACTACAAACAAGGGCCCTCAAAACCCATGAGTGCAGTTCAAAGAGCTGAGCCTTGCTTGCTGTCATCCTTTTCCCCATAGCCCACCGATAAACTTCAAAAAGAACTAGAAAGCTTGTTTAACATCAGTTCTCAATCATAAGTTTGTAATGTATGCAAGGTAATACACAATTTTCTCCCATATAAAAGCTTCAAATAAGCATTTACTTGAAGCACTAGAGAGACAGTATCAAGTAATTAGGAACATTCTTTTGCTCAACCTTTGGTTTCATAGCTGACTTTACATGACTGTTTCTTGTTAAAAATAATGGCATTTTGTTAGTTAATTCACACAACTGTTTCATGCTTTCTTTGATAGTAAACATTTATGTTTTATAAACACTCTCTGGCCAGTATGTAAAAAAAGAAATAATTTAGTCATTCCAACTGCGACACTGACATCTTCAAAGCCTATTTGAGCTGTGAGTACATAATTTAAACAGCACACAACTACATTACTACCTAATAGCTGAGGTAAGTTTTAAAAGCATCACTGGAATTTTTCTACGAAAACAATTTTTCTGTTTCTTTAATTTAGCCAAAGAAAAAATAATGCATCGCTAAACTGTTACAGTTAAATAAGAAGTAATAGGTCCGATAGCAGATTTTGGTACTATTCACAGTTCAGCCAGTTCAGCCATAGGTCCACAATGCGGACTTCAGGGCCATATTCACCTGAAGAACCCTGCCTGACCACCATCTTATGGAGGTCTACATGGAACACATATCCATCTGCAGTCCATGGACGGCTCTGCTTTGGATGCCCAAAGGAGGTTTAGACCCTGTGGGAAACCCATGCCCTTGAGCAGGCTCCTGGCAGGACCTGTGGGTCTGTGGAAAGAGGAGCCCATGGTGGAGCAGGTTTGCTGGCAGGACTTGTGACCCCAGTGGGGACCCATGCAGGAGCACTCTGTTCTTGAAGGATTGCACCCCATGGAAGGGACTCATGCTGGAGCAGTTCATGAAGAACTGTAGGCCACATGAAGGAAAAGTTTGTCGAGGACTGTCTTCCATGGAAGGGACCCTACACCAGAGCAGAGGAAGCAGTGCTTCCTTCCCCCGAGGAGGAAGGAGCAGCAGAAACATCATGTGATGAACTGACCACAACCCCCATTCCCCTCCTCCTGTGGCACTACGGGGCAGGAAGTAGAGACCTGGGCATAAAGTTAAGCCTGGTAATGAGGGAGGGGTGGGCGAAAGTTTTTTATAAAAAAAAACTTTTGCTTTTACTTTTCATTATCCTAGTCCAATATGACTGGTCATTAATTTAGTTAATTGCCCCAGGTTGAGTCTGTTTTGCCCCTGATGGTAATGACTGAGTGATCCCTTCCTGTCCTTATCTTGACCCATGAGCCCTTTGTTTTATTTTCTCTCCCTTATGCAGTTGCAGAGGGGAGAGATAGAGCAGCTTTGGTGGGCATCTAGCATCCGTCCAAGGTCAAACCACCACACTACTCTATTATTTAACTTTATTGCAAAAAACTTTTAAAAGTAGAAATTTCCACTTTCAGAAATAACGGATTTTTCATAAAGTCAGTCATTCATCCTGAAATACAGTCACAGTTAAGATTCACTTTAGGTTCTTTTTGGTTTTCCCCTGTTTTGTTTTTAGATTAGATATAACCAGCAAAATACCAGCTTCACAAGCTTACTGTTACTGGGAAATTCCAGTAATAATATGGAAATTCCTCCTACAGCATCTTAAACACAGACAACACTGGCACAAAGCTTTCCCTGTACAAAAGACCAGTTTCTACACTCAGAATCAAGAGTTTCAACAAAATTTTTCTAAAATTTAACTGACTGGGTAAAGTTGAGAGAATGTGGTCACTTCATAGCACTCCTGGAAGTTAGCATGCCAACCTAAAAGCCTGCTGCATAACCTACTAGTTCTTCAGGACATTTCTCCCAGGAATGAGCTAGCCCACAAAGAGCACACTTGTCCTTCCTCTTGCCTCTTCATCAACATATGCACAGCTACTTTCCTTTGCTCTTTCAACAAGGCATTTTCTTAAGAGAGATCTCTATCATAAGAATTAAAACAACCAAATGCACTTCCAACTAGACATATACCTGGGAATTTTTAATACATAAGTATATATTTTCTTTCCTTGTGATCTTTACCTTATGATCTAAGATTGCTTTCCAGTGTTAAAAATACTAATCGCTTACCAGAGACATTATAAGCTGAACTTTTATTGAAATAGAGCTAGGTTGGCCTCTGAGGATATAAATCTTGGTTTGGAAAAGAGCTTCACACACTGATACAGCTATTTTGATAACTTCTACAGCTTAACTTCAGTAAGGCTTCCAATTGGAATGAGCTGGGCTACATCACTGCAGTTGTTTTAACGCTCATCTTACGTTCCTGATGGCTTCAGCCTTTCAATCTCCCAGTTTCTATGGGTGAAAGAAAGCAGGTATGTAGATGCATCCGACCTACTCTAGAAATACTATTCTGCATACAGATATAATAAACATCTATTACATACTTATATTAATCATACACCGGAGCAAGCATGATTAAAGCTTCTTTCCACGTCATGTGGTTGTCCACCTTAATAAAGGCTGCATAGGTATGTCTCCAGATTTCTGGGGAATTCCTGGTAGAAAAGAATGCAGCAATTTTTAGCAAATATATCCCTACTTGAAATTATACTTGTACAATCAGTATCATATTCCATCATATACACATATTAAAAGCATACCTTCTTCTAAAAGAAGGGTGTTATAATTAAAAAAATAAGAACCTTCTCTAGATTGTTTATTGACTAACAACTAACATTAGCACTCCCAAATCTCTGGAGGTTAAACAATTCAGTTCTTGATTCACCACAGTAGAAATAAGACTTGTGAAAGGATGCAACCATGTTTGTGAATGTGTGTGTTAGCCACACAATTAAATATGGACTCTTTAATGGTGAAGGTGGAGAGAATTCACTTCAAGCAAGTGGCAACATAAAAGATGAAATGGAAATAATCATGTGTATCAGGCAGATTTAAAAAAAGAATCTTAAGTCTTCTTAGACTACAGAGACATGGAAGAAAAACTTCACCATAAGAAACCTCAAATGAAGCTATTATATCCTTCAAACTAAGAAGGATCCTAAACATTATCAAACTAAAAGAACAAAAGAACATGTTACGTACAGACAAGTAACAAAATTTAAGTTGATGTCAAAAGCTGTATTTTCAAGGTCAAATGAAGTGATGACATTGGAAAGTCCAGATATCCAGATCAGAAGAGACTCTCAAAGAACTTAAAGCTATCTGCACAAGGACTGATTATGGGACATAATAAAACAGATGCCATCCACATACATGAGCGGATATCAAGGGTTAAGGGCTTCATGCCTTAGAGAGCTTGAAACTATTGATAAACAAGTATTTCTGGGCACTATCAATCTGAAATATGAAATATGAACATCCCTGAAATCCTTGTTTAGTAACTCTGAAGTATTTACTCCTTAATTAACAGCAAGTATCAAATATATTTGAGTTGTCAGTGTGGACATTCGACAAGAATTTATATCCTGGAGTTGTCCAAACATTATATGGTTCTAACAACTTCATACAGATTTGTTTGCTAGCAGGTTTGTTTACAGACAAACTACCAGGGGAAAAAAAAAGTTTCCTTCTACTGTTTTTGGCATTGACACTACTGAAATTTCATCATGATACCTGCATAAAACTTTGCTATGCATTTCCATTCAGAAGTTTTCTTCACACCATTTTCCAATCTATTTTGTGTACAGACTGATGATTAAGAAAAAACAAAGATACTCACAACTTAAATAGTTTTGAAAAGGAATAGTATCTCAATCTATACAGTTTTCAAGTACCTGTTTCACATTTAAAAATTCCAGACGAGTGTGAGGAGGTTCTCCACATTACCAACACTGTCCTTTAAGTACAAGCTACTATTCAACTAATCACTGAAGCGCTGCCCAGCACAAACTTTGGGCAAATGGCAGATTTCTTGTAACAGCATTTTTGTATGCACCAGTTACAACTCACACCATAGAATGGTAAAGAATGGCCTTTTGAGAAACAAAAGGAAAACTCATATGAAGTTAGCCAAGATACTCAGCCGTGGCGTCTGTAGACACTTACTCAAAAGCGAGTGTCACATTTACAGACCCACTCTAGCAGCACTCCCTGCAGTTCATAATGCTGTGTGTCAGGTAACACGCTTTTGGTCAATGGAACAACAAAAATGTCACCTGCGTCAAATAAGCTGTCAGTGCTAAAACCACTGGTGTCTGACACACAGATGATTCTGCAACATCTTAAACTTCAGAGACATTACAGAACTCTGAAACTCCAGGTCTTCTTTCTACAGAAAATTCATGTGGCAGTATAGAGTATCTCCATGCCAACTGGCCTCACCACCAGCCTACCTTTGCAGGATTAACATCCACCACATTAAACTCCTTTGCACATCTTGCACTTGTCTGCTGTTGTTGTTCATATTGAATCTTGTATTCAAGTGAGCAACTCTAGACAATTTTTAATTCATTCTAGATCCTCAAGTTAGATTTTCTCCTCCCACAGCTTTATAGAGAGTCAACATTCTCCCAAGTAAACTTGGCTGTATGTTAGAAGTTGAAGGTACACTTTATTCTAGTAAAGCAAAGGACTCTGCTTGGAAACAGTTTGCTGAAGACAAAAAGCATCTCCAGATTTTACTTGAGACTCCATACCTCTTTAGCTATCTGTTCCTCCACTAATTTGGATGTTGGTACAACACTTCATCTCAAGGCTGGTTCGGTAAAGCTCTTTCCAAATCACATCCTTTCCATTATTCAAGACAAACTCCATTCTACCACTCTTTCTTCGGGCTTCTTTTCGTGCAACATCTTAGTGCTCAGCAAATGCAGTCTGCTTATCTTTGAGGAGCTTTTCATAGTTTGCAATTCTATTGTGTTCCTTAGTTAGGACATTCTTTCCAGCACAAACAGCTCCCTTGCTGTTTATTTCTTCAGTTTAGTCACAGTAATTTCATAATTTACATCATGAGAGGCATTTATTATCTAACTTTCTAAGTTTATACTCTTCAGTTTACTTCTGCATGTCATTCCTCATAAGCATTTTGCACAACATATTACCAGAAGAGGTGGCAGTTTTGTCCTTCCTTCTTCTGAAAATTTAAAAACTGTAACAAATTTCCTCAATATAATCAGTTTTGGACACTGATGGTTTTTTTTTTCCTCCCAATCCTAACTTCAAATTCACAGATTTTTGGTCCCAGTTGAAAAACAGAAAGCAGAAAAAATGCACATCATCAAGTATGGCCATAGCTAGCTAATATATAGCCCCTGTCATTTTAGCCGGGCCAAAACCATGACAAAAAAAGATGTATAAAATGCCTCAAGGAGAGTGTGAGATTCTTCTTCCTATTGGACAATGAATAGTAGTGTGGAAGCATGAAAGTCGGTTGGGAGAAGAGTCAAGAGGGTAAAAATAATTGTCACCGAAAATATAGTAAGTCTGCAATGAGGAGGAATATGTACTGTAAATTCATTCACATAGAACCAACTCACAATCAAAGGAGGGACGCAGACCACATTATTTCATCTATCATTTGTTCTCTCAAGGAGATGTTTGAATAGCACTAATAGTTTAATTCATATGATATATCTTATTTCTCACTCAACTACAGACCCCAATTTCTGCTATATTTAAACAGAACATCTGGGAATGGGGCTATGCTGCTCATGACCTCAAAACTCAGAAGATGATGATATTGCCTCTCGAACCATGCTGCAACCTCTGGGCTTGCTGTATCTCTGCCCTCTTTCCTACTTCCAAGTATCTCGTCCTGAAATACCTCATTATATGCCAAGGCTGGTACTTTGTCTGTTCCTGCCATGCAGAATTTCCCAATTCTACTTGTAGACTTACAAGCAATTAACATATCCTGGATGAACCAAGTTTAAGTATATGGGCTTTGGGTCTCCCAGATTTTCCTATTCTGTAAATTGTGACTGGGCAGTCTGACTGCAACATACACTACGTGCTAAACTGAAAGACTGAATGAATATTCTACCACAGACATCCACACAGATGAAGAGGTTCAGCATATCCTGTTAATAACATACTCAGGAATTTCTCAGGTATTCTGAAACAAGTGTTTCCAATTGTTCCAAATATTCCTTTCTCTCAAGAAGAGAGAATCCTTTATGAATTGCTTCAAGCACTTTGCATATTCAAGCTGTAATCATTTGGTCAGAACTGCTGGCAGGATGGTGGAGTTTTCCTAAATGCACTTAAAGGACTTAAAAATGGTCAACTTGGAGTTACTACTTTTCCCTCGAGCCCACTACACATCCCAATAAGCACAACCTCCACTAATACCTACAAAGCAGCCCCATTTCATCACACTTCCTCTTTTCTATTCAAGTTTCTCCAAGATCTGTAAGGACTTAAAGAATACTGTTGTCTGTCTCAAATACTGTCAAGGCCACAGAAGGAACCAGCCATAAGTTTAGATTACTGCAGAAATTTGAGATAAGCACAGAAGGGAGAAATTATGACAGGAAGGCACTTGTTCCAAGCCTAGCGGAGGAGAGATCTGGTTAGCACATCCTGGTTAACATAACTGGACAAAAATTCCCACTGTCAGGAACTGTGAGAGAGGAAGCAACCGCTTATACACTCCCATCCCACATTATGGGAACAGCATTTGTGACTACTGCATGGATACCTGGAACCTGGACCATATAAAGGTGGTACTGCCAGAAGAACATCTCCAGGATCCCCACCACCAAGAAGCTTAGGATGAAGAAGGACCAATGGCATGCCACTGGAGATACAGGTGACTATCTTCTGCTTGACCCCTCTCTCCCTTACATTTACTATTAAATAAATGTCATATTATTGACTTGGGCATATGGCCTCCTTTGCACTGTAATTCGTGCACAGGCATATCTCACTAATTGGATCATAACAATTGTTTCCAGTAAAGGATGCTTGTTTACACCTTCTTCTAAGATGAAGATTTTGTTAGATGCCTCTAACAAAACTAAGCGATCCACTACACCTAAGAGGAATAGGGGAAAAAATAAAAGAAAAACATTAGGAAAGTACTTAGTACTTAGGCTGGAGGAGCTTATTACACATCTTCTACAGCAAGATGTACTTTTCAAACACACTGAGAAGGCTCCTGTGTCAGTACATGAGCTTACCAAAAACTTCCTCGCAGCATTCTCCCTTCGACGCGACAATTAACAACTAAGCTGCACATTAATGCATCGGACCCATCCGGGCTGCCGATCACGAGCATAAGTGTTATTATTGCTTGTCCGCCCCGGTCTCCGCCCAGGCGCGGGGTCCCTCCCGGCCGAGCGGATGACACCTGCAGGACTCCCCTCCGGCCGCGCTCCACGCTGCAAACACCACTCAAATAAAGTCTGTTTTCTCGCTACTTTTTTCTGCCTTGTTATCAGCCCGTGTTCAGGTTTTTCCGCAGGCAAGGGGCCAGAGCCCCCCGGCTCCCCCGAGAGGGGCTCCCCGGCCCCGGCCCCGCACTCCCGGCCCGGCGGGGGAAGCGGGGGGGCGGCTCTCGCCGCTTCTCGCCATCCGCACAGAGAGGTCCTGGGAAAGTACAACAGTGCTGCCTTCCCTCCGAGGTGGGAAATTTAAAAATAACGATTAAAACAAACCAAGCCAGAGCACAACGCCGCCGCCAGCCCTGGCGCTGGCGAGCTGCGAGCACAGCTCATCCCGACAGCTCCGTGCCCCGGCAGCCCCGCGGCCGGGCACCTGCACCCCACCCACCGCACCCAGTCGCGACAGCCCCCCGCTAACCCCGCGCCTATCGCGACGCACTGGCCTCCGTGGGGCGGGGTGGAGGGGGCAGCAGGCGGGGAAAGGGGCAGGCGGCAGAAGGGGCACTTACCGGGCGTGCAGTGCAGGGGGGAAGCCGGAGGAGGGACGGGTGAGGAAGGGGGCACCGCCGGCAACGGCTCCTTGGGGGCGGCGGCGGCGGCGGCCGCGGGCGCCAGGACGGGGGGCAGCATGAGGTACCGCTCGGGCTGCGGCAGGCAGCGCTGG
Organism: Lophotriccus pileatus; assembly: GCA_035583135.1. NCBI lineage: Eukaryota > Metazoa > Chordata > Aves > Passeriformes > Tyrannidae > Lophotriccus > Lophotriccus pileatus. The sequence goes on from JAWWES010000041.1 coordinate 58,013,825, forward strand.
CACACCGAGTGCAGGCAGGGCAGCAGCTTGGGCCGCCGGCTCTGGATGGGCTGCCCGCACACGCCGCAAGTGTCCAACAGGTTGAGCGGGGCCGCGTCCCCGCCGCGCTCCGCCGGGCCCTGCCGGCTCTCGGCCTCGTTCTCCCCGCTCAACGCCGCCGTTGCCCCCGGTCGATCCGCCGGGCAGGGGCCCCCCGCCGCCGTCGCCGCTGCTGCCGCCGCTGCCGCCTCTTCCATTGTCCTGCTCCGGCCCCCGCTGGAGCGCCGAAGGGAGGCGGGGCGGCCCCGCTGCCCCCGCCGCTTACCGCCCCCGCCGCTTCCCTCCCGCGCCGCTGCCGCTGCCGCCGCCTGCCCGGCCCCCGCCCCGCGCGGTGTTTGTGTGCCCGCCCCGGCAGCGGCTGCCCCGCCGCCAACACCGCCCCGCGGCACGCCCCGCCCACGGGCCCGGGCCCGCAGCCACGCCCGCCCCGCCCCGCCCCGTTCGGGATCACGCCCCCGCCGCCTCACGTGGGGAGAGCGCTGCCCCGCCCGGCCCCGCGAACCGGCCCCGCCGCCGGCGGAAGCCCCGCCCCACAGAGCCCGCCCCGCTCGCAGCCCGCTCCCGCAGAGCTCCCGCCGCTGCCCGGCGTGCTGCCCCTCGGCCCGCACGCACCGCCGAGGGGGCTTTCCACCGACCCGCTGGAGCCCTGTCAGCTCCAACGGCCGCGCTCTCTCGTGTCTGGGTGGGCAGCCTGGCTCTGAATATGAGGAGGAGCTTCTTCAGTATGCGGGTGACCACGCACTGAACAGGTTGCCCAAAGAGGCTGTGGAGTCTCCCTCACTGGAGATACTCAAGCACCATGTGGATGCAATCCTGTGCCATGTGCTCTGGGGTGACCCTGCCTGAGCTGGGAGGTTGGACCAGATGACTCACTGTGGTCCCTGCCAGCCTCTGTGATAGGCATTTGTGCACTGGGCAGGGCGTTAAAGAGGTCACCCTTCTCCCCGTTCTGTCGGATGGTTGTCGATAAGTTTTGGCCTGTGTTTGGTTTGGGGGATCACAGCTATACCGCCACATGCAGCCACGTTACCTAACTGAAGCTAATTGGTGATCGGTACAGTTAAATAGGTGCAGTGGAAAAGTGCAATTCTGGTTTGGACACAACATTTTATTGAATCAAAGGCCTTAAGTATTGTGTGGTAAAGCATTGGAACAGGCTGCCCAGAGAAGCTGTAGCTGCCCCATCCCTGGAAGTGTTCAAAGCCAGGTTGGATAGGGCTTTTGGCAACCTGTTTGAAGGCGTCCCTGCTCATGGCAGAGCCGGGTGGAAGCAGATAATCTTTAATGTCCCTTCCAACCCAACCCAAATCTGTGATTTATGTGGTATGCAAGCAGACACAAAGAACCGCTTACATATTGGTTGCTGGTCAATCATAAACTGATACAAGCTCCTCAGAATATTCAAGACCTCTATGCTTAAAATCCCAGAGGAGCTAATACACTTCCTGCTTCCTTGCAATCCCATCAAGACCCTAACATAGGTCCCACAATAAATAGGACTATAAAAAAGCCGTACATGACAAAAGAGGAATTTGGTCAGCACAAGGAGCATTGTCATGATTCAGCATGTCTCACATCCATAATTTATCATGATAACAGGAGAACAATACTACAGTTTGTTTTGGGTGAGGGAGCAGATTTAGCTTTACAATGAGGAATTGCAAAGAGATAAATGTCATTCCCTGCTTAAGAATATCAGTGGAGGGGACATTCTCAACCCCCAACCTTCCTACTTGTAGGGAAAAAATGCCACCAGAAACAATCTCTTGAAGCACACCTTCCTCCAAGCCGAGCTGCCTCTCTTTCTTTGCTAAGACTCACCACGTGGTAGGATAGTGCCCTGTTGTCCTCTGTCTCTGATCCCACACACACCGGTTGGGATACAACACCTCATGTGCTAACAATTCCTTGTGACAGGAGCTAACATGCTGAGAACATGCAAGTGTGAATGATGAAATGGGTTCCAGAATTAAAGCTAAGGAGGATGATACAGGTTCTCTAAGGCAAAAAAAAGTATCAGAAACACCATTAGAAAGGGTAGGTGAGGAAACAGGCAATAACTGAAGCATATTTTATTGGTTTTAATAGATGGAAACTGCGGAAACACAGTAAGTAACACATTTGTGAGGGATAATAGCAGGTCATAAGATCATCAAATCAGATGGTTTCTGAAACTAGTATCAACTGTTTCTCCAATAGATATCAAGACAGGAAAATAGCAATATTGTGTAACAGTACAAAGATTGCCTGAGAAGGAACCGAGCAGATGCTCAGTTGTAAATGATGGTCCTGGTGAGCCAGTATTCCAACGATTAGTAAAATAATAGGATTATGTTTCCTGCAAAGTTTGTTTGCTTGGGATGTTTGCAAAGCTCACTCAAACTGCGCTGTAAAATCTGTAGTTGCATAGCATCTGAACAGCATCTGATTTAAAATAAATGTTTGAACTTGCATAATTTGAATCTGAATGTAGAGCCTTCCTGTTAGTGGTGGCATATATTAGGAGTACTCAGGACAGGAGCAAAAAGGGTATGGAGGAACGGAAATAAGCACCCTGAGATAACCAGCTCTTCAGTACATGAAGACACAGGAGTGAGGGAAAAACCTTTGAAATGTAACTGCATTGTTTAGACAACATTGAAAGAAGCTGCACCCTATTATACTCATGATAGGTGCACAGCTTTTAGGCCACACCTACACCCCCATCTGGCCATCAGGGACTCCAGGCAGAGATGACCTGGGGCTGCTTGTAAAAGGTCACGTAGACAAACCTGCCATGGGGCAACATGTGCTGTACTCTCTTTAGTCTGGAAAGAGCTGGTGGTTTTGTTTAGTTTCTGACAAAACATGACTTATTGGGTTCTCCAGTGTTTCACTGGGATGAGTCAAACCAGTGAAGAAAGAATGAGGATGGTGACAAGCTGATAGTCAGCTTAGGAAGCATGGAAATCAGGGTGACTAGATGCAGGGAACATCCAGAAGCTGAGGTTGCTTCCCTCTTCCACACTCACAGAAGAACTTCAAAGCTTCCTATGCCACTAACAAGTAACAAGTTCTATTTACAACAACTTCTATTTGTGAGTTTTACTACACCCTCTGCTTCTTCTGGACATCCCAATTAAAGCAAATTCCAAAAGATTTTGCCTTCTGTTTAGATACAGACTTTGTGACTGCAATCTAAATCTTTGCCATTTGTAATCTAGATTCCTGCAACATCCTCCACAAGAAGTTATTGTTCAGAAACTTCAGCTGCAGAAAGAAATGGCTGCCAACTTCATAGCAGAACTTCTCAATGAAGGGGTCATAACTAGGAGCTCCTTGCACTTAGAATTTACTTCCTGGCTCTGATTTCTTGCTTTCATCCCTGGTTCAGTTTGTCTCCTCCCTGTATTTCTAGATTTTGTAGCTGTCAGTCATTCAGCCCCTACAGAATGCAACCCTTCCCAAATTAACCCTAAACATCAGCATGCACGTTTCCTCCTCCTAAAACAGCGATGTGACACTAAATAGTCTGTTTCCAAAGGGGTTTTTTTAGACCAAAATAAAGCCATGGGGTTTTGCAGTTTGATCTGGACAGGTCAGTTTAACCTTTATGTGGCAAGAGTGAAGGAAGTGGCAAGGAGACTCAGCACTCCATGTGTATCATTAAAAAATGCTTTTGCCACTATAGTCATCCAAGAGGTAGATTTAGCAGCTTTTTGGCCAGACTCTACTACCAGCAACCTAAAGCAGTCACTGGGAGGGTCTGTACCAAAATACACAGCATTTACTCGTCTGGCTTCTTTTGACAAAGGGGTATCTTAATATATGGTTGTTTTTTCTGTTGAGTGAAATCCATAAAAGATGTTCACTGGAGTAAAACGAGTGCATTAGGAATTTGCTGTTAGGGAGATGTAATATATTAGCCTTTCCAACAACGGTGAAGGAGAACTTTACATGCCCAAACACCGGGAATAAGCAGTGAATGAACATAATGCTTCCCTAGTTCTGACGACTGAACTAGGAATTAGTCTAGAATATGGCTCAGGCCTGTAGGCTGTCTTTTGGAACTCCACAATCAAGAACTCATAAAGCTATACTAAGCTACTTACTTGTCCTCTCACTCAGGAGAGAGTGAGAGAAACCTGATTTGGGTAATTTTCTTAGGATTTTCAACTTTCTGGTTTTTGTACTTCACTCACCCAACACATACAGAGGCACACAAAAAAAACCCCTTTTCTTCCAAATTGAAGAATGGTTTCTTAGAGACCTTTTTTGTGTCCTAATATATATGCTCTTTACCCAAATAAAATATTTCTTAAGCACCTGGCAAATAATCACTGGTGCTCTTCTTTCATAATTGAAAAAAGATTCACTTGACCAGCTTGGTCTCAGCTGGAAGCTCACATAGATGAGGCTGGGTCCAGCACTCTGGAGTGGGCCAGCTGCCACATAATATTTCCAGTTCTCCACCCAACATGTCTCCACTGTAAACTATGGAATAACGTCACCTCTGCACAGTTTCTCATTGGTTTCATGTTCAGAGAAGACACTGGCTTTTGTAAATTAACCTTGGGTTCATCCCATTAGATTTTCTTTTATGGAAAAGGAGCTTGCCCAAGGGTTGAGGCAACATGCCAGTTCTGAATGCCCAGTGTTTGATAAAAACTGCTGAAAATTACTGTGGTATTCACAAACCCACTTTCTTCCAAAATGTATTTTTTAGGGTTAGCCTTCACTTTCATAGAAAGTTCCACAAACACATGGAAATGGCATAGATAAACACAAACACATCCCAGTTAATGTTCCCTTAACTGTGCTTTATCCAACTGTTTTATCAAACAGTTACAGGTCCCATCTCTGATCCTCAGTGGATCTTTGGAATCCTGTGTCTCTCTTAGGGATGAGTAGGATGCTAGGACTGCCCATGCAGAGATGCTGTGGTTCAAAATTAAATCTCTCACCCCTTCCAATTCCCTATGCTCACTGGCTGTGCAACCACAATGGAAGTGGGGCATCCCAGTGCAGCAAGCACAGCCCAGCCCTGCCCTGATAATTAAAGAGTGCAATTGCAAGCTAACCCTGATGAGTTAAACCCAGACATTCAACCAAATAATCAGGCCAACAGACCATATTCCTAAATTATCACAGGGCAGCTCCAAATCTGTCATATCCAGTTTCTTTTCTGACATGTAAAAGGCCAGAAATATCTTTCTGCAGCAGCACAAGTAACCTCGTTGGGTATTAGACTCATTTCAAGGAACTCGGGAATTATCCAGGGGGGACCAAAGCTTCTGTTGATGAATCTCAGTAATCTCAGGAACTATAAAGTAGGGGGTATAGTTGTGTTGCCCATGGTTAGAAATCCAGTAATAATTGATTGCTTAGCTCCCTACCTGCCTAAAGCACTTCCCTTGCCCCTGTCTCTTTATGTTATGAGGGTTTCCTACTCGGGTTCTTGTTAGTGTCAGTGCTGTCGGTAGAACAAAATGAAGACACTGCAAACTCTTCTTACTGTATGTACACAACAGTGTCTCTCAAGTCACCTGGATCCACTGGGAAACTGCAGCCCACCAGAAGGAGATTCTGCCCTGACTTCATTCCAGAAGAGGGACTTCCTAAACTTCTTTTTGAAGGAGAATGGAGGAGGAAAAAAATGTTGCTTTAACAGTCACTCACAACGTCAGCAGCGATGGTAGTAGGTGAATGGACATGGAAAGGAAGCCCCAGGTGATATCTTTTCACTTCTCTAGTGTGAAACTTTAGCTGCAAGGAGAATCAAAGCTTGATTTTAACAAGAGACTCCCAGGTTTCAGAAGGTGCTTCCATTTAGATTAAGAAAAATTTCCCCAATTTTAAAATACTTTGTAAAGAAAAGTTTTGTGACGTAGTCTGATTTGCTTAAAAACTATGCTTTTAATACAAATAATTTGTTTGAATTTTGATCTTTCATTTATTACTATGGTAAATAAAGGCTATACTGCAACATTAAGGACTTAGAATTTTTTTTGTCCAAAAAATACCTAAAAGACATTTACCAAATTACCAGAACTTGTACTTCAACTTGACGGTTTTCTAAAGCATTTTCAATTTAAGAAAAAAAAAATAAAATTCCCCAAACCTCTTCAGATTGCAAAGGAAGATGGTCATTATGGTCATTACCTCATTACCAATGTCAGTATTCCTACTGACACCTCCCTTGCTGTCCCCACTCATTTTTCAGTTATGCCTTCACAAACTGTGCCATTTTTTGCCCACAGATCTTTGACTGAATACCCATAGTAAGGTACATTTTGTTCTCTTCTTATTCTTACTGAGTGTCAGAGGTTTATTTTCCCTCTTGTTAACAGCAGATCACATTAAATTACAAAGAACAGTCCAGGACCAAAAGTGCATTCTTTTTCACTTCTGTTCTGAAAAGTAACCATAGAATGGAGCTATACAATGATAGATTTTTTTTTTCATAGCGATTTTAAGGTCAAATATACTCAGTTTAAATGTAAAGGGTGTTTTTTAAAGTGTTATTCTATCTGTTAAGCTACTGCAACTTGCAATTTAAAGGTCATGATATTCCTTCCTAATCAACAGTACTCCTAATATACCCTTACTTTTGACTGGAAAGTCCCTTTCTTTCAGCTTAGGGTTTCAGGGTTATCTGTGTGAATCACATTAAGGAATCAGTTGGGAAGAATAGCATCTCTCTCTTTCACTTCATTTAAAATATTGTGTATATTCAGAAATGCCCTACTTTGCACACAGGCATTACATCTATGTGAGGGATTTGCATCAGTGTGACTAAATTGATTTTGCTGCATCACTGCATATTTGCCTAATGTCAACAAGGCCTTTACTGTTGGCTATGCTGAATTAAGAAGAATAAAAAAGTGGCATCGAAAACTTTTTTTAAGGTTGTTTGGAGGTAGGATTCTGACTATACATGCAGGGAAAATAAGAAGGGTTTGTTCGCTTTTATATATTGCTGCTTTTACCAAATTCATTGGTTTTCCAGTGAAGCAAAGCTTATTAGAAAACACAGAGTCTGTCTGTTTGAGCCAAAGGAGCACGCTACATATTTCCTGGCAAAAAGATAAAATTAACCATATTGTGGGTGCTAAAACTTTTATTTGAAGTAACAACTAGTTAGTAAATAAAATGTTCACCTCTTCAAAAGCCTCTGAGCTATTTCGAGTTCCTTTCTTGTTGTGTCCCAAATGTTGTCCCCACAACAAAACCAACACCACAGTGGACAAGAGGCACCAGGACCAGCTGGAGCCAAACCAACTCTTCTGTTTTATTACGCAACTTCTCTGAACAGCCCTCAATAGAGGGTGGGCCAACGAAATAGAGGATAAACAAGTCACAACCCCGTGTAAAACCACAGTGGATAGACATAGGGCTGTGTTATTTGGAATAATATCTTCCAAGCCCTCCATCTGTCTATGTCTGGACAGACATCAAGACTGCTGCGCATAAATTTCAAGGCTCTTGCCTTGCCTCTCAGCTATGAAAGCCTTCTTTGCCATAGGAGGCGTGGCAATATGACTCATTTAAGCCCCAAGCCTTAAGGGATGAGATATTCCAAGCTTCTCTCCATTTCTTCTCTTTTTTCATTCTACTGTCACTATTTTTGGTATTAATTCTTAGGGGATTATATGACAATGAAACTATTCATGGTATTAATTCTTATGGTATTATATCATAATGAAATTAAAGGGAATAGATTACATATTTAGGAACTATATACGGCAAAACTGAAGAGCAAAATTGAAGAGCTTAAGACTGATACCAGCTTTTGTATCTGTTGACTTGTTTTATTTAAAATTTGTAATATTAATAGAGAAGTCAAAGTGAGGCTCCAGCTGTGTTGGTATGAACCTTTGGGATTTCCTGTAAGGAGAGAAAAACATATGTATATCAGGCATATTTTAGTTGTATTTCCTATAAAACCTTTAACATGCTGTTACATCTTTTAGAAACAAACACTTTCATATTCTGCTCCTCTTAGATTAGAACCTCAGTACATATTCTTTCTTATGCTTGGAGCAGTGTGAGCACTGTGCAGCCATAAAATACTGTGACAAAACACACTCCTTCACTCACATGAGTATTTCCATCCTAAATCAAACGTAAAGCAAGAAGAGTTTGACCTTAAATTGGAGAGCTTTGTCAAAAGAAGCCATGTATTACAGTCACAGAAACCTGATCTCCAGATCTGTGGAGCTGCATATTTATGATTTTCCAATGCTTGAATAGATTTTAAAATTAACCAGTCTGTAAATACAAGGGAAAATCTAACTGCAGCATTATGAAATTGTGCTATGCAGCACTCCAGATATGTTTTCTTCACAATTCTATAGAACTGAGGGTAATGTGTAACTAATATCTAATTTATTTCCTGTGCTTCTATTCAAAAAAGTCATATTCCAAAGGAATATTTTAGTAATCTACAGTATAATGAATTTTAATATATTTTTTGAAGGCGTCATTCAACATTTCAGCTAGGATCAAAGGTTATGGTTCATGCATCAGAGACATACTCTGGAATTAAAGACTGCTGGATTGACTTTAATATACATCTCTCTCTCTCTCTCTCTCTCTCTCTCTCTATATATATATATATATATATATATATATAAATCTCACATAATTCCCTGGGAAAAATAGTGAGTATACAGCTCTCTTTACATTTGCACAGAAATTGCATTTTCTTGTCCTATGGGCTTATTGTGAGGGACCTCAAAGACTGAGATATCTCACATACTGTTGTAATTAGACATCATATAAAATAAGCAGCAGGCAGATATCCTAAATGTTAAAATGAACTCAGAAGTAATTTCTAATTTTCCATTATTGTCATCCAGAGTCTTACAGAGTATTATGAAAAACACAGCAAGGATACTTAAAATTCAGATTATCAGCAAATATGGCTCAGCATAACTCCACCAAAGTATCTAGAACTAGACCAATTCCTGGTCTAGTTCTTCCAATTCCTGGAATTCCTGACAGTCTGTCCTAGTGTTCCTACTCATAGATTCACAGTTACTGAAAGCTTAATTCACCTTTACAAAATAAATAATTTTTTTCTTAGTTTCTGCTTGATTAATCACAGGTGAGTGACAAACTGAGAAGAATTAAGGTAAAGCCAGACCCAAATAGTACCAATATCAAGAAGTGAACAAAACCTCCTTTTCCCCTGAGAAAATTTAACAACCAAGGAGTGGTCAAAAAATGCACATTAATTTAAAAAATCCCACCGTTTTCTGATAAAAGGAGATAGCTATGATAAAACTGCATAGCAGCATAGTCAGAAAATAGGAATTGTCAAAAAATGTACATTAGCTTAAAAAATTCCATGATTTTCTGCATAACAGCACAGTCAGTTGTCCACTGATTTGTAAAAGACAAGACAGAAGCTGCTTTAAATTATTTATAGTTATTCAATAAGCCAGTGCAGAATTTTTCCATTTTGTGTTTTTCTACAGTTTTGCCCAGATATGAATGCAAAATAGCTCAAGTTAATGATTCTGGCTCTTGCCACTGGAACAATGCCAGGCCAACAGCTTTGACAGTTTTAGGTGCATTTGTTAATGTTTTTCTTTCACTTTCCTACCTAATTTTTCTTACATGCATTCTTTTCTATCAAAAAAAGAAAAAAATCCTCTGTTATCAGTATCTGTGTTTCCAGAACCTGTAGACAGTAGGAGCCTTCATCCTCCAATAATTTTTAGCGAGTGTATTTACTGTTAATATTGCATTTCAGTCTTTTAATTCCTTTACTCACATTTTGCCACACTGGACTGCCTTCTTCCCATTGTTGCTGCATTCCTGTTGCAGCCTTTAAGATTTCCCACCAGTGTTCTGCTAGGTCTGTGCTGACTGCCATATAGCAATCACATCCCAACAGCGTCACAGACTTGTGTCAGATCAGAGCCAGGCAGGAGTCACATCAGATATACCACACTCCTTTTATTTGATTGCCTATGATGCACCGTAGCTGAGGCACAGGGTTATATTAAGAACAATGCCTAAGGACTTTCAGAGGAAATAGAGTGAGCTGAAGAAAACCCCAGTTTCAAATAAAAGAGAAGGGTCTCTTCCATTTCAATAAGGTACAGGAAAAAAAGAAACTATTAATGATATTTCAGGCTACTGAAATTTGAGTGATTCAGACTTACAAGTGACCAGCAATTACCTCTTATGTATGTGTTGGTCTTGGTGAAAGCAGGATTTCAGTCCTTCCCTCTTCAGGCTGCAGTCCTGTGCCCACCACCACCTCGGCAGAGGCTGGAAATGCTGTTATCAGGCAGTAGAAGGAAACAAGGCAGATGTGCACCTACGCTTTGGGTTCCATAAGAGCCAGTGTATGGGAACTGAAGAGTACCAAGAGCTTTTGAGCTCTCTCTGTAACTCAGCCAAGGATGTTGCTCTGTGTTGGGTTAAAAGTCCTTCCTCTCGGGCTGCATAGGGAGCATGGTTTAGCTCAGTGGGGAGAAGTGGAAAACAAAGTGACAGCCCAGGTAGAAACACTCTATCTGTTTGGCCAGGCTAGAGCCTGGAGATCATAAAGGCAGCACACATTTCAAGCAGATTTCCCTGCAACAGCAAAACAACTGTTTTAAGACTTAAGGTAATGGGCTGCTTTTAACAGATTCTAAGGCTTAACACAAGATGGGGATGAAAGGGGGAAAAAAAAAGATAAGAAAAACCTTATTTGACCAACCTGTAATTCTTTTCCAATGGACTTAAAATGTTTAGGTGCAAAGAGGTATCCCTGGCTAGCCTTCCATAGCCTGAACGTGGAAATAAATATAAGTTGCCTGTAGTGGCTCACTCCAGCACATCCTTAAAGAACGGATTGCTCTGGTTTGCTCGTTAATAAATACATATAAATATTGAAAATAAAACAGAGACACAATGAAATCTGCACACAAAAGTATATAGCAGGAGGGAAAAGTAAACCATGATGATTGGTCAATATAGAGTAACTGGAAAATAAGGTATTTCCATAATTTTATTATTTGCAATCATATGGAGAGACAGTTCAAACACAAAAAATGCCATGTCTTTTAGATTATGTTCTAGAGCTTGTAATTACAGAACAGCTTTCTAAAAGATCAAGTAAAAATAAGCTAAAAAAAAAATTATTACTTCATGGTATGCGTTGAAGAATTTTGCTCAGTACAATGAGAATAGGCTGCCATCCCCTTCCATAAAATATTATCTATGCCAAGGAAAAAGAGCAGATGGAGTAGTTAATACAACATCTATTGTTCCGATACTCACCAACCATCCCATAGAAAATAGGGACATTTCTATAAAGCCACCACAGTTTCTTTTTCCATTCAGCCAGACTAGTGCAAACTGTCATGTTAAAGAGGGGGAGTTGATTGTGCAGCTTTGGCTGTTTGTATCCAAACATAAAATGAGTTGTCTTACAGAATGATATAAGGGGATTTAACTTTGCTGAGTCAAATTTCAGTAAAATAAAAAGACCCAGAGGTCAAATGAATTAAAGGTAGTGTGTCACTGTAATAAAACTATATTGCTAAATGAGTTTTGGGTAGAGTTCGAAGTTTCAAATGCTTGTTTATTCCTGTGGCAACATAAGCCACACCAAATCTTTTAAACGCTTAATTAAAGATACAAAAAAAATAAGGGGGAAAAAAAGAATAAAAATATTCAGAATAAAGAAAAGTAAGGCTTTAATTTTTTTAAAAAAAGTATTGGCATTTTTATTTCAGAAAAGAGAGTTATTCAGTTCACTGAGATGGGCTGGAACTTCTGCCAGAGCTGCTGTTAGAGTCCAGTCGTTCCCTGGAGAGGCAGGCAGTATGGGCACAAGAGCTGCAGGGAAGGGAACTCAGCCTCTCATTCTGGTGTTGGCAATGAATAGCAAATTCATTGCTAGAAGAATTCCAGGACAGCATATTGTCTGTTGGTCACACAGACACATGGAAACTGCAGCAGCGTCCTGCTGTCTCTAACACAGCTTTTTGGAAGCTGTTTATTAACAGTGTCTCAGCAGGTCTCCAAAGGACATAATTTAATATCTCAAGCAGGTTTTTCTTAAACAGAAAACAAAGAAAAACACAAATGAAAAAAGAAAGAATGAGGGAGGGAAGGAAAAACACAAACCAAGCTGCTGCACTTCTGCTGCCTACACATCTTTCTGCAGCTGACTATCCTTCTGCAGTTTGGGTCAAATTAAGCATCCTTGCAGCTCAAGATTAGGGGCACCAGAGAGGCAGAATAGCCCATCCACCCACAATTTATCTCACAGTTGAGGCTTACTCTACAGTATATCTATTTTGTCCCTGTGACAGCAAAGAAAGACAGTTGGGTCTTGAAGCACGTCCTGCCCTCACCCCCTCTCCCTTGCAGTCTCTGGGAGGTAATGTGGTTTGTCCTAAGGTGGGAATTGCAGGCGGAACTGTCTGGATGCTTACATAATTAATGCATTCCAGACATGGGGGAGCTGTGATGATTGTGACTGACTTTTATACACACTGCCCTGCAAAAGGGTATAAAATGCAGCTGGAGACTAGGCCAATCAATCTCCCAAGGTTACAGGCAGCTTCCAGATGGATCCCACCCTAGCAGGGATGCCTGCAGGGTACATCCAGCCCTAAGATGGGAACACTCACTTTTGGATGGTTGACTAAAAGCACTAAGATCCAGCCATATACAGAGATAAAACCTGAAAGCAGCTCCATAGGTGCTTTGCTGCTTTGTAATTATGCTTTCTGCAAGGCCAAAGGCTCTAAATCTGCACATTTCCTATTGAACCTGGTTATGCTATAACCCTTTAGACCTGATCATGTTATACACTGCATTGGCAGTATTTAGATACTGTATTAGCAATAAATCTAACTATAATAATCCACAGAATCAGTGTTGTACTTCTCACATTTGACCGAGAGTCTTCTCTCTACTACTCTGCCACAGTCCCACTGAGTCTAGTCTCATATTTTTCTTCTTTACTGGACATGATTTCAGCATGATCCTTGGGGCTTATCACTGGGTCATGTTTTCTTGAAAAACTGTCATTTTCTGTTTAATTTTTACTGATCTTTGCAAATTGTTTTATGTAACAATCTGAACTGTACACTGATCACCTTGAACTACTTAGAGGGTAGGCCTTGGCACAACAGGATCTAATTTTTCTTGTTTGCAAGGACATGCCTTATCTTCTCTAAGGAATGAATGTCTGCATAGTGGCCACTAAAGATATTAGAATGCTTTTTCTGAGATTAAATTTATTAATGTCGTTGTCCTGTCTAAACAATATGAAATTGTATAGTTCAGGACTTTTTACTTGACACACATTCTCAAGGGAAACAAGCGTAAAACAACTCAGACATGTCTGACGTGTCTGTCAGGCTGTAGGGGAAAATGTGCTGCGGTTAAAAATTCTAGTATCTTCTGTGACAAAAGATGAATCTTGCAAGTTTGGTGCCAGGACTTAAAATTTGATAGAAGAGAGCTTTTGTGTGAATGACATGTTGGTTTTATCCTCATTAAATGAGTGTATGAAAACTCATGGTGCATGCTTAATAAAGATGACTTTGGTTTCAACAGCAAACATTCCTAAAAGGTCTCATTTGCTGTGGATGGGCATTTGCTACCATAAGCTGTAAGAGGTCTAGGCAACCAAAGGGAAAGCAGCAGTCTTCCTTCCTCTGATGCCAGCATCCTAGATGTCCAAATCAAGAGTACAGAAGACAGTTGTTCAAATGCACCATGAAGAAATTCTCAGGCAGATATACTGGATCCCAAACCTGTGCTAGATGAGGAATGGGGTCAGGAGGAGGAATTGGGGAGTTAGGGTGGTCCAGCCAGGTAGATCAGAAGCAAAGAGTGTCATACTGGGGAGTGCACAAACAGCTAATCAAATCATATCAGGAGCTGGGATCTCCTGTGACTTCCTGTAGGAGAAAGAGGGGTCCTGGGATGAAGTGGGGAAAGCAAAGGACAAGGATGGCAAGAGGCTGGAGGAGGCTCAGTGGGTTACCTCATATCTGGAATCCATCTGATTGCTTGTCACCCACAAAACCTCAGTTTGTGTTTCTTACCAGTGCCCATCAGCAATTCTCTTCTGGAAGTGCTTTACTCAGAGGATGACAACCCGTGGCTGGTAGTGGCACTCTATTAGCTCAAGTAACAGAAATCTGTGCTGTTACTGCAGTTGTTAGTCCGCCGAGGAAAATGAGGTACTGTGATCAATTTCATGTCTTTCCAGATTTTCATTTTTCTATCTTTTTTTCTGTATAAGAAAATAAATAAAGAATTTGTTAAAGAACATTACTGAAATTGCTAAGTAAAGCAACTGAAATAGGAAATAGCAGATTCAAATAAATTATGTTTATTCTGTTTAATTAATTTTTCCTAATGTGATATTAGGAGCTTATCTCTCCTGCTTATCCCATTGTGGTCTAATAAGTAATTAGCCCAAACTCGTTTAGAGCAGAGAATATGCTAATACAACATAAATATTTCTTCCTGTGTGTCTTTTTTCATGTCTTTGCTACATAGGCTGTGAGTTAGTACAGTGGAAAACCAAGAATACCACTATGCAGTCACCCTGATTTATCTGTTTTGGACATTGTGCCTGCTGGCCTTGAATTTAATCTCAGTTGGTTTTTAGGCTGTGGACTCTGGTCACACACTCTTTCCGTCTCAGTGTGGTATCTGTAATATTTTGAAAGTGACTTATGGAACAATAATGCCATGGTAATTTCCTCAAATATCTACAAAATATAAAGGACTCTTTGCTCATTCAGAGGAGTGGCTTAACACTGCCTAAGAGGAAAATGAAAAGCTATTAATATTTTTCAGAGGAAAATAGGGGCCCATATTTGCATCTTGGCTCACATTCCTTCTCTCTTTGAAACAAGCCTTGATGTTCCAGCTTATGTAAACTATGGCTGAACCTGCCAGATGAGAGACAAGGTCTCATATCAAAAGTTATTGTTTTCAGAGGTTAAATTAATCCAATATTACCCCAAGAAAACTACTGAAATTGTTGAAGACTCTTAACTGTTCCTAAGGTTTGCAGCTGCTCCACCCAACCCATAGCCTGTGCAAGAGCAGAGCTGCAGCTGGAATCTGAAGGAGAAATCATTTATTAGCAGATTACAACAAAAGGTTGTTGGTGTGTCGCCCAGTTGTTCTCTCTGGCGGGGGGTCTCAGTTTGGAGCTGGCAGTTGTGGCTGCAGGACCCGAGTGTGGGAAGAGGGCAGGGCAGGGCAGGGCAGGGTAGGCAAGCATGCCACTTGCCTAATTTTGTCCTGATTTAGTGCTGGGAGCTTATCTCCACCTCTTGTCACTGCGCGGCCTGTTAGGGAATTAACCCAACCTCATTTACATCAGAGAATATTCTAATACAGTCTAAGTATGTCTTCCAGTCTATAATTGAGTGCTCTAATTATATAACAAAACTGAATGTCACAATGTAGATTTGCTTCATCACAGCTGTGTTCTGGGCCCCACGACCTTCAGCTTGATACTTCCACTGCATGAAGGGGGGATACCTGAACACATGATCTCACCCAAGGCACAACATGTTGCATGATTACATACAATGTGTCTTTGTATTCCTGGTGAGGCTGGTGTGAGCTATGGTTTATATCCCCTTGCTGCTGTCAGCCTCGCAAGCAGCAAGTGATCCAGGCAGTGACATTTCTGTCAAGGCTTCTGATTCCAGAAAATAAGCCTGTTCTTCGATGCATCCCCATTCAGAAAAGTGTGGACATACACACAAAGCTTATCTTCAGTAGGTGCTTAAAAAGAAGACACACATTTAAGAGCCCCTCCTATGAATAAGGCTTTTTACTTCAACTGCTATGTACACAGAAATACATATGGGCCCTGGTGGACTCCCAACTTTATGTATGTGTGTATATATATATATATGCATATATGTAAGTACATATAGATACATAGATTGTTACAGTTCTTTAACTTGGAAAAAAAGAACAACCTCGTTTTTGAAATGAGGTTAAACCTCTGTGAAAATAGAGAAAAAAATCTCATTATGAAGACATATAAGAAACAGTGATGCTCCTTTATGGAGGCAGATATCTAAAATAACAGCAGTCTGTACTCAAAACACAGACACAGGCTGCTGCTCAGGACATAGGAATATATATAGCACAAGAAGGTGGAAAAATTTCACCAGCTACCATTGAGGAATCTGGGCTATGTGTGGGCCTGATATTATGAGAAAAGTAAAATAAAGCTGAGAACAGACTGTAGAGATTTACTTTTTTAAAGAAGCATAGATTTAGTGGGCTTGTGTTAAAACTTGGCTAAGAAAAATGTCTGGGAACTGTAGCAGAAACAATATATCCTGAATACATTCAAGGTAACAGGATCTGCGTGCCCTCTTATATCAAGGACGTCACCTCAAAAAGCACACTCAGATCTAAGCTCAAGCTTAATAAGCTGAAGCTGAAAGATGGTAGATGATGCAAATAAAAAATGACTACTTATTTTATAGATATTAGTAACCTTGCAGATCAACACCAGATTGCACGCCCAAATATTTATTGTTAAACAACAGAACTGTCTCCAATGCAACACAGTTTGATTAAAGATCTCTCATTCAGTCTAGGTAATGAAAACAAACAATTGTTGCTTATGACAAAAGTGAGCTCCAGATACTTTTGAAAAAAGGCAAAGCCCCTTCAATCAGAAATCGTATAATTTCCACTGTGGTATTACTACCCGAGTCCCACACCTGCCAACTCTTCTTGGCATGGACTTTTCCCCCAGTCTGTCATTACATGGCAACAGTGCCTTGGCAACAGGTCCCTGGCTCCTTGAAACATTTGGTGCAGTGCTTTAGCCTGGACATGAGCTACTCTTTGCACCTCTGGAGCAAGAGCATTATTTTCCTCCCCTTTGGTAAGGTTCACAACTATTACCTCCAGTGGCAGCTCATAAAACAAGCTAGCTATTGCAAGTGTTGCTTCACAGAGGAAACAGAGAACATACTGGATCCTCTCAGTAGCCTTACATTATTCTTACTGTGGAAGCTCATGTCTTCCATTGCTTTCCATCATTTGTTCTTGTTTCTAGTGGACACAGTTGAGAGTGATCCCCAGCATTCCTATCAGGTAGGTCTTCCTAAGATCTCTAGTAAGTACTCTCTTCCTCACACACATTGGTCTCCACTGGATCATCTTGGGGGGCAATTCTTGGGGGCTGCCATTCAGAGAATGCACAACAATGACATCCTGTGCTCCCTGCTGACTCTGGTGAAGGATGAGGTGGTGGGCTGTTCGACTCTGCTGAGACAGAGACCAACAGTCAGACTTTTTAATAGGCACCTTTTTTTTCCAAGGCATCTAATTTTCCAACATCTTTGATGTCTGTATTTTCCAGGGTCTATTT
Source organism: Lophotriccus pileatus (assembly GCA_035583135.1). Taxonomy (NCBI): domain Eukaryota; kingdom Metazoa; phylum Chordata; class Aves; order Passeriformes; family Tyrannidae; genus Lophotriccus; species Lophotriccus pileatus. The sequence goes on from JAWWES010000041.1 coordinate 58,031,238, forward strand.
TAGCTTTGCAATTACATGTAAATAATAATTTTTTAAAATCTTGTTTTCATTCTGGAACTCAATATCTTGAATTTCCATGTGCTGAAATGAGTATGAGTGGTGGAAGACTCTCCTATCCTTTCTGTCAGTTCCTTCCTAATTACTTGGAACAGGGATATAGACAGGACAGGCAAGATGCTCTAGTTCCCCAGAATTTGCATTTTCTAGCATAAGTTCAATTTTTGGCATTAAGCTTTCAGGGATGTTTGCTTTGGTAGCTTATTTTGAATCCTGTTTGGCTTACTTTTTTGCTAGGTTATGTATCTTCACAGGTTTTTTCAGGTCTATAGCTCAGTAACATAGTGCACACCTCCAAGATACGTGCAATCCACCCCACAGTATGCTGCTACTTGTGCTGCCTACACAGTAGCTGTGTGGGATAATGCTAAATAGCCCCAGAAAGCAAATGTACCCTGGTTTCACACCACTGTTCAAAGTGAACCAGTCCCTTACCTGGATGGACTCCCAGATGCAGCCATCCACCCCTCTCTGCAAGGCTGTGATGATGGAGTAAGAGCTGAGTGCTGAAGTTCCACAAGGCATTCCTGAAGCTGATGTCAAGTAACCTTAAAAAAAAAAAAAAAAAAAAATCAATGAAGTTGGTGATGAGCAAAGCATGTCATTGCACGTGTTCTTTCAGGAGGCTTTTTTGTATGAATATCCTGTTTTCTGGGCCTGAGTCCCAAGGCTGTTCTCCTTCAATTCTGCATCCATCATCTGTGTCATCTTGTGTGCAATTTGCATCTTCCACTGCAAATTACCTCCCCTATAGTGTAGGGCAGAGAGATACTTTCCCAGTCTCACATTTTAGTATTTTAACAACTCCGTGTTTCCCCTCATCAAAATTTGGGGGTTTTCCCAGGTTTTCTTTTCAACTTCTAAAATTTCACTTCTGCAGTGACATCATGGGCTCTCAGCATTTCTGCCACAACCAAAATGTCTCTCACTGTATTGTTGCTGCTACCTACTGGACTGCAGCTTGGTTTTCTGATATCACCGCTGCACCAACAGCAATCTCTTATGAGGTCAGATCATCTCATGTCACAGAATCTCATGCCAAAGTAGGGCTAACTTTTTGCTGCCAACTTCTTTAAACTGCTTTGATTATCTGTGTTATCTCTGTTGTACATATTTCCCTATCTTTGCTTTTGATCAGCCCATTTCCTGTTTGAACTACCCACACAGGATTTTTGTAACTTGGTAAACAAGATCTCTGGTTTCCTATCAGGGCAGAAGTTTCAGTTTCAAGTGTTAGGCATCTGATATATCTCTGTTCATCTTTCCTTGGACATTATTAGTCAGTGACTTTTTGCTCTTATGTTCCTTTCTGTAATTCCACACTTTTCATCAGTCTTAGCATTATAGAATTTTATTTTTGAGGTTTTATTTTCTTTATGATTCATCCTTTCTGGGCTTACCCAATTTGCTGTTCTGCCTGTATTAAAGCTGCTGCAGATATATCACATTGTTTCCATGAAGCAACAAGGCAAATGTAATGGCTCGCTCCCACTGAGAGGGCCCTGCCCACCTTAACTCCTTCCAATCTTAACCACATGTTCCCACCTCCTCCTCATGCTGTGGTGCTCATCTGTCTCTTATTGAAGTAGTTCAGCTAACTAAATCAGCAGAAAGCCAACCAGTTTAAAAAAACTAATCAGCTTTCGTCAGGTTGGTGAGCTGAAACAGCTCACAGTGATGTTGGACAAGGGCCAGTGCTAGCTCAGGAGAGAGACTAGGAACACCAGGACAGGAACTGGAGAGAGACAGGATCACCTTACGCAGATGGTAGCAGCCTAATTTTGCAGATTTGGACATACTGGGAAATGTCATACTGAGCATTTTCCCTTTGTGACAAGATTTCTCCACCTCACCTACCCTTAACTACAACAGTAACTTAACTCATACAATCACTGAGCAACCTGAGCTAAAAGGGAATTCAGAAAGTCCCTGGTATGTTCACCTGTCCCCTTGCAGGGTCAATGCTTAGCTTAGACCAGGCTGCTCAGGGTTTTATCCAGTCACATCTGGAAAACTTCCTAGGGTGGAGTGCCAAAACTCTCTGAGCAACCTGTGCCAATGATTAATTATCCTTACAGTAACTTTTTTTTCCTTCTTATAAATCTGAACATGGTCAAAGTCAGAATATCAAGCAGCACTCTTTTGTTTTCAGCATCATATCACTGATTTCTAAGTAATTTTGCCTTTGAAGTCCATTCTTCCCAGACTATTCTGCTTGGCGTTATATAGACCATCACTTATACGGTCAGTCATATAGCACATCTGACCCTGTGTGGTGTTTGTGTTAGTATCTATTTCTGAGTCTTTTTGCCATCTGGCAAGACTCATATGTTTAAGCCAGCAAAGTGCTTAAAAATACATCAAACAACAAGCACAGATCAGTCTGTCTCCCACCATTTTGGTAAAGCTTTCACAGGCTTACTATTTTAACACAAGGCCTAGGTAGGCTATATGACCCCTGCTCTGCTTTACTAAAAAAAGGTTGCTAGCCTATGAGTGATAGCATATAAACTTAAGTCAAGAAAGATATATTAAAAAAGCTGAAACAAGGACACAAGTGAAGTTGTTGAGCCTGTAGCAATCACTCAAGGGCTAAAGGAAAAACCAACAACTGAAAAAGCTCTAAAACGCTGAGAAAAAAAAATCAAAATAGAAAATAGCAACTCAGCAAAACTGAGGATCATTCTATTGCAAGGGGCAGTGGAGTCTGGCACTTCCCCATGTGATTACCATCTGCCTGACCAGCAGAAACCCAGTGGTTACGTGCATCAGAGGAAGTGAGGGCATTAGTGCCAAAGCTAATAGCACATTACTCCCAGCCATTTATTGTGTGTACAATCCAACAAATAGCATAATTGTTCTGTACTCATAAATTGTGTTTGTGATCCTGCTTTTGAGCCTCCATGCACTGGAAAAGACACCCATATAAAAGTGACCAAATATGCTAGGAGCTACACACCACTGCTCTATCCATTTCTTCATTATTATATTTATATTTGGTATTAAAATTGTCCATGAAAAGAAACAGGCTGAGCTTTGGTATTTTTTAATTCCTACTATGAAGGCCATTTTGGAAGTACATGTTTGTGTTCTTCTCCACATTTCTCTGTCACTGCCAATATTGTGCAATATCCATTTTGGCATGTGGGGTGCAGTGCATTGCTCAGATCACCTGTTTTGCTGGCACACTTCCTTTTCCATCCTAATTGCCTGCCTTCCTGGGGTGACTCAGCCTGCAAGCTGGCCGGCTCACCCGTCATTGCCCCTGTCATCTGCACATGGATGTGTGTCAAGGCAGGATATGGGTGGAGATGGAAGCACAGCCCAATTACAGAATCAAGAATGCAAGGGGGAATGCATGAAATTAATATTGGTAGAGTGCAAACTCTGGCTTTCTTCCTAAAATCCTAAACACTACCCACCTCTTAGGATGACTTCCAGCAGAACAAAGAATTGGGCTGGTGTTGCAATCTAGGGAAACAGTATTCACAGACATGTAACAGATTCAGGCTGTTCACTGTGTAATCCATTAGCCAAAGAAGTCAGCCACCAAAGCTGGGAAGAAAAAAAAAAAAAGAGAAAAAAAATAACTAGGAAGAAATGTAAAGGAAAGTTATTTTTTGAAGTTGAAATAAGCTATCAGTTTATTCTAGCTAAACAAGATTATTAAAAAATTAAATTAATCAGTGGGAATGCCAAGGTTTGGGAGAAAATGCTGAAGAAGATGGAGGGATGAGAAAAAGTGACAATTTGGCTTGTGAAGCCCCATGCTGTCCTGTAGCGAGGTCAGCTGTAATCCTGCAGAGGCATCAAGGAAACAGTTTTCATGAGTTTGGGGAAGGAAGGAAGTGTGAGTCTGCTGTCCTGTACATTTTTACTGTGTGAGCCCCCCTCAGAGACTGGCCAACACCTGATGATCTGCCCAGCAACACGACCCCGGCAGCCTGCCAGCACTTGGTGATTTAGTCCAGCAGCAGTGCTGAAAAATGCCCTTCTCCAGTGGTGAATGGATCAGCACAAGCGTGTGACCTCATCAGGCTCAACACAGCCAATGAAGTACTTTTGGCACACAGTTGTTTATCAAGGCATACAAACATGCAGGGCTGCTATCACCTCAAATCAGCAGAGGTAATTTTAATGTACACTGAAGTTTTCTGGAAGCCAAAGGAAATGAAGTTCCCACTGAAATTTGGGCATAAGCATAAATGTCTGCCAAACTGTGGCCTATATATATCACCAGATGCCTGGTGTTGTATGTTTTCTGGTTTACAAATATTTAAAAAACCTGTCAGATCTGAAACTACCCAAACTCTCTTGTAACATGAGTGGGACCTTTTTGTTCTCAGATATAATAAAAAATAGCTCAAAGAAAATGGCATAAGTTATGAATAATTGACCACATATAGCTTTTCAGAATTCAAAAAAGATTACTTTCCATGCTTATAATTAACTTTAATTAACCTTATTAATTCCTATCATTAATCATTGATGCAAATGAGCAGCTTCTTGGAGGAGAATGGGACCCAAGTCACTGTTGGACCTGAGGGAATGGCAGGTACAGCTCATCTTCTCCAGCCCCAGAGTTGTACAAACACCAAACAGCTAACACTCTCCCACTGATCACAAAGCCCACAGGTAGCCCAAACAATCTGCCCTTTCTCCTACAAAACTGACTGAAGCTTTAGAAGGAGCTGGAACTACTGGGAGGATGATATAGACACAAGGTATGAACCCAAGGATACCGAGCTCCAGTGGTTCCAGTATTCCACTATGAATATATCTGTTAACTACCAGTGATGTCACTTGATGGGACCATATCAAACCAATATTTAAGAAATAAATAATTTAATCATTCACAATCTAGTGAGTCCTATTGGCGTCATATGTAGGGTATTATAACATGCTTTGAAGGAAGCAATAATTAATAGCTGGATAAATGGCAAAAGGGATTAAAATGCATTGATGACTTGAAAAGAATAGATTATGCTAGAATTCATTTTTTTTAATAGAAATTGAGACAAACATGCTTTCAGGCTACTGGAAAAAAAATTGCATTTGGTATAAATCAAGTCTCAAGAAAAGTGTTAAATGCTGCTTGTGTAAATATGTCAGATTGGACACATGTGCATTCAATACACACTATGGTGATATGCAACATCATTTAGGAATGTAGAACATAGATAATCAGCAAAAAATAGATCAGTGAGTAAGGCTGACCACTATCCCTCATCCTGCTTACACCCTCAAGTCCTCAGAACACATTGTTCAGGTATGATAAGCTTTATCGTTACATTTCATAGCTAAATTGTGATTAGTGTGCATGATATATACAAAGTCACATGATGGACTCCATAACCCTGTGAAAAATATGGGCCCAGTTAAACTGAGGACTATGGAGAGTAAACACCTAATAAGTTAGGATATGACCCCAGGAAATGGGTGAGGAGAAGGGGTGAAAGAAGAGGAGGATGTTCCTTCTAAAGGAACTGGAGAAGGAACTCAAACATGAGAAAATTGGGATGATGTAGGCCTGAGTGAATCCTCAGCACCAAAGACACCACATCCAGCTTAAGTGCTCCAGTACATCACCACCACTGTCCTAGTTATTAACGTGGCAGTTCAAAGTGAATTGTCACTAAACCAAACAGACACTCGCTGTTTTGTGCGTAAGTGGGAGGGGGGTGTTATATCCTTTATAAGAACAGGATGACTTGTGGTTTGTGCAGCACACCCCAAATTCAGACAGACGGAGTAAAAGCTGAAAACAAAGTCCTTTCAGCCCTGAGAGATTATCAGTGTAGGAAGATACATTTACCCATTTTTCTGGACAGCTGTCCCCAGATTTTCTCCTCCTACATGCTTACTGAAACCTCCAAAATGCAACACAAATTCAATGCACTGTATTCCTTCTTCTGAACAATGCTATCCCATCTGGTTACCTGCTTCTGTAGGTGATAACCTAATGGCTGCCACCAGTACTTCCTGGGATTACACAGCTGGGTTTTTTCACAGTGCTTCCATCAACTCATGCCCTTCTTCTGAGAAAAAAGTTCTAGATTTAGGTTAAACCATAGTGATACAAATGAACGGTTACCCCCAGCACAGTTCTGTGGATTGAATAGGCTGAATCAAGACATGTTTTCTTCATGAAAGTGTACCACTGCAGCAAGAGCAGTCCACTGATCTCTTTAGGAAGAATTAATTAGAGACGAAAGAGCCTGAGCTAAATGGGCAAAAATAGAAAAAAAGGGATGGAGGGGGCTGGGAAAGGGAAGTAGCTACAAAAGAGAAAGAAACACTGAGTTAACCAAGGGGAGAAAGAATACATTACATTATTTTTATACGTCATAATTGACAAAATACATCAATATCAGCAGATTCTTGGCTGGATCTGTGGCAACCCTGTAGCTCCATCCCTCCAGCCAATGGTGAGGGAGCTGCAGGCACCTTTGTTTCACTCGCTTGGCGAGGAGCAGCATCCTGGGGCCCTTCTTAAAGTCCTAGAGCGGTTTAAGCAGCTTAAACTGCTTTATAAGCTTAAAGTATCTAAGTCTTCAAAGCTGCTTAAAGCTGCTTAAGCTGCTTAAGACACTTTAGGTTGTTGGCGTGTGCAATGGGGCTGTACATAGCCCCTGCAAACCCATCCTGGCCTGCAAACCAAACAGTCCACCTTCGGATTTACAGGTCCCAGTAACAAAATTTCCTCATCAGGGCTGCTCTAAGGTCAGCTGAGCTGAGTTTTCTTCTCTTGGGTCATAGAATCATGGAAGAGCTTGGATTGGAAGAGACTTTTAAAGGCCATCTATTCCAACTCCCATTGTCTAATTGTCCCTCTGGGCTTTGGCATTAAGGCTGTCCTTGACACCTGATAGATTTGTCCCGGGATCTTTGAAATTCTGCAGGTTTTTTTACTGCTGTTCATCCAAGGGTTGGGGTGTGTAATGGTATACCTGAAGCTAGCCAGATTCATTAGGTCAGTATCTATCCATTTGCACAGCAAAATTCACAAGTGCTAGTGTTTGGTTATAAGAGAGAAAGTTCTCATGCAGTATGAAATGATCATTCTGGTGTCTAAATATCATGCATGTTTTTAAAAGAACAAAAGGGCCAGTGGATATTGACTGAAGCATGGCTTATCAATTAACATCAAACCTAAATATTTCTGAATTTCTGGAAATTCATAATCTTATAATGATCCTATCTTTCAGTCTTATGATCATCTTCTGCTAGACTACAATAACAATGGTGACTGCAAACACTTCCAGTGTTTACAGTCATTTTTTCAACACCACAGTCCACTGTGATGAGCACAGATTTCTCTAGAAAACATTTTTGAACCAGCTATTTTTATAGTGAGTACTGACTATAATTTGTCAGAAGTTTTATTTGGATTTGAATTTCTAGCAAAGAGCTTATTTTCTGAAAAACTTAGTTTTAAATAATTAATAAAAAAATGGAACAATAGTTTTGCTCAGTTTTCTCTTGGGAGTATGATTTTGAAGAGATTTATTTTGAGCTAACACAAGAAATACAATTTTGCAGAATGCTGCTTTATTTCCACAGTAGTTTTGGTTGGCATTTTCTTGTGTCTAATAGAGTTCTGTGCTCCCCTACTTAAGATATATATATACATGGTACACCATGATTGCAACATTTTGGGGTTTGAATGTTGAAATATTCAATTGTAATTCAAATCCTCAAAACTTTCCAACTATTCCAAAACAATCTAATTTTTTCTCATTCCCATTCCCATTTTTAAAATTTTGCAAATTAGAAAAACATTCTAAAATTTTAAATTAAAATAATTATAAAAATACAGAATTTCTCACAGATTGAGAAACCCTGACTTGTTAGTTTTGCTGAGATCTGTATCTATGCTGTTGTTTCGCACACTCACTGGCCTGAAAACAAGATTTGTACTTTTCCATTGGCAAAGATTATTTGATCTGTGTTTATTCAGGATATGTTTGTTTAATTCCTCATTTGAGCACTATCATAAATGATTAGGTCATTACTGCCCAGGGAAAAGAACTAGTTTAATAATTAACTTCTGCTTGCAAAGCTCTTCAACAGGTCAGAAAAAATACTGCAGATTGTATATGAATCACAGAAATGTAGACTTGGGTGGAATCTCAAGGGGCTATGTAGTCTGCTATTCCTCAATATTTTTTAATCAAAGCTGTACCTAACCTTCCCGAGGTAAAATAAAAACAAACCAAAAATCCCACAACACAATATCAAAGGAAACAAAGGTGTTTTGGTTTGGGTTTTTTTGTTTTGTTTTTAAAAAAGACCAGAGAACAACCTGTGCAATATTCCATAACAGCAAACAAATATGCCCAGAACCACACCTGGTATTTTCAAATGCTTTCTTAGTGAAAACCTTTTATTGATTACCTTGTAATAAGTTGTACACTTTGTGACAGTTTAGGGATTTCAGCCACTTAATACATTCATCTGGTCCATCTCCTAACTTTGAAGAAAGTACACAGTTGCCTTGAAAATTGTAGATGGCAGTCCCTCTGATTTGTATCTAAAAACAGTAATGACAGAGATTATACAACTTTCTTGGGTAATATATTCCAGCAGTAATCTTTTCTTCTACTTAGAACGTGTTACTGTAATACCTATTATAGTACACCTAAAAAAGATTTCCTTTACATTCTGCCCATATCATTAGTAGGCATGAAATAACATAGAACTATTCTCTTTATATTAGCCTTTTATGTACTCAAAGACTCTTGAACCCCACATAACCTTTTTTTTCTTTTTTTAGATTAAAACAAAACTAAAAATTGCAACCTTGCTTTATGGATCCAATTTTCCAAAATTCATTCTACTTGATCTCTGGATTGCTTCCAGCTGATCTACATATTTCTTAAATTATGGTGCCTCAGAGTAAAACACTATTTTAGCTGAGGCCTTACCAGTGCCAAGAAGAACATGCTAATTATCTCATTTTACGTATACTGTTCATATACTGTTTCAAGCAGACAATTCAAGAGAATTTAGAATTACATTTATCTCTTTTCCTGAACTGCACCACACTGTTGACTCATTCATGGCCCTCATTAATCATTAGATCTTTATCTGCAGCGCAATTCTGTGGTTATGCTTCTGATTTCATCGTCCCAAATGTAGTCCTGTGCAATTGTCTTTATTCAAATTGTTAATGTTGGACTTCAGAACCTCTCAAGACATTTTTTAATACTAATTCTGTCCTTGAGCACATTTTGCAGATCTTTACATGGTGCCACCTACCAGGCTTAGTGTATAATTATTTCTAATTCTGTTATCTAAGCTGTTATTGAAACACTGAACAGAAGCCTATCTGTTAGGAGCTGTGCAAGACGCCTTCAGCGTCCCCCTAGTGCAGCTACCTACATCAGGTATTAGCTTTACTTTTAACAGTGGATTCAATTAGAATGCAATTTCAAATGCAACGGCTTTCCCCAGTTCATTTATGTGCATACAGGGCAGTGTCAAAAGCCTTTCTTGGGTCAAGATACTTCTTGGGTCAACATACGGTCATTTCTACTGCTTTTTCTTATCTATTGGACCAGTTGTCTTATTCAAGAAGGAAATTAGATTAGTTTGACAAATTCACGTTGGATGCTTCTTATCACCTTATTCTCATGGTGTGTATGAATTTACTTCTCAAGAATTTGTCTCATTATCTTTCTCAGTATTGAAGTTTGGCTGAGTACTCTGTAATTCCCTGGGTTCTTCATTTCCCATTTTTAAAAGCAGAAATTATTATAATCCTGCAAACCACGGCTGCAGCCAACAACTTCTTAATAGCATCGAAATCTGAGCCTGCTGTGAATGTCACATTTAAGAAACCTTACCAAATTTTTCTTTTCTTTTCCTTTTTTAAAATCATGTGCCATGAGGGCAAGAATTAAAGGAGAGAAAGCCTTTAAACCATCTGGGTGTTTGGTTTGACATAATTTTCAAAATGTATTTTGTACTATCAGATGTCTTATCATTACCAACAATTGGAAGTGTGATGCTGACTGTATTTCCATCTTAGGCTACATAGTTGCTGTAGATCCTGGTGGCTTATCCACTCTTGCAGGAAATCTGAGAGATAAGTCAAGAGCCCAGTATGTATTAAGTGAATTTCAGCAAGCTCTAGAAACTTGTGTATGTATAATTTATTTAAACATTCTTTTACTTCTGAGTTTTTTTCCCTATTCTATGTCCTTCCCCTGTTAAAAAATGGTATTGTTAAGTACCTGTCATTAATGTTTATGTGTATGTAAAGAATGTAGCAAAAGAAATAATAAATAATTCCACTCTACTCATTGTGTCTATTATTTATGCCTCTGCCCTTCTCTTCCTCTAATTTCTTGGTATTTATAAAACCTCTTCCATTTTTTACTCCAGCAAAGCTGTAACTAATTTTTTGACTGATTCTTTCTAGTTTTATCCCTAGATGTTTATGCCACTGCTTTATTACTCATCTCACTCCTGTGCCCTTGCTTTCATTCTTTGTAGAATTTCCTTTTCAATATTCAAGTCACTGGAGAATTCCTGATGCAGCTATACTGGTCTCTTACTACTTATCTGTCTTCCACATCAGGATGGTTTGCTGGTACACCTACAGCGCTGTTTCATTTACTCGCAGATTTATTTTCCTTATGATGTCTTCACATGGGACAATTCTTAGCAGCACCCTGAATTGCCGTGTTTTTTGTTTTTGTTTTTTTTTTTACTAGCTTCACTTAAAACCAAAACAAAACTGGTGTACTTCATCTGACATTTTTCACATGAGAAAAATAACAGGTTTAAAATAATATGTGTGGTGCATAATGTGTGGTGCAAAGCAACTTAATTATATCCCATTTTTAAAAATTACTTTGCCAATGAAAAAAGGCATGTCAGGATTTCAGCACAATGATTTATGATGCTGTCATAGTGACAGATGTTCTTCATGTATCTCTGACATTGTATTCTGGAATCAATGTGCTTTTTTCCATGTTTGCTGGTAAAAAGAAATGCACTATATGAATACACTGTTATTTGTCTTCAAGGCCTTGCCCTACATTAGCTTGGAAAACTGGCCAGGTTTTGAGATTAGTTGTGTAGTAAAACCACTTTAATCATGATACTGTACAAAAAAACCAGCACTGCAGTTTGGGCCCCCTTACTGGACAATTACCAGGCTGATACACTCAAATCCAGCAAGCGTCTGGCACGCTGCTGTGCTCCTCTGAATCTTGGCAGACTTCAGCCATGATCTCCAGCTCCTTGGTTCATCCTGCAGGCTGAGATTCCTGATCTTAAGCACCCCTTGTCTGCATTCAGGATTTATTGCCCATACCTCTTGGCTACTGAGATGCAGAATTTGAGCCTATTGTGAGAGAGAATCACTGAGGCATGAACAGAAAAAGGCATTGACTCACAGAGGAAGAGAAGTGACAAACTGTACCAATCAGGATGTTCTGATTCCCCACCTCACACTGCAATTCAATAAGCCTCCATCTCCAGCCCTTTCCCAGGTACAAAAATTGTTCTTGGCTCCCATTTTTCACTTAAAGGACTGCTGAGAGAAGCTGAAGGACCAAGACTTCAGTTCAATAAAATAGTGGAGTGACACAGACACATGAATATCTATATACATACTTTCTAAAGTTTTGCTGTTTGGGTGGAATTACACTAAAGTTCTCCACTAGCCCAGCTCAGGGATTGTGCTTCTTCACAGCACGGCCACATTGGTGACAGCTTGTACAATAAACATAGCTGAGGTTCAAAGGTTCCCCAAAACATCTCTCATCTTCCTGCCACAGCCCCTGTCAGTTTCTTATTGTGAGGACATTGCTCTGCAGTCCAGATCTCTGGTTAAGTTTACTGATTTGCCTTGTTCAACTCCAAGTTCTCAGAAAAAGCTGCAGAGATCTGTCATCCACAGAAGGAAGAAGTTATAGGAAAAATCCCTTTGCCAGATACAGGTTTATAACCTATCCTCACTAGGAAAAAAGCGTGTTCAGCTGTAGATTCACCCATAAAAACGTAGTGAAATATTACATCAAAGAATATTCATTAATAGTGAACTCTCCTGGCACCATTTTATGAACTTTTTGATAGGCTACGCTAGCGAAAAAAAAAAAAAAAGTCAAATAGAGAGAATGGTTTTGCACTGAGAGAGCAAAAGATTTTAATGCATCTTTCTGATCTCTACTTTCCACAAATGAGATAACAAAAAGGTGCAACCATCAACAGGCAATCCAAATCCTACATTTAAAGACTGACTTCATGATTATTATCAACAGAGGATGACATTGCTGCATTCTGGGGGTTCCTAAAAGCTGCATTACATACTAAACTAAACCAAGTCTGCCCTGCTTGTTTCTACTGCCTGAGTAATAGTAGCATGCATGATAACTAAAAGGAGGTGATCTACTGTAGAAGATGCCTGAAGCCTTCATGAAGATGGAGTTAATTAAGAAAAGGCACAGCTACGTGGGGAGGGACCTAACAGAAACAAAATGAACTGTGTGTGCTGAGGGATTCTGGGATTCAGGCCAGTCTGGGAGCTAGAGAGGCATATGTGTGGATCTCCAAGACTGCTGAAAACCCCTCTCCCTCATCTAAACCAGCCCCACAGCTTCCAGATCACAGCTGGTGCACAGGACACACAGAGGAAGGGTGGAGAAGTTTGCTTCTAGCCGTAAGTGCCCACGTGGTCATGGTTTGAGATACTCAACCACAGCTAAACTTAGCAAAACTAGAACATGAAAGAAAATTACTTACATGAAAGCTACAAAAGAGCTTGTTTTCAAGATGATAGAGCTTATCAACGTCAGTTCTGCAGAGCTTCAGACACCTGCAAAATAGAAAGCTCAGACTCTATTCTTTAGGGTTTAGGAAATCAACAAAAGTTAACCTTTAGTTAATGAATATGCAAATAATTCACTATTGTGGTGCAAATACAGAAACCAAGTTTCAAAGACTTACTATTTCCTCTCTTTCTGAGGACTGCAGATCTTCTAATTTATTTGATCTTTTTTTAAAAAATGCAGATGACATTGTTCAAAGATTTATGCTTGCAAAAACAATACATTTGTCAGCTACTACACAAACTTATTTGGGTTTGAAATATTTACAACATGGCAGAAAAATGAAGTATGAATGCAGTTCTTTGTGTTATTGCAAAGCTGTTCTGTTTACAAAATGTTCTTTTTAATTTTCTCCATTTTGCAGAAAGCCAGAAACAGTAAGCAGTAATCATATTATTTTTCTTTAATCATACAACTTTAAAGAGAAATCCCTAAGAAAAACTATTAGTAGTAATTTTGATCATAGTCATGCACAGACGCATTCAGGTACTTTTAAGTCACAGCCATTCTATCTTAGTAATTTGGTTCATAACAACAGAGTAGTTTTGAAGCAAGACTGTCCCCATTTGTTATATGTTAACTGGTTTCTCAGAGTGGTGTTGGTGGGCACACAGCAGATTCCCACTGAATGAAACCAGACCAGGAGCTTTGCTCCACAGCATTTCAACACTCAGTGAGTAATTAGTCCTAAATCCTTGTGTGGACTTTGCTTCACAAGGACCTTCAGCACATAACTAAGGTATATGCATTCCCTGAAGGGTGGCCTCAAAGCCTGAAGGAGACTGCATGGTCAGGTATATATATATATATTTATACCTGCCAAAGAACTCAGGTAGTTGCAGTCTGCAGCCCCAAAGATATGATGTTTCCTACAAACCTGTACCATGAGAGAAAGAGGAGTTTCTCAAAGGAGAAGATAGCTCAGTGGCAATCTCAGAGGTTGAGCAAAGCCTTATGATGTATGTAGTTGTAGCAGTAGGCTGGAAGCAGAAGGAGAATATGATTCTTGATGATTTAGGAAGTCTTGGAGACCTTCTTAGATATCACCCACAGCATTACTGAAGAAAAAATCTCCATAACCTCTCTGCCCATGGTGTACCTGATCACCTCAAAGGAGTTAGTGACCAAGGAGTCAGAGGTTGCGAGATGCTAAAAAAGAGATGGCAGTCATTTATTTAGACATGGCTATGGGTTCTGAAATCTCATGTGAGGATGGTGAAGGTATGGCACCAACTCAGATAAGAAGGCCTTGATGATGCCCTTCATCATCCAAAAGTCTTATCATCCAAAAGTCTTGTGCCCACCACTGGTTATCCCATCTATCTGTCACAGTCGACATAGTCCGAATAGTTAACACTTATTTTAAAATTTGTGTTCCATATTCAAAAAACACTGCAGAATTGAGCCTCAACAAAGTATTATGGAGGGACAGTGGCATTTTTGTGCTCTTCAGTGACATCGAACTGCTCAAACAAGACCTTCCCAGAGCACTGAAAACACTTCTATAAAAACAGAGCTTAAAACATTGCCATTACAGTACTGGGACAGCCCCTTGAGTGTTCTAGTCCATTAGGTAATCTCAGGTGGAGAGTAAAGCCAAATATCCATGAGTAAGTCTTGTGACTCAACTGCTGCTTCAATAATTGGAGGTGGCTGAACATACATTATTGGAATTTTGTCAGGCAGTCGTGATCTTTTAGCATATCTCCACAAAGTCCTTAGCTCCAACAAAATCAAAAATGTTAACAATGTGTGCTGGTTTTGTCTGGGGTAGAGTTAATTTTCTTCACGATGGCTAGCATGGGGCTGTGTTTTGGATTTGTGCTGAACACAGGCTTGATAAGATAGAGATGTTTTTGTTATTGGTGAGCAGCACTTACACAGAGCCAAGGCGTTTTCTGTTTTTCGCACTGGCATGCTGGCAAGGATGTTGGGGGTGTGTGGGAAGCTGGGAGGAGACACAGCTGGGACAGGTGACCCAAACTGACCAAAGGGATATATCCATACCATATGGCATCATGGTTAGTATATAGAGCGGGGGGAAGAAGGAGGAAGCAGGGGATGTTTGGAGTGGTGGAGTTTGTCCTCCCAAGCAACACAGTTAACACACACCAGGGCCCTGCTCTCCTGGGGATGGCTGAACACCTGCCTGGCCATGAAAAGCAGGGAATTTATTCCTTGCTTTGCTTATGTATGTAGCTTTTGCTTTCCCTATTAGACTGTTTTTATCTCAGCCCACAAATTTTCAATCTTTTGTCCTTCTGATTCTCTCCCCAGTCCCACTGGTGGGGCAGTGAGCGAGCAGTTGCATGGCACTTACTTGCTAGCCAGGATTAAACCATGACACCGTGTTACATCAAATTTACTTTTTCAGCTACAACAGCTCAAATCTGCTGCTTCACTGAAGTCCTGCTCAGTTCCTTTTTAATTACATGCTTAACCTATCAACAGCTTACTGATAACAAAAACTGGGAAAATGGCTTAAAAATAATTATAGGAGGTTTTCAATCTTTTGAACTCAAAGGGTGCTAACCTAAGAAGACAGCAGCCAGCAGGTTACCTATCAACTCCTCTGATCAGTTCTATGTTTGCTTGTTGTCTGGAGAAGTGGATGTAAACACTCACTAGAAATGCTACAGCCTACTTCTGTCTTCCTCCAAGAGAATCTTCCAGCGTGACTTTGCTACAAATGCAAAGAATCCAGACTGTGTAACAGTGAGGCAATATTATGATTTTTTCACCACTCTGGATTGATGAGAAACCAGGTGCCTTTTATTTTCCATTAAATCTAAAGATGAGATATGGGAAAACGGAAAAGAATTGTTATAATTTCTGTCATTTAAAAAATATTAGTATGGGCCCCATCTCTCTTTTTCTCACCATAATTTTTTGATTGTGAAAAATAGCTCACTGTATACTAGTGGAAACGCAAACACTTCATTTTGATTTAATTCATTTAATTTTCCAGACTGGCTTCCTTTTCAGGTCTCTTCATTACCCTGTTAGCCACAGCCTGCCTGTGCACGTCCTGTGCTCCTCATCAAAATGCATTTTTGCTCAGCCTACAGCTCCTCACCTACAGCCCATTTGCCCTTCGGTTGGGGTATTGTGCCTTGCCTCAGTAACCTCCTCTGTATGCGCCGTCCATATCTACACCAAGCCGCTCCCTCTGTACCCTTTTCTTTCTCATCCTTTGTTGAAGCCTGCATTTATTTTCAAAGACTCCTCTACTCAGCCTTTTATGTGTGGTGCTTTAAACCCTTTTATTCCCCTGAGCATTCCCAGCTATCCATTCTTTCCCTGAGAGGGAGGTGGATCTTCCTTGAAGTCATTATTCAAGGAAAGGAGACTAAGCCTCATTATTTGATTGATTTCACTAGTCATTGAAATGAATTGTACGTAGGCACAACTAGCAAATGCTTGTTAAAATGGTTAATTTGATCGTTTCTTTCCAGTGATAGTGGGAGAACATAAAAATCACAAAATGAGTAACGGAGCAAAATGGCAAGAATTATGTTTTGTCCTTTGAAATAATATTAAATGACAACATAAATCCTATAGAAATACTTATTGGATATTACCATATCTACCAAGAGTTCATTATGTTTTACATCATTAGAATAAAAGGCAAAGAAATGAATGATTAGATTATGATGTTAAAGCTGCACCATTTTTATTTAAGCAATTGCATTACTCGCAGTGCAGTGTGCCAGAAAAATGTCTGGTTTGATGACAGATCTCGTTTTCTATTACAAAGCCTCTCTTAAAATAATTCTCAACAAGACAAAGTAAGATACAAAATATCTTTATAAATGTGGGGAAAATGAGAAATTATTCTGATCATCTAAATTTGCCTAAAGCACTTGCTTGTATGACAAAATCACTGCAATAATTTGTCTAACTTAGTGATTTCATGCAGATTAGGTTGAATATTTAAATAGGGTAGTGATTAGGACAGGAAAGACAGTGACAAAGCTCTTCAAACAAAATCTTACCATGATCTGCCTCACTCATGCATTTTTTCAGTCAATACCAGAAATCTTGTACCTTACTAAGGGGGAAAAAAAAAACAAACCAAAATTTGGGGTTTTGTCCCTTACAAATAAAACTGTCTACCATCAACTTATTAAAAACATAAACAACTTCCTGATTATAGTTAATTGAAAGATGGAAAAATGCTACATTGCCTTCAAGTGAACAGGCTAAGTTTCCACTGCCAAATATTTGGGTGTGATTTCCAATGGTTTTATCAGAATTGGACCTGTAATCAGTGAATGGAGAGAAAAATATGGAGAAGAACATTAAGATTCCAGTCATGTCTGACAGAGTCTCTAAAACAAGCCTATGACAATTGCTGGAAGTATGGTTGGAACCCACACCACCAAATTTTGCCAGGCGACTGTACTAATGACAGGCATGCTATGTTTGGAGACCTCATTCAGGCGTTAATGTGTTCTGTAATAGTCTTAACACTGAAATTTCCTATGGGCTCTGCATCTGTTAACGTCTGGCCCTGGTCCTTAGGCTTTTCTCAAACAGAGGAAAGGAGCTGCAGTAACTCACCACTCCTCCATGGCCAAGGACTTCTCTCCAACACGTCCCCAGAAGCATTACAGCCAGTGCAGTGCCAAAATGTTTGTCATCATCTTTCGCAGCTCCAGTCATAGGAGTCTCTCAAGTATGGCTTCTGTGCAGAAATACCCAGCTGCCAAAAGTGCCCTAGAAGCCATAGGAAAAGGTACATTACTTTAAGGACTGCATTAAAAAATTTTTTTAAGTATTATTGCAATTGGCCTTTGGACTGAATCGCCATAAGGCACTTCCTTTAGTAGCGCAAGCTTGATTCCTGTGAGGGACTGCTTCTCCTTGGAGGTTAATCCCTAGATTCTGTATTCTCTATCTCAATAACTTTATTATACACTTAACAAGAATAGAGTCATATTCCATGCATCTCTTTCTAGCAGTGATCGGGAAGCACCCTGAAACTGGTTGTTATTATTAAGTTTGCCTATGCTTGCATGCAGTTTGCTAATGCTTCCTGGACCAGACAGCAATGACCCTTTGTTCCATGTTAAGCCCTGAGCTTATCAGAGCTGTGGCAGTGGGTCCGTCTTTATCAGAGAAGTGCTCATTCCTCGGTTGAAATTCCTTAGATCTTTCTGAAGCCATCTGGGAATAGTGTCTGAAATAAAAGGTCACTCTTACTGAAGTCTATGCAGAGCAGTGATTGCAGCAAAGCAAGTATCCTTCAGAATGTAGTGCCTTCCATACACCAGTCTCTTATATGCATGCAGAGACACGTTTGCATAACTTGTATTATTTATGCTGTAGACTTCATCAGTTTTCCATATTAAAATGTAATGATTTCATATTCGCTCTGTGGCAGCATATGCTGATCATCCTGGAAAATATCAATCATTTTTCTACCGTTCCTATTCTACGCAATCATTGTTCCATCATTTCTATCTTCGCAGTGGATGAAAACTTACCCACTGGTGTCGATGTAAGATGATAGTCTGCTACCAGGTCCTTACTAGAAGCATAAAGCACTGTTTAAAAAATTTTTTTGATAAAGAAATAGGAACTCAGCGACAGGAAATACCATTATAGACTTTAGAATACCAGGAACATAATTAGTACTGTGGTATAATGATGAAAGAAAGCAATAAAATAATTTTACTCCACTCTGTAATTTTTAAAACACTGTAAATTATCTTGTCAGCAGGGAAGGGTTGGTTTCTTTTCTTTAAATTTCATCTGTATGCTGTCTTAGGGCTATTTTCTCTTTAAAAGAACACAGTGAATTTGTACAGTGAATACTGTACAAATGAATTTTGAATTCACATAATACATGAATGATTGTCTTTTTTCAGGTTGAGAATCTTACATTTAGGAGAGTTTATAGTGTCTGAAGAATCACTGGTTCTGTGGTCCCAGGAAAAAATGCAGGACGTGAGCATTTGATCTGTTATCTCTGCAAAGCCATGGAGGCTCAGGAGGGCAGAGATAATAGCATCACTGTACCAGCCTTATCCAAAGCAAAGAGAAATTACATGGTGCCAATTTGAAAAATTCAGAGTGACAAGAAGAACCAACGTGCTTGATATATTTAAATTTTGTAGAAAACAAAACCTAATAACCTCATAAAATAGTCACAGAATCAGAGAATATGCTGAGTTGGAAAGGACACTGAGGCCACCCCTTAGCCCTGCACAGGACCATTCCCAAGAGTCACACCATGTGCCTGAGAGTATCATCTAAATGCTTCTTGAACTCTGTCAGGCTTGGTGTTATGATCACTTCCCTGGGGAGCCTGTTACAGTGCCCAACCACCCTCTGCGGGAAGAACCTTTTTCTAATATCCAACCTTAACCTCCCCTGACACAACTTCAGGCCATTCCCTGTGGTCCTGTCACTGGTCACCACAGAGATCAGTGCCTGCCCCTCCTCTTCCCCTCATGAGGAAGGTGTGGACTACAGTGAGTCTCCCCTCATCTCTTTCATGCTAAACAGACCAAGTGACCTCAGCCACTTCTCATATGGCTTCCTCTCTAGACTCTTCACTGTCTTCATGGCCCTCTTTGGATTCTCTCTAATAGCTTAATATCTTTCCTATATTGTTGTGCCCAAAACTGCACATGATATTCAAGGTAAGGTCGCACCAGTGCAGAGCAGAGCAGGACAATCCTCTCCCTCGACCAGCTGGTGATGCTTTGCCTGATGCCCCCCAGGACATGGTTGGCCCTCCTGACTTCCAGGGCACTGCTGACTCACGTTTAATTTGCCATCAAGCAGGACCCCCAGGTCCCTTGCCACAGCACTGCTTTCCAGCCTCTCATTCCCCAGTCTGTCTGTACCTCCGAGGTTGGCCCATACCAGGTGCAGAATCCGGCACTTCCCCTTGTTGAACTTCATATGGCTGGTGATTGCCCAGTCGTCTCATTTGTTGAGGTCTCTCTGCAGGGCTTCCATGCTTCAAGAGAGTTAAGAGAAGTTGTAAAGCAATAAACCACTAGATCAATTGGAGTAAAGACATTAGAAACAAAAGCACAACACAAAGGACACCAAGTGCCATCTCCACTTCCTGCTGATGGCCATGTCAAAACATCCCCTGCACTACTGGTTATTTCTATGCCATAATAAAAAGCAATTATTTAAAGTGCTGATCAGAGAGATTATTGTGCCACAGGTCTGCTCCATATCTTTACAATTTTTTGTTTCAGAAACAGAACATATTAGGCCAAATCCAGCTAGTACATGTTAAACAACAGCAAAGGCACTGAAATCAATGTGCTTGCTGTATCAATACTGCATTTGCTCTGCATCCAATATTTATTTTCTATTGACTGTATTCATGAAATATCTACAATAGAAAACAAACATATTGGAGGATACCCAATTCTGGAAGCAATCTGATTCTCTGCTTTTTATTTACCTTTACTATTTTCAGCAGGATACTAGAATTCAAATTTTTTAAGAAAGAGAACAGTCAGTCTGAGCTTCTATATATAGTCAGTCAGCTTGCTGCTATTTCATTAAAACCTAATGTAGACTGAACTTAACACTTCTCTGAACTAATTTATCTGACATGGAAAACTTCAGGTTAGTAAATCACTTACGGTCTCATTTTATATTAATAAATGTAGAGAGATGTATTGACATCTTAAAGATTCATGTACCTATAGTATAAAAACACAGTAAAGAAGGAAAGACGAGACCTGACAGAGACACAAGTTTAGTGGAGCCACGCTTGGTCAAGAAATGGGACTGGGTTCTTTTATAAGAAAGATGGACAGGAATTCTAGGTGCGAAAAATGGGATTTGGTAAGGCAGATCAGGAAACCATTTAGTCTGTTCCAGTCAGCAAAGGCAACATGGCAGAAGGAGCTCATTGCCAGCTGTGGCAAAAGAAGCAGGGGAAGCACAATATCTAAACAATTCCCATTGAATTCCACAAAAAGCCTAGGTTCAAAGAGTGTTAAGGTTGCAAAGTTGGGTACTCAGATGGTAGGAAATGCCTGATTAAAAGTTTCCCAGACAAATTAAACTTGTAACTCTTTTATGCACTGTAAAATCTTTAATTACAGGATAACATATACCTTTTTACATGGCACCTTTGGCCTTGCTGTGCACATGGAGGGCATATATTTAATGAGCAACTATTCATTAGCTTGTTTTATCCTCATTGTTAAGTGCATGGCCTCATGCCTCATTTACTATATCCTACTCAAACTCTGCCCTGAATACACAATTAGTAATATCCTCATAGGATTACCCATGTAATTTATTGCTATACTTCTTAATACTTCACAAACATTAATTAATGTCTCCAACTTCCTTGAAAGGACATGTCATTTTTCTTACTTTTATGGTTTTGGAATAGTGTGAGATGACAAAGGACTGATCTGCTTTTTCAAGAAAGCCCATGTCCCTGTATGCTGGATTCCTATTTGTGTCTCCTGTTGAAGAAATTACCTATCACCATTTCCTTTTTCCATCCTAGTGTGAAGCTGGAGCCCCTTCTCCTGCAGGAATACCATGCCAGCCATCTGGTAAGCCAGTGAATCTCTGCCCTTGATTATTTTGGGGCAAATCTACCCCATTAGGCCATCTGCAGCCTTAGGTCTGACCAGGCATTTCCCTGAAAAAGCAAACAATCTGTCCAAACCTCCTGCTTGAAGGAGAGAAGATCACTGTGTAAACAGAAACAGGGAAGTGTTCCTTCACACCAACCCGGCAGCCCTGCAGGAGATGCTGGTCCCACAGTTCCTCACGTGTTAGTGCTGGGGGTGTTCAGTGAGGGTTTGAGTGGCTGCTCCACTTGGCTGCAGCACACAACAGGGGAGCAGTGCCACTGGCAGCAGCTCGCAGCTGCCACCAGAAGATTCCTGACTTCCTACCTTGCACCATGACATGGCAGCAGTTACAGCCCTTATATCCAACCTGCCTTGCTGTGATCTTGCTGGCATGGAGCGTATGGCCATCCCATTCAGCCAACCTGGTATTCCTGCTCCTCCCATAGCCACAGCTATGGTATACCATTGGGCCCTTCCTCCTTGCTGGTAGAAAGACAGCCTCTCCTCTGTGCCAGCCAAAACGTGTCCCTTGAGCAGTAGAGACTGTCTACTGTAGCTTTCCTGGGCTCATAGCCCATCACTGATTTCCTGACAAAGTGAGTTCCCACACCGATGCGCTCACTGGGACAGTGCTGCTGGCCTGGGGGAGATACAGGTGGTTCAGCTGATTCTCCCACACTTTTAGAAAGATTGGCACTGTACAGCAGGCAACATCCATGGCTCCCTTCTTCACATCCATGGCCACCCCTGTGCCTGGAGACACTAGCTCATGGAAGTTATAAAGATGCTCTGGATCTTACAGCAGTGTACACCTCTAAAGTTGCTCCGGTGGACTCCTTGTTACAAACCCCAAGGAGACTATCCTAAAGAACACAGGTGTACTGAACTTCTTTTAACGTGATGCTGCACATTCACATGAGCTGTCTCTAATTTTAGAAATTCATATTTGCATTTCTCCCTGTGAGGCAGAAAAAAGCCTGAGTTCCTGCTGTAATGAGCTGGAAATCTTTTCAATAGAAATGGCATCCTCAGTCCTCTACCTTTGCAGACACATTAGATCCCAAGTCCAGCAGAAGCCCTGCACTTAGTTCTGAGAAGAGCAGTAGTAGACATGTCAGCATTGGTATGGATAGAGCACAAGTAGAAAATGTGAGAATGTGGGAGAACAGGAAGAAGTGGAAGAAAAAGGGATAATAGAAAAACATGTGTTAATGGCATCTAAATTTGTAGGTCATAAAGTCTCCAGAACAACTATCTGCAATGTTTACAAATACCCAAATTAAAAAAAACAATTGGTAACCTAAATACAGCAGCCTACACCCAGAGAGAGAGACAAAAGGACGATGAGTTAATCAGCATTTTTGCCTAATGACTCACAGAGGTGGGACAGATGGAGAGACAAACGATTCAGTCATTGGCATCTTTTGAAAGGTGTAAAAGACATATTCATAAACCAACCACATGGCTGTCTTTAATAACAACTCAGAAGACACTATGAGAACTAAATAGCTCTAAATAGCTAACTTCCCTATCCTTTGTCACCACAATTATTCTTGGACAGACCTTGTGCAGACACACCTTCAAGCTTCCTAGTAGGAAAGAATGAGCGAGTAAAACTATGAGAAGACTGACTGTGCACCAGTGATATCTGGTTTGTACAAAGCAAAATAACTGTTGTTATGCTGTCTCTTGTTGAGGGTTGTTCCACTGGTTAGCTTTGCAGAACAGTTCTGGATGCTGGATGCCCCTCCACAGCTCACCTCCCACCAGGCAAGCGAAGGTGCTCCTGTCAGGACTCAGCCTCAACATGCAAATGGGCTGCACTGGCTAAGCAGCAGCACGTGCTCACAGGTGTGATTTCCTGGCAGAAATCAGGTTTGATTTGAGTTCCAGGTCAAATGAAGAACAACCAGCACATGGTGAAGGGCTTTGAGTGTCCGTGACCAATCCATGTGTCTCTGGCTCTTGTGCAGGGCCACGGCTTACTCAGCTTCCTGCAAGGCAGCCTCTGAGTGTTGAACAGGGAAGGCTACACAGATTTCAAAAGAGGATCTCGCCCATCCACCAGCACTCCCTAGTCCTTCACCATGTCCTCTGTAACACTGACAAGCTGTGTCAGTTGCGTCTACCATCTGTAAAAAGATGACATCCATCTCTGCTCCCAGATGCCCACCTCTTCAAAGTTTCAGGCTGTCACTCCACTAAGGCACCCGATAAACTTTACAGGTTGGGGAGGGGATCTTAAATACCAAGCCAGTCTTTAAGAACAAGTCACTCATCTCTTGCCTGTGAATGGCGTTGCAAACTCCTGTAGCACATACACACCCTTAAATGTTTTACGAGCTTGTGATAGTCACCCATTCATCATTTATGGTTGAGTACTAAAAATATCTTGCAGACAACTGTAACAACTCGAAAGTGTTAATAAATATCATTTACACAGTGAGAATTTCTTAAATGTTATATGAAAGTTGTGACATCAGCATAATTAGCATTTTAATCTTTCAAAGCACTTTCAACAAGAATAAATCCATACAGGACCAGAGAGAGGTAGGCGCTGAAAAGAAATTCAAACTGTTTAATTTCCATGCAGCACTAGGGATATAAGGTTGGGTTACAGCCTTATGCCATCAGTGCTGAAAACTCTGCTTACATAGGAATAAGTAGTACATACTGTAGTTGTATTCCCGTATACTGTACTCTGCCCTTCTTACGGGTGAACTTTTAGTTTGGGCTCCATTATATAACTGCAGAACAGGCTGCATTCAGACAGAGCAGCCTGATTATTGCCAGGAAAAATGAACTGCTGCAGTTCATGGCTATCTACAAATATCATACTTGTCATAATCAACATTCACATAGATTTATGTTACTTCCTATATCCAAAAGCTAATCCTTTATTGTAAAACAGGCCCACGCCATCATAAGCAAACAGAAAATAACTGTAAATAACAAAGAACTGCTTTGTTTCCTCTGTTTCACTTCAACAGTGCAAGGGGACTCCAGTGAGAATGATAATCATGGCCAAAGACGTTACACAGTACAGCTGTAAAATTAATCTAACAGTCTGAGGCAACAGTTACCCATTAGGGTCAGCACTCCTTAAACGGTTATTTTCCAGCCCAATCAACTCCCTGATCTGGTTCATTGCACAAATAACTATGCTGGCACAGAGGGCAGAAAAGAGCAGCGGGAAATTTTGTGGCAAAATGCTTCTTAAGCCCTCACCAGTGGCAGATGAAGATGCTCAAAGCTATACAATGCAAACACTCCCATGGAGTTTGTCACCACATCCTTTAAGAGCATGGTTTAATGGTGGATTTGGCAGTGTTAGGTTTATGGTTGATAATCTTAAATGTCTTTTCTAACATAAATGATTCTATGACTTTGTGATCTTTCCATAGCAGTTTGTGTGTCCTTCATCAAGGTCATTAGGATGCAATATTTTAGAACTAAGCAGTGAGAGGCCTGTGGCAGCATGTGCAGGAGAAAGTCCAGTCTTATGAAATGGTAACAAAATGTAAACACTAGAAGACAGCTGGTTAAATAATGAGTCTACACAAATACAGCAGCAATTTGCCTGTAATGTGATAAAATAACAGAAACAGGATAAAATGTGATAAAATAACAGGAACAGGAATGGCTTTAAAGCAGTATATAGCCACAGCCATCAACTGTCTTCTGCAGATGTATAATAAATGCATATCAATCCTCAACACTGCTCCAGATATTCAGGGAAAAAAACAGAGCTGTTTTTTCCAATCCTGGATGTGGCTATAGTAGCAATGACTTCAAAATGGATTTTTGTCTGACCAGGTATTGCAAAATGGTGGCTACCTTGAACAGAACTGGGGTCTGGCTGCAAGAGAGGGAATTATTTCTTCATATGAAACTCAGCTGACGGTTTTCTCAGAGTTTGGAACTCACCAACCTGACGATTCCTGGGAAAGCTTTATAGACTCTTAGAATCGTTTAGGTTGAAAAGACTTCTAAAATTGCCAAGTCCAACCTTAAACCTAACAATGCCAAGTTCACCACTAAACCATATCCCTTAGTGCCACGTCTACACGCCTTTTAAATACCTCCAGGAACAGTGACTCACCACTCCCCTGGGCAACCTGTTCCAGTGCTTGACAACCCTTTTAGTGAAGAAGTTTTTCCTAATATCAAATCTAAACCTCTCCTGGTGCAACTTAAGGCTTTTTCTTCTTTTCACTTCCTACCTGGGAGAAAAGGTCGACCCCTAAATCACTACGACTGCCTTTCAGGTATTTGGAGAGAGCGATAAGGTCAGATTTTTTGGCTAACACACCTCATGTCTGATGCATATTGGAAGCTTTGTCATTAAAATAATATCAGATAGTCAGGACAGGAAGGGATAAAGCACCATTACCACCTGCAGATTGCTGTCTCCTGCAGCCTATATGCTTTGTACGGTGATTGTTTCAGTTTCGTCAGAATCCGCTGACTTATGGAAATGGCACAGACTAAACTTCTTGGCTGGAAGGTATAAAAACACCAGTTAAAGCAAAAAGCTTTGGAATTTCATCCAGCAGCAGTTGCACTGCTGGGGCTGTTGTGCTCCCTAGTATGGTAGTGGGGATACTGGCACCGTGACAGAAGAGGAAGGGTGAACATCTCACCACGAGTTAGGTAACTATTTTGCACATCAGCACCTCAGTTGACTTACAAGTTGTCAGTTGCAAGCTGTAAACCAGAAAGAAACCTCATGACTTACATGATGAATTAGTGAATTCACATGGTAGACTAGTCTGTGGAAAGGGGATTGAGCCCGTATTTGTTGTGTTTCTTTTTCAATGAGCTCATAAACTAGTTTAGTTTACAGAGTATGTTGTCCTGTAAATCTGGAAGATTCAGACAGACCATGACAGCAGTCCTCAATGTTGTTCATTTCAACATGACTTGGCCTATTTCATCACAGAAGAGTGACTAAAAAGTTGAATTAACTAACTTCAACTTATTGTGAAAAAGTAAATAATTGCAGAAATCCCAACACCTGAAGCCTGATCCATGCGAAAGTTTGCCCACATCTAGACAGGCAGGTTAGCCTAGGAAATCAAGATATTTGCTATTTCGATCACCTAAGATGTCTGAAATAAAGACACGATAAAATAAAAATTTAGCTATGTTAGTGTGACTTTGCAAAACTGTAACCACTTGAAAGAAGGTTGCTCCCAAATGGTGGGCAATTAAGATAAAGCTAGCTTACGTAAACAAAAGGGACTGTCAGGGAAAGCGGGAAAGACTTTTAGCATGTAGCATGGAAAGGGAGACAGAGGAGGGGTGGGGGAAACCTAAGTTGTTTAAATGATAAAACTTTATGTAACTACTCTGTAGTAGTAAGAATAGGAGTTGGGCAACCAAACGTCTATTTATATAAGGCAGACTTCGTAAAGAGTGTATGTGATAGATAATTTTGAAACTCACTCCTTCAAATGTATAAAAAGCTGTTGTGTTTCTTTTCCTTGGTGGAATGCGTGGGAGGGGGGAGGGGAGGGGAAACCCCCTGCATTTCCCTGGCTGTAATAAAAGTGTGCTTTACATATTGTTTAAGGATTTCTTTGAATCGTGTCCATGGACCCAAAGAGACGCACATATTAATTATTTTGATTACATAGGATACCCTTGAAGCCAAGGAATTACAGACCCCAAATAAACTTATTTAAAACCAGATTGGACTAGATTTTTTTTTTTCTTGCAGTCTACTATACATCTGCCTTTGAGGTTTGTAAGCCAATGATTTCTGATCTAAGTTTCACTGTAGGGTTTCCTACAGGACATTAGCAAACTTCTCTATTGCGTATTTCTACAGATGTCAAGACTGCCACTTGTAGAAAATCCGAATTTAATTATATCACTTCACACTTTATACAATTAGACTAGGGTGAACCATCTCGATTAACCTCTTTCCCAGCCATTATAGAGAGCTTCATTTGTCTGTAGCAGCTTCCCTTATGATCACAATAATTATCATTGCAAGACCCTGGGAGTGCTTTTTTTTAAAGGAGACTCAGTTCCTCATCTGTGATTTATTTACAAGCATGGTCTCAGGCCAAGAATTTGTAGATAATTGTATGGTCTTTGTTTAGGCATATAGCCTGTGAATATTACTAATTCTTAAGAAAATGCTTAAGAAAAAAACCCTGAGTTTCAGACAGTAAATTTTTACTGACACAGTAAAGAAAAGGCAGGAAACAGAACTGGGATCCGCCCCACTGGTACTCCTGTCATGGAATAGACTGGTTTTACACCAAGTGGTCCCTGAGAGCTACCAGAGAACATCCAGATGCCAGGTTGGGATGCTGTTCTTTGTAATGCTGCGTCCATATCCCTGGTTGTTTATGACATACCTTATGACAGTTCTCAGCAGTGGACCAAGGCAGTAGGTGCTGTGTTGTCAGAGGAGAAAAAGGTCCTGGCCCTCAAAGCTTCCTGTACCCTGAGGCAATGCAGTCAGGGTAAAAAGGAAGCCTGGATCAGGCATACCAGTGTAATTAGCCACAGCCATGGATCTGTGGCTGGAACATCGGTGGTCTGCTGTGCATCCAGTCTGCCTTGGGGTGGAAGAAGAGTTGAAAGGTCTGTGAAGGCAGCCAAGGAAGTGGCAGCTAATATGGTACTGTACGGCACAGGGGACAGCCCTTCTTCCCTAGCCAAGGGACAGAGCTGTGGTACAGAGACAGCCATTTACACAGAAAGCACAGGGGATGGCACCCACACTGTTTGCAGACACACTGCCTGGTTGCACATAAACGGAGCTGAGGATATGTGGCAAGAGAAAGCTAAACAGGCGGTTTGTCACATGACTTGCAATGATAAACATCTGGTTTTATAACCTCATCCCAAGTCTCCTTCTTGCGGGCAAAAGAAGCAAAAAGTCATGGGCAGGATAAGGCAGACATGAACAGAAAAAACACACCACACAGAATCAGTTTCCTGTCTAGAGATGTTAATGGCCTTTTCCCTGGATGGACAAGAGGCAAATTGTGCAAATTCATACACACACATGAAAATTACTATGCCCACACTCTTCACTTGCTCCACCTCTAAAAGCAACTTTGTTGTTGTGCAGACTTCTGTTTAAAACAAGTAGAAGAAACAACCCAAACACAGCCTGCTGACTAAGTATGCACACTCCTGGTTAGATAGGATGTGCCATGTCACTTGCCCAGAGCAGCACAGAGATAGGACCTACAAGTTTCCCAGCACCACCATGGGGGAGGCTGGTCAACGCTTGTCTTCTTACATTTCTTATATTACTCTGCAGAGCAGGAAATACTACATAAGATCTCACCTAATTTAGCAGCATTTTCATAGAGGTTCTGCTGCTAAATGGGAAGATATGGCTATTTTTCTATTTCCAAAACAGCAAGTCAACAGGTAATGTTGCCTTCTCAGTAAAAAAAGTCACTCACTAGGCATATCTAGCTCTCTGTAGCTACTATGTTTGTGCTTGGACTGTAATATTTCTTTCCCTCTTGCAGCATTTATTATTACATATTCCACTATAGGCACCTTACATACTCCTAGCAACCAAAAATCAAGGGGTGCAGTTCCCAAATAGATGTCAGGTCTTGTGCATCTGTCGAGACCAACTCCATTCCTCACTAGAGAAAATTAGTCCTAATTTATGTTCTTTGAGAGAAGTCCCACATCACCGTAAAATCCCAAAGCAATTTGTTTAACAACTGCCTGCTACATCCAGCATGCATTTCCGACAGTCTTGCAATCCTCAAAGGAAAAGGTTTCTGAAATGTGTTGGAGGAGGGCTATTTCCACATACTCCAGGGAACACAAAACCTCTGCCATAGACTCAGCTGAAACCCATTACTCTGCAGTGGACCTCTGGCACCTCAGGGGGCAGAATTTACTGACGGGCAAAAGCCTGTGACGTGGCTCTCTCTGATTTCAGCTCTAATCTGCATGCAGTTCTTGTCAGAATGTCAGCTTCCAAAATTTCCCACTGCCCAAAGCATCTTCAGATTTCATAGAATCTTCAGTAATTCATGTCAAACCTTGGCCAGGGCACTGCTCTGATCCTTCTGACCAAAAAAGGTACACAATTCATCTCAGCGTCCCTGGTTGCAGAGATGAGGACCCACTGTTGTTCCCATTAAAGTCCCCCAGCACCCAGCTGGCACTTTCCCTGCCTCCTGCAGCCTCTTAATTGCACTCATCCTTCCCTCCTTGCATTGCCACTCCTGAGTGCCACAAGCTCAGGATCTGACACTTTCCAGCTATGGATTTGTTCTGGTTGACAGACATCTAGTTCTGGTTGAAGTCCAGCACGAGGCTCTCCACTGCTGATATGCAATCAGGTCTCTATAGCCAGAGGGCTCAGCCAGCCTGTCCCATATGGTTGTTTATATCCCTGGACAGGATTTTGCTGCTAATCAGGCTGACCTGATTCCCATAATCTCTGCTTCTCCAGTGGGACTTCCGCTTAAGGCTGTTTGCCTAGGCTGGGAGAGCTCACACTGCAACTCCAGTGCATCTTTTGGGACTCTCTAATCCACAGGCACACACTGGCTAGAAATCCCACCCTTGGAAGGGACGGCAATAGCCAAAACCCTGCATTCTGCCCTTCCAACAAGGCTCCTCCTTACAGCTTAATAGTGGGGTATTTTCTAGGAGATTTGGCTTCCTCAACCACTAAAAACATTTCAGCTGTAGAAGCAAGCAGAGAGATCTGCAGCTTCCCTACCCCTGAGCCCTGTAGAAGGTTGGCACACAGACACAGGCCCGTGCTCAGCGGGGGTTGTATTTGGTGCTATTGAAAGTGCAAGCAAAGGCAGCTGAGGAAGCAGATTCCCAGAGACACTGGCTTCCTCTGGGTGCAAAGCATTTTTGCAGACCCCAGCCAAGACTGTTACAATCTCTGTGCTGAGCTCTCCCTGGCTGTGGGAACCCCCACATGTCAAATCAGAGATAACCAAGTGCAGATAACTTTTTTAAAGAAAACAAGGAAGTAAGAGAGTTTTGATGATCTAAGGTCCCAAGAGGCAACTTGTTGCCTGGCTCACTCTTTCTTGCCCCCTTGCAACATTATCACAACCCCTTTGAATCAGAAGTTCAAAGATTCTTTTGGAATTTGAGTTTTAAAGATGCCTAAGAAACTTGCAATAGGTTGTTCGGTAAGAAGATCTGCAAGAATTGAATCTGCCAATCCACCCTGAGCTGGCAAGTTTATCCTGGACATGAACACAGATGGAAGGAAATTGCCATAAAAACCCCCAAAACGTGAAAAGTCATAAGGGATGTAACTACACCTAAAATGTGTTAGGGGCTTTTAGGTTTGTTAAGCTACAGAGAAAGATTTCATCTAACCAAAAAGCCAAAGCTCAGAGTGGTCCAGCAGGCCTCCCCAGCCCAGCCACCTGGGACAACACATCCCAGCCTCTCTATTCTGAGAGCTGAGCTGCCAGGAAGGGGCCAGGCACCAGGCACAAGTGAAGATCCTCAGTCCAGCGTGAAGTTTCACATTCCCAGCAGCAACAAGGGTTTGGAGATGGGCTCAAATCTCAGTGTCATCTAAGTGCCCACTGCAGCCACCAAAATGACATGCCAGCCATGTTTTGTATTCCTGTTGGCTCTGAGAACAATAGTGTTACCAGAAATATGATCAGTGGGGACAATCTCCTCCTTAGGAGGAAACTATTAGCCGCAGAAACAAGGAATGAGCCTATAAAAGAATCTTGCTATCAAGGGACCCATCTGGCTCTCACCAGTGAGAATTTGCATGGCTCCCAAGCATTTAAATGCAGAATTAATAAGAATCTCTTTATTTCTTCTTTAGTTCTAGGCAGTAGGAGGAACAGTTGATTAGTTTGCTTGTTGAAGTATTACTGACATTCCATACTGTAGTTTTCAAACAATCAGATCTTGATTATTTTTGGTCATGTAAATAAAATTCTTACAAGGATTATTTTCAAGCCTATTTAACTCTATATAAATGCAGCATTATTTTCAAATCTCAAATTCCCTTGCCCCAACAAACTAAACAGTGTATTTTCCTGCACATGGCACAGGAAATGAAGAGTTTTTATGGGAATACTTAAAACTCACTTTTGCAGACAAAGCAGACTTAGAAAACCTCTTTCAAAAGGGTGATTTTTACAAAGTTGGAAGGGGCTAATTATGAGCCTTTGAAACAACATTCATCCTCCAAAAATAATTCCATTTTAATCACACTGTTTACTGGATATTTATAATGCACATGCAGAAGATTAAAGGCGAATGGATGGAAGGATATATGTTGTGTAGAGCTTGGGAAAGAGACCCAGATTCCAGCTTTGTAGAGAAGTTCACTGGAAATTCTTGTTGAGAATTCTTACTTCCATAATAAAACCAAAAAAACAGACGTCTTCCAAATGCACTGGATGCACTATAGTGGCCTACGCCCACTAGTACATGTACTTTGGGAAAAAGTACACTACCAGGCTTCTGGGCCAAGGAACAAACAAACAGCAACAGAAACGTTTCTGGGCAGGGATGGACTCCTGCCCGAAGGACTGTGGGCTTCCCTGGCAGAGTCGAGCATCCTTGAGGCACGAGGTGTTTCGAAAGCATGCAACGTGCCAATCTAAATATGAATCTTTGATTCATCTCTCATTGCACAGTTTCACACTTGTGTTTTAACTGAATGTTCCTTAGAGAAAAGGGAAAGGTTCTGAGGAAAAAAGAAGCGAAAAGAAAAATCAGAGCAAACCTAGGAGTAAGGTGTATTGACAGGAACCTCTGCTCTGAAAAAGGCAGGAACAGAATTTACCTTACTCCCCAGCAAATGACAGGAACTTTCTGATCCAAAACTAAAATGTTCTTCATAAGAAAAAAGTGAAGTCAAAAGAAAACCTGTAAATGTAGGAGAATATCTCACTGTGACAGGGCAGGAAGAAAATTTAAGAATCAGTTCAATACCAAGCAGAAAATTTCTGGGGGATATTTTTCCACAAGCATTTGAAGAAAAAAAAAAAAAGAAACAACGAGTAAATTCAGGTTGAATTCAGTTAAATTCTTGGCTGAAAGAAGAGTAAAGTTATAGATTTCTGAAGATGACAAATATTTCTGCTCCAACCGTTTGCAAGTAAAATTTTGTAACTTATTTGTTCGAAATGCCATTCAATTCAAAAAAGACGAGTAATCAGAACACAAACAATTCAATTTTGGAGGAATGAAACACTTTGGTTCATTCAAGGTTTTAGCATGGTAAGTTTTTTGGTTTTGTTTTGACAAAGAAAACTTCAGAAAATTCTGACACAAGACGTTTTTCCTGCTTTTTTGGTTTGGCTTCTGAACAAAAAAAACCCAAAGCAGTATTTGCCTGGTTCTATTAGAGTCATTGAATGAAATTATGCCAAGGTAACATTGCTTTAACATAACAAAATGAAGATGCTAAAGTATCAGATTAATCCAAAGCAGCTGTGTGCTGTTTTATGCTTGCTGACTGCTGAAGGAAATACAAAAGTAATGATGCAATGCTACATGTGATGAATCCTGGAATATGAGCTATGTGTTTAGAACCCAAACCCATGATCTGCCCCTATCTTGATTATAGTCCCTGTCTGGGCCTTGGGGGACTGAAAGCAGCATTTGCTGCCAGGTAAAATGTTGCTTCATGCCTCTTTTACAATTTCTGCTATGGTGCCATAGCAGAGAATGTCTCTATCTTACGTAGAAATAAATTACTAAATAATATAAGCATCAATAGAAGAAAGCCCTTTGGAAAGTACCCCCTCAAACCCACTGGTTAACTGTTTCATGAAAACACAAGTAAGATAGAGTGTGTATTACCACTAAATCAGAAATAGTCTTTCTGACAGAACAGTAAACGAGAAGTAATGGAGGAATAACAGAAATGACAAATTAAAGACAGGAAGCATAGCACTTTGATACTCATGCAAGAGCTTAAGAACATTATTTTTGTATTGTCATGAAAACTCCAAGTAGAATAACATAATAGGGTGCAATATTTTCCATGTTTTTTATCACATGTGACAGCCAAGCACTTTGACAATGATACGGAAACTTGCTTGAGGCCACCTGGAAGGGTATAAAGTGATTTAGAACACCATTTAATAGTCTAGTGAAGGTCAAATTAGTGTTCTATAGTTTACTAGAAAGGTCCAAAGAGATAACAGGGAGAAGGAGAACCTAAGAAGGAAACATTTGCTTTTTCATATTTAGGATGGTGACAGAATAACTTCCAAATATGTAATGGGATATATTGGTACTCTATGTTTAGTCATATTTTATAAAAAAATATTCCATATGGTACATAGTAGGGCAGTATTAAAGTAGAAATACTAATGTCAAAAGGCAAAGGCACCACAGCCATTGGCTAAAACAAGTTCCTAAAAGAAAAAGATTTTTCATGAAGCTGGGTAATGTGCTCATACTGGCATCCTCACCCCCATTCCCACACTGTTGTATAGAGCTCCCAAAAGAACAAGTATAGGCTTAGAAACATGATGTATGTCAAGTTACTGTTCAGCACATGGCACAAACAACAGGTGAGGGTTTCAATTCATGTATTTCAGGTTTATAACGAAAGCACAAGTCAAAACTCTATAGCCAAGCTGAATCTCAGATTCACCCACTGTGGGTTTCCAGTACCCCGGGCAGCTGCTTTTCAACAAATCCTAAATAAGGGATATACAGCTATTTTTACATCTACTGAACTTTTCTCTTTCGAAACCGAGGAACCACAGGTAACATCCCTGACATGCTACTGAAAGAGGAAGATAATTGCACTTGTCCATTGCATTCGGTAAAGGTAGATGAAAGCTGCGGGCTTGGGCTTATTTAGGTAGTCAAGAAGTCAAGCATGCATTGGTGGAGCCACAGAGTGACATGGCCTTAAAGGCACTGCATGGCCAGCATGTCAGGTACAGAACAGATGCTGGCCAAGCCAAACATGCAAATCTCTATCTGCAGTGCTAACACTGGATTTTAAGCTCTTTGGTCCGGGAAAAACATCTTCCCTTCTGTAGAGCTGAGGTAAAAAAACTACAACTTCCAAATGTGACAAAAACTGTCTATGATAAATTATGCATTAGCTTTCTGTGCAAAGTCTTTCAGGTGACAAAGAAGCAGATGATTTTTGAGTCATGTGTACATATGTTTCTCAGCAGAAGAGGTTCCTGTGGAAGCTTCTAGGTACAAAGATCACAGAGAAGATCAGATAAAATCCTTTCATAGAGCAAGAGGAAAAGATGTCATTCCAGTGACAACTTAAAATAAATTAATCAAATACTGGAAAAGTTGCTTCAGCATATATTTAAAGCTGCATAGAAGTTCCCTGGATTGAGACACAAATGTATATGTGAGGCTTTGCGCATTTTGTTTTTCTTTTTAGGAGTTTTTAAGCAGGTTGTCGCAGGGGTCTCCAAGAATACACTCACAGAGTTACAGCAGAGAGCTTGAAAGCACAAGCACAGGATTCCAGAGGTAAAAGCACAAATATGAATGGTCAAGAATGGTCAGTAAAGGATTGCAACCCTTAGAGCTGGGCGGGGCTTGCTTTGGGGCCTAACAAAGAAGACACAAAAAAGGGAACAAGAAACTTATATTAAATTGGTATAAAATATCTATACAGTGAAAACACAAAGGACGAAAAGAGGAGGAATTAAAAAAAAAAAAAACAACAAACCTCATCAAGACTGGGATCACAGGAAGAGCAGCATAAGAGGAGGGGACCCTGCACTGTGCCACCTCTCATTCCAACAGTAACAGCATTGTGCCCAGTCAATACTTATCCAGAGCAGATCCTCACTCCCCTTCTGTGGAGAAGGAATGCTGTCCTACTGAAACTCAGTATCTATCCATCAACTTTTTGTCCATGGGTTAAATACACTAGAATTAGAGAACTGTGTACACACCCATCTGTGTGTTTTCTGCTCTACCTTTCTGAAGCAAAGTGGTTAGGACAACAGCGTCAGGTCAGACTAAAGGCGAACACAACCCAGTTTGGTTTTCAAAATTAATTAAAAACATGGAATAGTAAATAATAATAATAATAATTAAGATTAAACCTCTAAGTACTTCAAGGTTTATAAAGTGTTGTACAACTTCAGATAATGAATAAATAATTCATTACACAAATACTTCCTAAGGGTGCATTTCCTTGCTCGAGCAATTCCTGAAATGAAGCTTGGCAAATGCAAAGAACCTATGAAAAGGACGGCGTTAATTCTAGAAGGTTCTGAATTTAACAAGTCTCTACCTTAACATGAGAGGAGAGTTATTATTCTGTCACTCCTTCTGGAACGATATTAAGATTCAGACGCCGAGCAGGGCAGTGGAGTGGGAAGGTTTGCCATGCACCGAGCGGCTCCTCGCCTGCACCTGTTTACAATCGATTGCCTCATTATCATTTTGCACAGCGGGAGAGAACACAGCTAAACCCACACCCGGAGAAAACTCAAAATTCACTGGTTTTATTAACGCCCTTTCCATCTGCAGTGCTGCCTGCCACTTCCTGAGCTCCAGGCAGCACCACACAGCTGTAACATGGAGCTGTATTGTCCGGTCCTGCATGGCAAAGCGTTGCACCAGAGTTCTCCGAGCTCTGGGGATGGCAATTGAGCACAGAAATAAGAAGCTATGCCCATATGATGTGTCGATGTCTTGGTTTTTTATTCTCACCCCCAAAAAGGATACATCTAACCAAGAGCAAGGATAGAATAACACGTGGAGAGGAAGAAAGCAGGGGAAAAAAAAAAAATCAATGCCTTTTTCACACGTTTTCATAAATTACGATAAACCACCATCCCTGACTATTTTCATTCCTGCAGCCAGGCAGAATCTGTGCTGCAGTGCAGAGAACCAGAGTTTGGGGTTCACAGCATGGCTTTTTGGTTCCTGGGTTGGCAAGGGCTAGAGTACTAGCCCAGTGCTGCTGAGCGGCTCCTGGGAAACACTCAGGGTCAGGCTGGAGGGGCTCTGAGCAACCTGATCTAGTTGAAGACTAGATCAGGGGTTTGGACTAAATGACCTTTAAAGGTCCCTTCCACCCCAACTATTCTATAAGTCTATGATTCAGAGATGCCAGAAGGGCTCCAGGCACCCCTCCAGGCACTCCCCAAATTGATTTTAGAGGTAGCTTCCTATCCTCTTGGAAATGCAGTTTTTACAACTGGAACATCATAATACCAGAAATTGCTGTAGAGATTCATTTCATTGACAGTCCTCCTGACAATATTTGCAAGCCCTTATCTCTGTTTGGTTTTCATATGCATGCTGCTGCAAGTAAAATTTATTTGCACATAGGGAAAGCTCAGCAAATAGTTAAATATATTCACCCAAAAGAGCCACATGTAAGAATCACACATGCAGAAACTGGTAACTGACACATGGAAATAGCTGACCAACCACAAGTCCCAAAATAGCAAATACCCAGTGAAACAGTTGTACCACTGGAATATGTTTGCATCAATTATCCATGGAATAATTCTGAATATTGAATATGTACAGTGTTAAGGCAGTCTGGGAAAGTCTGCACACAGGCATTTTTCTCTTTTGTACAGATTTTTACCACTTGTATTGCTGAGCTGCTCGATGCCCTCTCTCCTCACAGTCTTACAGACAAAGGTGTAACTGAGTGTCAGCATCCCGCAGCAGCCCTCCTAAGTCAGAGTCTGACCAAATCTGAACACTAAAAGCATTAAGGTTAATATGAGCAAAATGGCTTTCAGGATTCCTTCATTACAACAACAGCTTGTTATTACCAGATCCTACTTTCTTGATACTGAAAATGCTTGCAGAAAACGAACACAGAGTTGACTTGTTTTATTTACTACCAGTGGATTACAGTTGCCTGGATCGTGTCCTGACCACTCCATAGCAATCTGTCACTTGCCCAAAAACTGCTCATGTCTGTAAGGTGAGATAAAGTACCAATGCTCCTTTAAGAGGCAGTTTGACACCACTATTTATTTCCTGTGATTGATTCAGCACAATGCAAAGTAACAATTTCACTTCTTTCCTAGACTGAAGGTACGCAAGAAAAATAAATATTCCTTTCTTAAAATTCAAGGAAGGCGAGGTTGAGAATTCTCTTGGTTCATCATGACCAAGGCATTTAATTCTGCTCTGACAAGTACATTAATGTAAGTCAATGCATCTTGGGTGGAAGAAGTATGAATCAACCAACGTATTTATTAATATTCAGTAGAAAAAAGTGAAAAAAATAAAAAAATGCAGGGAAAAAAAAATCCTAGACCAGTTTTCCTTTACAGATTCTTCAGCAGCAAGTGAAGAATAAGAAGTGTTTTGCACAGGGTGGTAAACTCTGCTGCTAGTGAAGTTCCCTGTAGTACTTGTGTACTGTGAAATGAAAAGTAAACAATGCGGGTTTGTGCCAGAAAATTAACATCTGACAGGTAGACGAGGACAACCACAGAAGGAGAAGGTGGCAAACAGCAGAGGTCAAATTCAAGGACTAAAGCAGCCAACAACTTCTGAGGTGTTTCAGGGGCAGAAGCCCTCCATCATTAAAGCTCTAAGTGGAAAGTGATTAGCTTGTGACCATGTGCATTTACAGCTCTGAACTCTGTCCAGTGTCTCAGGGTACATCTTCATGGCACAATATCAAGCTACACAGGGACCCTGAATGAACTTGCTCAAAGAGCTAAAGCAACTAAAGCTCTTCTGAGAAGTGCATTAAGAACATCACTTTATCCTGGCTAGTCTGTGCCTAGTCCTGAGAGGATGATTGAATATAAATCTCTCAAGCTCTAGAGAAAAATGTAGCTTTCGGGTTCTTGTGCGCCATCTGCAAGGTACAGTATTTTTCCATCCAGACAAACTTATCATTGCCTTGACTGATGCCAAATGTTTCTTTTGTATGGCTAATTTACAGGCCTACTGATGTCAGTATTATTTCAATTATTACAGGAAAAGTAATACAAATAATAATGAAATCCCTTAAAGAGTCAGTGGATCCACAGAAGTCAATAAAAAAATTTACCACTGATCTCAATATTTCAAGAAGCGCATCTTTACAGCCAAAAATATCCTTTCAAACAAGATGGAAAGATGGATGTGGAACTACGTGGTTCTATCTGCAGTAAGAGTATGACTTCCATACCTATTAGGAATAACAGCTTCACAATTTATCAACTATATGAATCATCCCATCTCCATTTTTTGGGTACAAATTCAAATGCACCTCAGAGAATGTCAAGATAGTTAGCATCTAACCTTAACCAATTTCCATGGAAGACAAATAGGTGTTATACCTTGAAGAATCTGACACAAAATTATTTCCCTGAGGTGTTACAAGTATTGTAAATTGCGGAAGAGAAAACTGAATCGAATTTTCCAGATTCAAGGCTGGCAGCCTAATCTCCAGACAGGTTCTCTCTCCTGTGTGTTAAAGCACCTGCCTGGAAAAGAAGCCACGTGCTGTCCCTCAGTTAAGACTTTGACCTTGCCATGACATGAAAGATCCATAGGACTTTTGGGGGCAAGTTATGGGAAGAGGGCTTTCTATATGGAGTAAATGTTTATTGTTTATTGTCTGGAGTCACTTATGCAGGTATTCATTGCTACAACAACTGCAAACAAATATCACAAAATCACCTGGGGTTTTTGTTGTTGTTGTTGCGGGGGAGGTGTTGTTTATTTTGGGTTTGGGGATTTTTTTGTTTGCTTGTTTTAATCTCTCTCACCGTAGAATTTTAGGGATCTCAGTACTAGCACAGCCTTGCCAGTAGTGACGCCACAATGGGAAGCAGAGCAAGTCTTTCACATTGCAAGCACATGTTGGTGCATTACCAGCAGTCCCACATGCTTTGCCCTATTGCTGCTAAGAAAAACTGTTGAGAATCTCATAGGAGAGGGGGCTGCACAAGAGCAGCAGCTTTCTTGAGCAGACAAGACCTGCAAGCTCAGAAGCAGATTTAACATAACCTACATAACCTTTCTGGCACATCTGTGTTTTCAGGAATTTCATGTTTTCCTCTCCTTGGGCCCCAGAAGACTTTTGTTCCCCACCTCTAACCCACAGGCAAGTCATAAGTAGAAAAAAACATTTTAAGTGAATGTTGAAATGTTTTCTAGGCCTCCTGCCCCACTTTTGCAGGCTTTACTTGGAAGAGTGATGGCACAGAGTCAGGAAGGCCTCCTGTAATCCTTGGGATTTACATGTAAAAATCCAATCCCGGTTAGCTCTGCCCTCCTCATCTTTAAAGAAAAT
This sequence comes from Lophotriccus pileatus, assembly GCA_035583135.1. Classification (NCBI taxonomy): domain Eukaryota; kingdom Metazoa; phylum Chordata; class Aves; order Passeriformes; family Tyrannidae; genus Lophotriccus; species Lophotriccus pileatus. The sequence goes on from JAWWES010000041.1 coordinate 58,070,930, forward strand.
ATACAAGACTTTAGATTTGTAGGCTCTAGGAATAAGTTCTTTAAATTATTAAAGCTTGATTATTCTGTGTGGAAAAGAAATCTGTTCCTCAGTGAGTTTATAGGACTACTGAATAAATTCCACAGTCAAACACAATCCTTAATCTTTAATTTCCTGTTCCCCATCACAACAGCAGATTTAAACCTAATTAGTTTTTTTCCAATTGAATTGTTCCCTTATGAAAGATGTAAAATCTGAATGATTGCTTGACAGCAGGTTCAGAAATTTCTTAAATGAGGTCTTGATCCCAAGACTACCAAAATCAATGTTTTCAATGAGTTTTGGATCAGTCACTGCATAACATAAATTTTGTAGAAATATCTAAACACATTCTGTTGAACAGGACGAGTTTAGAAAAGCTCCCATTCCCATATGGAATCATTGCTTTAAGATCACCCATTGCTTCTTCAAAGAGATTTGAAAGACATTTTATTTGAAAACAATGTTATCAACATGTCTGGTACATAGTATAGTTTCCGGACCTCTGTTTCAATTACTAGTATTATTATTATTAACAAATCACATTTAGTTGCTATGGAGATAATTAAGTCTGCAAATAAAATATTATGACTGAGCTTCCAAAGCAAATAAACAGTATCAGGAACAGATTAACCCTAAACTAGCAATGAGTTCATTTCAATGCAAATTGTGTAATGAGAAAAAAAACAAAACAAAACAAAACCACACCAAAAACCCCCTCAACCCAAACCCACTAAATCACTCGCTATAAAAAGTGCTGGATATCAGCACTTTCTGATGGCTGCTGGGAGACACCGTGCTTGCTATAGTGCTTTACGTAAATCTGAATATTTAATATTTGTGGAGGTAGTGGATCAAGGGTTGGACTTGATGATCTCAGAGGTCCTTTCCAACCCATCTGATTCTATGATTTATTAAATCACTTCAGCTGTCCCAAGGGCTGGGCACTAACATGTTGTCACACCAACAGGTTTCCTACGGGCAGCTATGCCAGTCAAAAACAAGCACCAGATGTGCTGCATGCACATATAACTGTCTGTATCAGCTTATTTGAAATAGGGTTGCAGAGTTAGAGGCAAACTTTAACATGTATGCAAATGTAAAATTCAGCATGAAAAAAGCTTTTAGCCTTGAGCCATGAGTGTGACTGTACCAAACCAACAACAGTGTTTTGCTTAGAGTAAAACTGGGGTTTCTTTACAGTGAAGAAGATCTGCTAGCAGAGACTGTTTATCATTGAAGCAGCAGATATGTTTTTTTGGGCATGGCTACATGAAACTAAGTATTTCTGAAAGTGGGGTGGCAGATGGGAGGCAAACCCTTGGGAAAAGATTGAAATCAACATTTTGATTAAATTACATTTAAATGGAAACACAGAGAATAAATTAGGTGTAAACGTTATATCCAGAAAGGATCCCAGGCAACAAATTTGGTTAAACATTTTTCACTGCACAGAGAAAGACCTCTTTGAGTTCATTAAAGTATGGGTGGATAAAAGAACAGTTTTCTTCTTAGTTCTATCTCTAAATTCATTGTAATTGCCATTGCAGACATTTGTGCTATGTAAACAAATTCTCATTTACATTTGCTTTCATCTTTACTGCTAAGTGTGATTTCAGAAGACTTGGAAAGCAACTTGGGTTGCTTTCAGCCTTACAATTCTGTGCTGGCTGCTGTGATGCCACTCCCAGGGCTTCCAGAAGGAAAAAGCTGTGCTCTTCTGAAAATCAGAGGGATCAGCCCCACTGGCAGGCACTCACAGTGTTTGCACAACAGTAATATCCTTCCCCAGCCTGGACTAGGAGGGGTTTTCCCTGGTAAGGACTGCCAGCACCTTACAGTCTTAGAGTGAGTTTGTGTCAGTGGCCCCCCCTTCCTCTCTAAGTTTAAGGAAAGCACTCATCCCCATTAATGCTCTCTCCAAAGATTTAACCATCATCTCATTCCCATTTCCTTTCTTCCCAGCTTTCATAATAACTGCTGGTGGAATAAAGTACAGTCTCTCTCACAAAATCAACTGCGGGTGGTCATGATCAGAGTCTCAGCAACTAGTGCTTCAAGAGCAATTCCTATTCTGCTAATTAAATGATGTTCTCAGCACTTCATGAAAACAGAAAGAGGAGTTAACAGCAATTAAAACAGCTGAGATACAACAGAGAAAACTGCTAAGGAAACCTGAGGTTTTGAATTCCAAAGTAATAGACAAGACCTTTACAGACAAAGCCTTGAAGACATCTGAGGAAAGAGAGCCCTTTTCTTTCTCCATAGTCGGACTGATGCATCACTTCAAGCTGAAGTGTTTTGTCTTTCCAGTTCATGCACGTGATATATGACTGTCACAGCCCTGATTTTTAAAGTGTTCAACACCCACAATTTCAGCTGAACTCAGAGCCACCTGGATTTGCCTGGCTCCTCTGCAAAGCCAACCCAGTGTTTCTTCTCTTCTCTGACCAAGATTTTCAGCACAAACTAGATTGAACAAATATATATTTACAGCAGTCCTGCTTTCAGAAATGCCAAACAAGGCATCAAAGTATATTTTTGCAATCAGCCAGGAAAACCTACCTTCTCTAAAGCAAACAAACAGAGTCTGACCTTCTACACCAAAATGGATTTTTTTTTTTTTTTTTTTTTAAATCATGGAATTTCCTGGGAAAAACAAAACTTGTGGTTTCACCCCAGGTCCTCTCTCTCCAGCCTTCTTCCTACTCAAACATAAAACCCAGGAAACTCAGTCATTACCACCCTCTCCCTTTGCATCCCTTGGGCTTGCCAGGTGGCTCCAGTTGTGTTTTGTGCTGCAGAAAAAGAGGCTTAGCTGCTTCTATTGCTGAGCACAGACTGATAGTTTAGCATATTCAGATGCATCAGAGATTTACAACTGCCTTGGTTTAGGAGCTCTATTCATGGGCCATTAATCTACCTCTTTTATAGGTACAGTAGACAAGGAATTTTGTATGACAAAAAAATTTCCTACATGAAAAGCTCAATTTGAAAGTTTCCCAAATAGGTATTATCTGGGCAGGGAAGAGACGAAGGGGGTGGGGAGGATAAAGAATCCAACACCTTTACATTTTGTTTTGCCCTCAGAAGACAAAATTCCTTCTCCTCCAACCCTGCCATGTAGCTCTTCTTAGCAAGTTGTGCTTTTTATTGAGCTTTTTTTTCATCAGTTGGTTCCAAACCATACACCAGGCAGGTTAGGTGGATGTTGGATAGCATCTGTTTAGAGCCTCCAGCACCATAAGCACACTCCTATTATCTTTACTAAACGGTTGCAAAATCTCATTCAAGGCGGAGCTGTCTTTGGTACTCTAGCAAGCCATGTTTTACACAGATTTAGCTGGAAAACCCCTGAAGAGTAACTTCTGAGACTTTTACAAGCCTATCCGGAGCACAGGCAACCACATCAGTGAACAAAAAAAGCTCTACCATGCCCTAACACAAGCAAGAAGCAACCATGGTTTGCAGCCAAGTAGTTAGAAGATAAGACCTTGCGGCTTGAAGCTGAGGCAGAAATTTCTAAATTGAAGCAAAACTCAGTATAAACATTTGTTTTCTACTCCAAGGGTGCAAGAGTACCATCTGATGGTATGATCCCATCTGAACGCTCATCTCATCTGAGTTTAGCTGCCTACATGCTGGACCTCAATTTAGTGTCTGTCTCTCCCCTGACATCAGCAGACAGGCATAAGCATTTCAGAAGATGATTCAATCCACCTGTTTGGGATACCCAGAAATGATACCTTAAATTTTGGTAGCTAAAGGTGAGTCTAGACTGATGAGGTGAGTCTTCATCAAGTTGACTTTAAATTAATGTATGACAGTCCAACTGTCAGGTCTCAGTGGCACTGTCAGGATTTAATCACCCTGAGCAGCTGGTAACCACCTGTCTCTGTCATCTCTGACACGTACGGCCATTGTGGTTTAACTGTGAGTCCATGAGATGAAGATAAATAACCAAGCTGTATTAGCAAGAGTCTAGCCAGCAGTTGAAAAAAAGTCTATCCTCTTCCCTTCTATTTGACACTCATGAGACCTCATGTGGAATACTACGCCTAGTTTTGGAATCTCTGGTAGAATACAAACACTGACAAACCGGAATGGACCAGTAGAAGGCCGGTAGCATAGGCTTGGCTCACACAAGTATAAGAAGATCTGAGGAACTGGTCTTGTTCAGACATAAGACAAGGAAAACACTCAGGGGAGATCTTACAGCTGTTTCCGACAATCTAATGGTATCTTGCAGAGCAGACAGAGGAACTTGAAGTACATACACAGCAAAAGCACAAGAGGCAAAATTGTGCAACAGGCAACAGACAAGTTGTGACAAGAGAAATTCCAGTTGGATCTTAACAAAAACTTTTCCCCACTAGATGTGGTCAATTGTTGGCAAAGACACTCAGAGAAGCTGCAAAGTCTATGTCTTTGAGCTCAGAACTCAGCTGGACAAGACTATGACAACCTGACCCACTCACCACGCCATTAGCAGGAGGTGGGCCTGTGTGAAACCAGAAGGTTTCCGCCACAAGTCTCTGTGCAACTCAGGGTTCGCTCAGTTTTCACTAAGCCCATTTTAGACCTCTGTCAACTTCAGTGTGGGCTTTCTAGACATACTATTTCACTACACTTGGAAAATGAGGGTAAAATCTATGTTTAAAATGGAAAACAAATTTGATGTATTTACTGAAAAAAATATTCAGAAAGGAATAAACATTTTATTTAAAAATTTCCCAACCAAAATGTTTTTTGTTATTCCAGTTCTAGATGTGTTGAAATCCCTGTTTTCTAATCTCTACTAGCATATGCATGTGTGGGAATAAAGTTTAAGATTGAGAGGTCTAAGTCATCTTTACTAAAAGAATGTTCCTTTTGACAAAAGCTGACAGTGTGATTGTTTCAAATTTCTGAGAGTTTGGGTGTGCCAATCCTACAGGCTCCACCAAAAGCCACCTCTCCCTAATGTCCTATTGATTCCTTAGAATTGTAGCAATTAGCAAGATACTTAAGGAGCCCATTGCTGGGAGGGATGGATACCTGGCTTTGTTAACACTGAACTGACTTCCTCACCTCTTTCTTGTGTTTCTGAAACAAAAAAATTTGGTTTCTGCAATCACTTGGAGTGTAGCAGGGGAGCAGAAGAGCAGATGCTCTCACTATCGTCATAATTAATAAATCTTCTGTCTGACCTGTCCTAAACTGTACTTTGTATAGTTGCATGCTTGAAGTCTCCAGATTCTGACACATTAAAAAAAATGAAAATTGAAGTGCTTAAAGCTGTGCAACTTTTGTAGTTTATAAAGGCTTTCACAGCTCACCCATCTAGAAAAAGAAAAAAACTCAAAGGTGCAAAAAACAAATGGTCACCCATAATCACAGGGCTGAAATAAGATTAAGATCTTAAAGGCAGTTTTCCTGTATACAGCAGTTCCCAGCAAAAGCAGTCAGGAGAGGAGAGGAAATCTGATAGAATCTATTTGGCATTCAAAAAAGGCATAAAGCAGAATTACTGAATGAGTGGAGAGAGAGAGAGAGAGAGAGAGAGGGAGAGAGAGAGAAAAGGCTGGACAGCGTTCAAGGCAGCAATGCTTGTGAATGCTAATGTCCTTACTGCAATTCCCAACTAAGCCAGTTTAATGTGATGACAAACAGCAATATAACACAACGTTGCATCACACTCCTACTGTAACATCATGATGTAATGAATTAATTGTATAATTGTAATTTTTCTGTTTTCTTTCTTTTTGTAATAAAAAAACCTGGTATATTTCTTTTCCAATTGTAACAAAGAGGAAAATTCTAACCCCCCAGTAAAATGCATGACTTTTCTACCTGGAAAATCCTAATCCAAAGGCAGACAAGAGAATATACAATCTTTTGTTAAGGTAACTAGGTTAACTAACTTCCCGTAAAGCACAGAGCCGTTCCAGTAATTCTCTAGACAGATTAAATCCTTATTCCAGGAAAGAAGCCTGCAAGAGACAGATGAAATCAACTTTCCTTTTAGATTCTAATTTAAAAACACACCTTTTATCTAAAAATATTCTGATCCCGGTGCCAGAACAAGATAAACTATGTGGTGAAACTCCAGCCCGAATCCACATCCCAACGGCAACTGGAAGCTCATACATGTGTACTCAGGACCTCGGGATTGCTCAATATGGAAGCCAAACAGTTCAAAAGACAGAGGGAGCAAACAGACATCGCTCGTTTTGCCACGGAGCAAAACAGCCCAGCGCACCGCGCTTTCTTGCTTGTTTTATTGCTTTTAGAATAAACCATTTCTTTATTCCAGATTTGCAGCCCGGTTGCTTTAATAACCTATAACAATGACATTACACACTAACAATTTCAAGATAATTAACTTTCTTCATCATAACATTTTTCCATTGCATCTGGCCTTAAAGTATGCCAAAAAGATAGGAAATTCTGCATTAGAGTAGAATTGGAGATTCACAGCAGTTTCCCTCTAAGGGTGCGACAAAATTGTACTTCTACAAAAGTTCATGTTTCCAGGTTTAACACTGTTCAATGCCTTGCTTTCTTTATGTTCTTTATTGCAGCACCCCTTTCATTAATTGAAGAAAAATATTTATATAATTTGTTTGACAGTTGCTTAGGTTATTGAATATACCCCATATAGTATCTGAATTCCATCTTCACGAAGGGTGAAGGTTTATCTTGCAAAGGTCCCAATTTTCCTCGCTTTGTAGAGAGACAGCACAGCCCACTCATTAGTAAGATAAATGCTTCTTTGTTCAGAGCATGGGGCTGTCCTACAGCATCTGAGCAACTCTTAGTGCTTGTTCAAATTCTTCCCACTTTAGTAGGACAGCTTGATCAGTTCCTGAAACTTGCAGAGCTTAGGTAAGGCTCAAAGCTCTCCAATCTTCCTTACAAATATTCTTTCCTAAGCAAGTTTGATTAAAATCTGGCTGCTTCATACAAGATCCTATGAAGAGCTCAGCTAAAGAAACTGCTTTGTATTCCCATGGATAAGATGCTTGTTTCCTAGAACCACATGAATGGGAGAAAGCATATAGTTCCTGAATCAGGATCAAAACTCAGGTAGGGTAGGTTAATTTGTATTTTGCTTGAATCTATCAGTTTGTTTTCTTTCTTTTGTGAAAACTAATTGCAGATTTTTCTTAATCTGCTGTGGCTATGCTTTCACACTGTCCCAGTTTTGTCTGGGTTAAAATTAATCTTCTTCATAGTAGTTTGTATGGAGTCATGTTTTGGGCTTGTGCTGAAAACAGTGTTGATAATACAGGGATGTTTTAGTCATTTTTCACTCTCCGCAATTACCTGAAATGAGACAGTACTGAGGTGGGGGTCAGTCCCTTCTGCCAAGTAACAGGTGAGAGGAAAGGAGAAACGGCCTCAGGTTGCACCAGGAGAAGTTTAGATTGGATATTAGAAAAAATTTCTTCACTGAAGGGGTTATAGAGCATTGGAACAGGCTGCCCAGGAAAGTGGGGAGTCACCGTCCCAGGAGGCATTTGAGAGATGTGTGGACATGGCATTTAGGGATATGGTTTAGTGGTGGACTTGGCAGTGTTGGGTTAAAGGTTGGACTTGATAACCTTAAGCATATTTTCCAACCTAAATGATTCTACGATTACTGAGCAGCACCTACAAAGAGTCAAGCCTTTTCTGCTTCTCACACTACCCCCCAGGAGCAAGTGGGCTGGAGGTGCACAAGAAGCTGTGAGGGAGCACAGCTGGGACATCTGACCCCAACTGACCAAAGGGATATTCCACACCATATGGCACCATGCTCAGCCTATAAAGCTGAAGGAAGAAAATGGAAGGGGGGAACATTCAGAGTGATGGCATTTGTCTTCCCAAGTCACCTTTGCACCTGCTGGAGCCCTGCTTTCTTGGGAGTGGCTGAATATCTGCCTGCCTAGGCAAGGGTGAATGAATTCCTTGGTTTGCTTTGCTTGCACGCATGGCTTTTGCTCTACCTTCTAAACTGTCTTTATTTCAACCAGTGAGTTCTCACTTTTACTCTTATGATCCTCTTTCCCATCCCACGGTGGGGGGGAGTGAGTGAGTGGATGCAGAGGGCTTAGCTCCTGGCTGGTGTTCAATCACAACACAAGCACAGAGTACCTATTCTGCCTGAAAGCTCTCCAATCTTCACCTTTTTCATCACATAGCTGAAAGAACACAATCAGTGCTGCAACACAATATTGTCAGTGTAGTAAATCTCATTTCAAGACTATGTTGGAGAAGGCAGAGGGCAAGGTGTTCATTTCAAAGCTGAACAGATTTCACCCACTGACACTCATACCTACAAGGACTAAGATGCACAGGCCTGATGTGTTTGTTTGAGCATCAGGCTCACAGGTCTTCAAGACATCTGGCCATGATTACTTGCTATGGAGGAGGACAAAGTGTACAGTTAACAAATCCTCATCACCTCTTCAGGGCTCTTCTCAAGTTATTTTTGCTTATATGTACCCTTCAGCAACAGCAATTGTGATTCTCTTTCTCTTTACCCTGTCTTATCTCTGCCAATCATCAGGATTTCCACACTGCTCCTACCTTTGTTTTCTTCATTGGAATGCCCTGAGAAATGGAATGTGGGTGGGCTGGGATCTTTAGGACCTGCTAATCTAGGTACTATCAGCACACCTCTTGTACACCCTGCATTTGTTTTTTTTCTGGGTGATTCCATACCCAGACATCCCCATTTGGGCCAGGGTGGCCCTTGGTCCCCCAACAGGCCTTGTTGCCTCTTCCTCTGGGTAAACCCTGATACAAGGCACCTGTAATCTTGGACCAGACTGGGTGGAAACAGCTTAACTGTGAGAAGCCTCAGTATGGGCTTTCAATCCTATGTCTTGGTCCTTGCCAAGGCTGTACCTGTGCTGTGGAAAACCTCCTGCCCAGCCCAGAGCCTTCCCTGCCCAGGCATCTTTCACCTCACCCATGGGATGCCTCAGGACCACCTCCTGCCCAGACAGCAACTAAGCCTAGTCACCATGGCCATGAAACTCTGGCCCTCATCCTTCCCAGGTCATTAATATTTGCCACATCTCCACACCCTGGCTGCACTCATTAAAAATATACTGTTAACAAAATTAATGCAAATGTTCCAGCATCAATTTTTATTCTCAACTCTGCTTATAACATCCAGCAATCACCATTACTTCTTGTCTGACTTTGCTTTCCATGTTCAAAACTCTCAAAGTTAATTTGATTGTGAGCTTTTAAATTCACTTTTCATATGTACTATTAAATGATTTTTGTTTCAAATACATTTAATCTAGTCTAGCCTCAAGCACTGAAAAGTGTATTCCAAATCTTTTTCTACAGCAAATTATTACATTATTTCCATTAATGTAACAGATTACACTTAAAAAATATTTCCAGTACTAAAATATAACTTTTTTTAGTGTTAAAACACATTCCCACTTCTGTAAGAACTGTAGAATTATCTAACTAATATGGCTTAAGGCATTGTAGGAAGATTGCTCTAAGTAGATAACGCCAACAGAAGTCACTTTTTAACATAATGAATAAAGCTTTACATACTGCTTTTCACTGAACATTTTAAACCTCAAAAAATACCTGTTGCCGTCCTGAATCTCACTAAATCTCCTATACTCACTTTTCAATTGTTAGGGTTCTATAAAACAGTTGAAATTTTAGGCAGTTATTCTTCATCACAAAGA
>JAWWES010000041.1:58085720-58123646 GCA_035583135.1 Lophotriccus pileatus
AGGGGGAGGAGTTTTGGGTCTCCCCTGTGGTTTGGTCTCAACAAAACACTTGTGTCCCACTCAAACGGAGACACTGTCCCAATCCCAGAAGATGGGAAGCTTTTCCTTCAGGCTTCTTCTCCACAAATGTGGGAAGCAGGCTGTGAAGTCAAATGAAGTACCTAGTTTGGCTTTAATTGCAACCCTGCAACCAACTGCTTTTTTACTTACCTAATTGCTACTGAACTTTGCAGTTATGTTTGCTAATTATATGAGCAAGTGTAAGGTACAGCATCTCAGCCAGAAAGGGAAGATTCACCATTCAAAATTTTCACAGAAAAAAAAACAACCTTTCCCCATATGTGTGTATGTTACCTTTCAGCAAGTTTTCATTTGTGATCCACAGACAACCACTTATGACAGCAAAATAAGACTAAGACTACATTATGCCATGGAGTTTGCAGTACTACAGGCAAACCTCTTTGCTTTGAGTTAACCAAGCCCCCAGTTGAAGAAACTGAGCTTCTCAAATAATCTAAAATTGCTGTACAACATTAAAAAATGCAGTTAGAGTGAATCCAGACACTGTTGTTATCAGGAACATACTAATTGCTATGAAGTTACTGCGCAACTCAATGCCTCCAAGGATGCATCTCCTCATCCAGCAAGTTAATGAACCCTTCCCTATCAGACAGCTGGATTCAGCAACCCCTAGCAATAGGTTCAGCAATAATATATCTTTCAGTATATCCAAAAAGTTGGAAAGTAAACCTAGAGAATATTTACTCATATTGACAAAGTAACTGGTTGCCTTGGAATTGATTTGTGCAGAACAGCATTTGGCTTGTCCAAGGTTTTGTTCTGCAATGCTACTACAACATCTACAGGGAAAATGTAGCTGGAAGCTGTGAAGCTTCAGCAAAGGGAATGAAGTTACCAGCAAATCTTCCCCAAGGGGATAAAAAAGATCTTTAGCAGATCTTCCAGAAATCTCAGGAATTCATATTCCATCTTGGATTCCTGCAAGAGTAAAATTGAGAGCAATGAATGCCCTTATCAGATCTTCAAAAGTGCTTGGTTATTAGCTGCCATAGAAATTTTTAATCCAGTCTGAGTTTCTGCAAAATACCAAGCAAGAATTTAGACCTGAACTCGAAATGTGAATCCAATGCACTTGGAATGCACAGCTGGAAAACCATGCCAAAGGGAACTTGGACAATTGGCAGAAGACTTGACAATCACCAACTACAGCAGTCCTGATGATTGCGAAATAGAAACATGTCCGTTCTTGCCAGATCAACTTATGCATATGAAATAAGTCAATTCTACCTACAGAACTGTAGAAAAGTAGAAACTTCTCCTACAGATCACTTATTAAAAAATGTCATGGTGGGTAATGAAGACTTGGACAAAGCAGAAAAAATTCCAGTAGTGGCTCTCATATTTCCTGATTAGTTGTTGTCCTCCCTCTCATACACAAACAATTTGCTACTGCATAGCCTCAAAGTACTTGCATTTCTGATGTAGCACCAGCCTTGCTGATCATGCATGCAGCATTCACACTGAGTGTAAGATGAACAGACTCAGGCAGATTTCTACAGCTCTGGCGAGCATGGACCACAACATCCATATGGTAAGAGCTGCACCTGTACAATTCTAACAGTGAACATAATGTTGTTGTTAGCTCTATTCTGATTTAAAAAAAAACTGGCCTCCTTTTAATCAATAAATAACAATATTTAAGGAGCAATGAAAAAAAATCCACAAAACCAACAACAACAATAACAAAGACCCAAACACCCAAGATAAACCAACCAACTAAACTACAAAAAACTCAAACCAAAACAACAATCCTTTGCCTGTCTTTTAGGGAGAAGACACCTAGGATATCATCCCTCTGCAGTATTTTCTTGGGTAAGGATGGTAAAAAAAGGCTGAATTATTTGAATCAGAGACAGAAGAAAACTGACATGATTTACTGAGCTTTTGTCAAAGAGTGAGTGACAATTTTGTATTTTTTAAGTTTAACTTTCCACAAAAGATATCTAACCCAAGTCAGCTGAAAATAAATTTAGGTTGTCATAAGAATAAAAAATGACCATGACAAGGAAGAGTGAGGAGCTGTATTGCAGACAACTTTTCGGAGACAGGATGGGATCTGGAGAGGACAGAACACTAGAGGTGGCAAGTGCTGGGGAGACAGGACAGAAATGTGCAGATGTTCCTTTCTGCACAATACTTTCATGAAAAAGTAAAATTTAAAAAAAAAAACCAAACAGATGTGTGAAAACAATAGAGAGAGAGACCTCTCATAATTACATTTAGAGATAAATGCTCACTGAATAACTGACCCACCAGCATGTGATGTGGAAAAATGCACAGGGAGAAGAACTTCCTGCCTGGAAATTACAACTAAAGATACTCTTGCCTCTCTGTTAAAGTACAGAAGCCTCTGGCCCCTCCTAGCAGGGTATTGCACAGCTGCACCCCTTCATACCACACCATCCACTGATAACTGGCAAAGTGAAAAACAAGCCCTCTCAGACCACTCTTGCAAAGAGGATTCCTATATAGACCAGAAAGAAAAGTAGCAAGAAGTAAATCACCCAGTGCTTTGCTATATACAAAATGCATGTACAGTTTGATTTCTGAATTACACACTATCAAATGCTGGACAGTTCTGGTAGGAACATAAGGTCCGGATACCCTTTTGTAAGGAACATAGGCCCTTTTCATGCTTATATCCTGACTGAGCAGACTGCTAGACAAAATGTGGCTGGTAACAGTTTAACATATCCCATCTTCTTCCATCAATCATCAGCAGTTTCACGCTGCAGTACACAGCTAAGCCAAGAATGAGTACATTTAAAGCAAATTTCAGAAATGAGTTGTGGAAAATAATTTTTACCATGTTACATAAGACAGTAGATCTCAGTGATCCTTTCTGCCCTTCACTTGGACCTGTCCAAGTTACTTTTACGCTGGCACATCAGGTTCTGAAAGCAATTTAAGCACAGAAATTGGGGACATCACCATCAGCATCCCAGATATCAACCTGTCTCCTTTGCTAAATTTTACAGATTGTGTTGAACTGGCTGCTACAAATACAAGTTTCAAGTTAAATCAGCTTTAGGTGTGCCTAAAAAGCCACCCTTTCTCTCTGTACTGGTCCCACTCATGAAGATGTAACTACCCAGATTATACCCCATGTTGGACATGAAGACGTTGCTACAAGTGCTCAGTGAAGAACCCAGAAGTGCCACCAAGCATTTTCCCCTATGCTTACTATGAAAAAAAATTCCTGTTGATGCCCTTAATAGTTATGTGCAGGCACAGAAAATGGCGATCACGTACACGCCTTGCTGGATAGCAGGAGATTTTAAGCAGCACTATTTTTGCTTGTAGACAAGCTCAAGTGGAAAAGCAGATAACTCTGACATTTTTCAGAGGGTCATCCCTGCAGTTACAGAGCAGATCTGAATTTGGGAGGTGTAGGAGAGCTGCTTTCAAGTTGCAGAACCTTTGTTTTGGACACTTGTACACTACACCGACAAATACCCAACTTCCCCGTCTTTAGCCTCATGTCCAGTGACATTATCAAGAACAAACTGGTGCTGAGAACTCTGCTTTAGGCTAAAGGAAGAAGAGATGCTGAACTGGTAATCTGAGGACAGCTAGAAGCTATTTGATGCTAGAGAGAATGATAAGCCACATTAATATTGTCCAACATATTAAAAGTGCTGTTAAGTTGAAAATGCATTCCCTCGGGGGGGAAAAAAAAAAAAAGGTCAAAATGGGTTTTACTTTACAAGACATTGTGGTGACTGCTATGGTGATTAAGAAGTCTGAGATAAACAGTGACTTGAAAATATACTGACATTAAACCCTTTAATCAAAGAAACAAACACATCATTAACAAGCAATAACTCAGAGTGATGGATAATAATTATAGTTAGAAAGAATGGAGAGCTAAATCACAAGACAAAGGGGGAATTTTGCTTGACATAACAAATATTTTGCATTTTGGATGACTGTGGTTTCACACTATCAGTAAGATCTGGGAAGTGAATTATACCAGATTTTACTTTATGAATGCTTTATGTAGAAGACAGTCATAAGGCATGTGAGTCACTGAAAGCCTCAAACCAGTGTGTTATACCTTTATAAAATTTATTACTTGTGCCATTATATACAACACAAATATTCTTAAATGTCCCCAAAAGTGATTCAGTCCAAATGTGGTGAAAATAAATAGGTCTAGGATGAAACTAAACTTATTTTCTCAGTGGCTTACCACTGGAATTGAAGTACAAACCTCTTCATCAGCCAGCATAATAATTCACCCAGGCTTCAGCAGGGGGAGCATTTCTGCATCTCTTTGTGTTAACAGAGGCAAGAGCATTAGCCCTGTTTCGATGCTGTAGGATAAAGTTTCTGACCACTGCACCACCAAAGCTAAGCCCTCTTTGCACACATGAGTTAAGGCTGTAGCTTGACCATTATTTTCCTTTTCAGTGGCAATATCAGATTCAGCAGTTTCCAGCACACTTGTTTCCCCTGTACACACTGTTCCTCAGCAACACCAGTGCTTTTCTTCCACCTCATGCCCTGCACTGGCTAGGCTACCCGAACAGACAAGGGACAGAACCCAGGTGGAACAACAGGGCTGCTTGCACTGGTGCTGCTGCCAACAAAATCAATATCAGCCAGGCCATGACTGGGCTCTGGTCACATGTTTTAATAGCTCAGCAGTGTTCTATCGATGCCAGAAAGAGTATAAAGCTAATATGAGAAATTCAATCAACTGTACTTGAAAAAAAAAAAGTAAAATCACAAACAAAAAGGCAAAAACATTTTTAGCTCTTATGGAAACTGTTTCATTTACAAAGGGCTCCCTTGGTTCGAGAAAACAAACCATTTGTCACATATGAGCGAAGTTGGTAGATATTGGATGTAAGAAGCAGAGATTGGAGAGATTTTTCCATGCTTATTCTCTACTTCAGCAGTTCCAGAGAGCAGGGCCATAAAGGTAAATTCCTATGGAACAAAAACTTAGTGGCCTTTAATGTGAATTGCCCTAGGGCTCCTAGTCCTTGGAGGAGATACCAAAAGTTGGACTGGAAAATAGCCTTCAGCTGGGAGGCTTGCCAAACTTCTGATGAACTACAGAGGAAGAGGGAAAACCATGTGCCCTTGAAACATCACAGTTCATATGCAATCACACTTTTGTCACTGTTAGCAGCTAAATTTTCTGCACAGTCCTTGAGTTTATGCAGTGAGCTTATTCTACACCAGCTTTTGAGTGTACTTTTCTCTCTCCCACTCTCAGAGTACTCTATCAGCCCTCAGCACACCCCTTTCCCTCACAATACCAATAAGAGATACCACACACATTGTCTTGAGAGTCACCAAGTACATTTCAGGCTAAGGCTGATGCACACACAAAATAATTCAGCCCCATTTCATTGGACGTCTGTGAAATGCACAATTCAGTGTGGCTCAGACAGAACAGCCCTGTAAGACACGGGGGCAAACAACAAAGCAGACTTACACCTTTTGCCAGGAAGGTTTCTTTCACCAGATCTCCGTAGTGCTGATTCATTCCCCACACACACCAAACAAAAAACAACCCACAAAAAAAGAGCATTTGTGTTCACCAGTTAAGCCCCAAGACAGAACTTCACATCTCCAGCAAGTACCACATCCAACAGACTACAGCAATCTCACTCCAGAGCTGACACCTTCCTGGAGTGCTGAATACTTCCTGGTTTGCAGAATACTTTGTGGATGTATCTCAAGCCTGCAAAACCATCTTCCTAAGCATTTGTACCTTCAGTCAAGGAAGTTATGCAGCCCATGTAGTTTTACTTGATCCTGTCAAGAACCTCTGGCAATCCCTCCTTTATTTTGCTGCTGCCTTCTATAAAAAAGGTGATTGTTTTGATTTTTTTAGTTTGTATTTTTTTGGTTTTTGGGGGTTTTTAAAGTGTAAACAGGAATATTTGGCATGAAAGACTATTGATTCTGGTGTGGCTTATGACTGTTGAGATCAAAGACTCCCATTATAGGCACACAATAATGTTTTCCAGCTTAATGAGAAGCAAAATAAAACCTGGAATTTGACTTAAATTACAGAATATTTTTTGAAACTGAAGTTAAACATAGAATCTGGATTTGAAGTCTGCAACTTCAGAGCTGCGAAAGATCAAATAAACTTTAGCTAAAATGAATTAGAACCCTCAATTTAAGGTCTTTTAGATGGTACAGAGCTAACTTATTTCACAACTGGATGAAAATTTTCATGTCAACAAAGGAAGCAGCAAATAACAGGAAAATACAGTAAAACACCCAAGTTACGATAAACAAGAATGAGCATAAAAACAATATGGTTTGGAGTTTAGAATAGACAACACTGCCTTAAAAACTTTTCAGTGCAGTCTGAACTAACCCACATGCTAAGTAACAGCAGGTAACAATAGCCACATCATCATCCTGGAGGAAACAGGCTTGGGAATCAGCCTCTTACCACTTGAGAGACAGAAGCCCAGCTTCCTCACAACAGGGATGAAGCAGGAGAAGAAGGTCACATCCCACCATCCAGGTCCTTACTAAGAGACATGCTGAACATGGAGGACTGGTAATGGTGTCCATTGATAGTCTACAGCACAGCAAAGGATAAGCCAGGAGCCACCTAGGAGGGGGAACAGGAGACCACAGCCCTACAGAAACTTAAGAAAGGACCAGCACCTCCAGGCTGAACTGAAATGACCCCCCTGCCCATAGTGTGGTTGGAGGGTCCAGGTGAGACTGACCAGTGGGCTCGTTAGGCCCATTAATGCTTGTTAAGCATTTCCTCAGGTTGTTCTTGAGGCTGTGAAAGACACTGATTACACAACCATGGCTTACAGTGCCTGAGAAACTCTGTAGAGGTAACTGAGTACAAGACAGCTAAGGGATATACCTCAAGGGTCTGGACCTATTAACTTCTGTAACATTTCCAAGCACCTATACTTACACTCAAACTCATTTGGCAAAGTAAGACCAAAAAATCTGAAAATGGAATAGGCCAACTTTTAAGAAAGCTTGGAATGAAGCAGATCAATGATAGTATTTTATGTTTAGAATTTCCTTCCCTTTTATTGTTTCCGTATTTGGTTTGGTTGCGGTTTTTTGTGGTTTGGTGTTTTTTTGGTTTGGGTTTTTTTTTTTTTTAGGATGCAATTTCTCCTTCATACATACTGTACTTTCAAGCACCATTACCAAAAGTTCTCTCAGCTCTTTCCCTTGCCCTGGCATGGCGACCACTTTTGAAGAATGATAATTCCAAAGGTCACTCCTGGCCTCGTTTATTCTGATTTGAAGCCATTTTTGTACTCAGCTCACAGCACTTTAAAGCAACCAGTTTTCAAAGAGTGAATATATAGAAAAATTAATGATTCCTTGGATTTCTTGAGTTGGAGGCACACAAAAGTATTATCTGCATTTGAATGTGCCAGGAAAGAGTATTTAACTCTTGTCAATAAAAAACATTATGGAGCTTGTTGCCTTGACTCAGAACCTTCAAATCCTGTGGGCCCTGAAATAACTCTGCTTTAAAGTTCAGCAAATATGGTTCTGACTAATTTGTTGACCCATAAGAGAACCGTGAACTTAGGTCAAATTATTGACCAACATATTTTTTCCTGAACATAACATTAATACAATGGTCGTATGTCTAATGTGTACATTCAAACAACAGTAATTTCCCCGAGGAGTTTGCAGCACAGAAATGAGTAATTACATTATGCAACATTTTCAAAACACGCTCCACTCGTTCACGATTAACCACACAGCTATGTGCATGTGCCTGTAATTCTGCTCTCTGAACTGTGGTTCTTTCTGGGTACCACTGTTCTTGCATCACTGCTCTTCACCCGTGGCGAGGTGAGAGGAATCTGAGTCATGAGAGGAATTTTGGTCAGGAGCTGCTTTCTGTGCCCTAGTTTTCACCTTGGATTTCCACAGTCTTGGAGTTTACCATATGGAGGAGGACAATCCCAAATAAGAAGCCAATTAAGATGCAAGCAACGGCTGCAGAGTCCTCCAGAACTGTGGCCCCAAACCCCATGCTTAACTTAATCCAGAGCAGCTTCCCACTGACAATCTTCCCATGCACAGCTGCTGCTGCTGCATCATGACAGCAAATTACTCCTGTTCATCAATACCTGCAAGAAACCTCTTGTGTTTAATCTTTCAGCATGGCCTTTAAACTGCCATGGTAAGGCACATAAACTCAACAATCACTGAAATTTGGATGCCTACAGTAATTACAGAATTGGAAATTTCTTGGCTTGCTCACAGCACCTTTAGGTTCTCAGATTTGTTAGATATTTTACTATGTACTTGCATCCTAAGGATTTTCAGTAAGACACACAGAGTTGCGTATCTCTAGACACAGCAGTTTTGGAAATAGGATTTAGTTACTTCTGACCCATAACTTATTCTGGAACCAAACCACATAATTGTTTCTTTCTTCTAAATAATCCAGAAGAATAAATTGGCAGAATTAGTTCATGTGGCATCTACCTGGGGTTTCCCACAAGGCAAATGCATATATTTTTTGAGGAGTTAATAAACTGCAAAATTGCCAGGGTTAATTAAACACAAGACTTACTGGGAAAACTTTAGGTGCACAATTTACTGTTATGCACAAGTATGTGAACCTCAGATAGAAAGTGAAAAGTAAAGAAGATTGTAGGTGGGGAAGACTGAAAAAACATTGACACTGAAGCTGTCAAATACCTGGCCTAGGTCACTTCAGGGTCTTGAGTATGTCGATGTCCTCCCAAGCTTTTTGTACAGGGAACAGTGTGTTTCCCTCACGAGTAGTGTCAGAAAGCGTGGCATTTTTGAGACACCATCAGACATGCTGGCAGAACAATGCACCTGAAGCAAAGATGGAGAACTGAGACATTCTTGAAGCAATGCCTGATCTGAGGGATTTCCACCAGGATTTGCAGGGGGGGAGGAAGAAGAAGGGCACAGAAGTGGGGCCACGGCTGAGGCACCGACCTCTGGGTCTGTGATGCCCTTCCAGGATGGACACACGACTGCAGTTGCAGAGACTCAAAACTGGTGTCTGGAGCTGCCATGGTGAGAAGAGTTTAACACCTGTGAAGGGCTTAACACCTGTGATGGAGCCAAAGTGTTCAAGAACCATTGGATTTTCAAGGCTTTACTATATATATTAAGTGCAGAGTGATTTGAGAGATGAGGACACAAAAGAGCCTTGACTGCTTTTAATAGCCTGGCTTTTCACACATTTTAGGAAGGCTACCTCAGGACCCCACTATCACAAGTCCTGGCTTGCCCTTGGCTGCATACACATGCTTGGCTGGAGTTACTCCACTGAACAGACAAACACGGCCCACAGGAACCTCTCAAATCTTTAAAGAGCCCAAGAACAAAACCGAAACAATTGATAGGGATAGTAACAATGGTAGGCAAATAAACAACCCAACTGTGTGAAAAAGCAGCCTTGTCAAGGGAATTAATAATCTGTTCCCATATTTGTACGAAAGCTTTAGGAGGTGAACGTAAACATTGCAATGCATGAGTCCTGCAAGCAGGAATCTGTCTGCGTGGTGCTCACAGAAGAACCTCATGATCAGGACACTGCATTCCCAGGGGATGGTGTGTACATCTGTTAATAGTTCTGCAATGGGGAAGGGAAATATTTCAGCTCTTTCCTGGTCTTCCAGCAGCGTTCAAGACTGAATCTTGCTGACCACTGTTATCCCATGTGCTGCATACAAGTCAGAACAGCTGCAATGCTGGAGATTACTGTGTGGAACAGCAGTTTTGTGAAAATTCATCAAGCAAGTTGTAAGCTATCACTTCAGAACACCGAAACGAGGGCGCTGGCGGTACTACTCAGTCAACACATATGGCGCTTTGCTGTGATTTCCATTTCAGAGTGTACTATCACTTATTCTCTGTTTTTCTCACAGCTGCTCACTCCCAGTGTTAGCACTCCCAGAATAGCCTGCTGGCATATAAATAGGGTTCTCCCTCTCCTGCACATGGCAGTGCTGCAGACTGTACTGCTCTACACTTCATTTTAAGGCACTGTTAATGCCATTAATACCGTGCCTTCCTGTTCCCAAGAGGCCTGGACACTGCAAATTCCTGGGGTTGCTCATTCTTGGGCATTGGACAAATGGCAAGAGTTCCATCCCAATTTAATCAGCAGGGAATGTAATATCAAGGGAGAAAAATCTTGGTAACTAGAAGACCTTATTAACTCAAAGTATCTCACACATGATTCTCTTGAGGTTCAAAGCAGCCCCACCTCTAAAGGAGCAACACTGTCCTCAAAGAAACTCTGGTCTTTGGGCAGCACAGTTCTGCAAAGTCAAGCTTGTGGTATGTCACCACCAGACACTGACTACGTGACCATTATGAGCACTGTCACATTTCCCAGCCCAGAGGGATGCTCAGCCCTGAACCTGCATCAAGTCTAACTTAGGTTGCTGCAGCCAGGTCCTGTAAAACCTTGCACAGCCTCCCATGTCGTTCGGCTGGGTACCTGACTCCGATCTACTGAGACATGGCAAAGAGCAGCAATCGCTTCACATCTTGTGCTGACAACAGGGCAGTATTATAGACTGCAGTTACGGTAGCTAAAAGTAACAGTACCCCAAAATTTAAGAGCAAAGATTAGGGTAGAACACAAGGTGCAAAACATTATTATTATTATTATTATTATTACTATTCTCATAATCATCATCATCATTCCCATTCTAATAGTGAACGTATCACTATGTTCATTATTATCAGAATGTATCACTACCATCATCATTGTTATTATTCACATTCTAATAGTGAACTCATAAAAGAGATACCAAGAAATACCTAGGCTTCTGCTTTTTTTCCCTCTAGTTGATATATAATTGCTGTTTTCAGTATATCTCTTGAAGTAGTTTAAATAGTGTGATATCTCTCAAAGTGATTTTCCTTTTTCCATTTGGCAGATTCCCTGCAATGATGAACAAAGATGAAACGAACCAAAAAAAAAGGTGAAAAAAATCAATAGATTTTTTTCTCTCTCTGCCCTCACACAACCATTAGCATCAGGGCATTACTGTAACAAAATATTTATTTTCTGTATTTTTATGAGCTCTTCTATGATGGGATCTTGAAGTCTCGGTAGTATTTCTAAATGTCACTATAATAAAAGGCAAATATAAATTAGAGGACTTTGAACTGTTTTGCTCAGTGTATTTTTAACCAGCAATTACCTGTTAACCAAAATAATAAATACTCTGTGGTCTAAAACTTCTAGATTTCCAAGCAATAAACCCAACAATTTAAAATAGCTACTTGCATTGTCAGCAGAAGTTAAGACTGGACTTTTTTAAAACTAAAACACTCTGAACCAAGATATTTTAATGGTCAAGAATCCTCTAATTTTACACAATAAATATGTTGTCCACAAATAATGGGAGAAATGATGGTCAAGTTTCCAACTACTTGGTTAAATAAATAACACAAAAATACTCCCTCTGTTGGTTGATTTTCAAATGGTATTCCAAATATCACAGTAGCATCCATTAAGAGAATATATGTTCTTCGGGAGGAAAAAATCCAAACCCAAATGAAACAAAAACCAAATGAAACAAAAACCCCAACAGAACTCTGTAACCCAAATTGAGGCACACAAGAATAATCTGTTCAAATTATTGCGAATCTTCAAAATAAAATCAATTACATTTTAACAGCCATTAAGCCAAATTATTTAGATCCAGAAATAAGCAATATACACATATCAGAACTCTTAAAATTTAATTTTGGAAGGTTTGCAGGCTAATTGTTTCTGGACCAGGAAAAGTGCTCTCTTTCAATGCAAAGAATACTACTGTTATTCTGTTTTCTTGTGGAGTGAAATGGCACCACTGTGTGTCATTAAGAAAACAGTTCTCTATTAGCATTGACAACAATAATACTAAGGAGGAATTTGGGAGTTTTGTTTATGCACATTAAATTTCCAACAAGTAGTTCTTTAGGAGCTTGATGGTTTTGTGCAGAGAGGAGCTTTCCTGAGCCTAACAATTTCCATCAAGGAAAAAAATTCTGTTTCCATGGAAACATCCGAGGTGGACCAAGCATGGATTAATCAAAATACAATGATGCCTTTTTGCAAGGTACTAGAAAAAAAAATCAGTTTTAAGTGAGCACCGCTGCTCTTTCCTTCCATTCACACTAGAAAGCATGGGAAATTCTCCCCAAATGTCTATGTGTCATACAGGTTAATTAGCACAATAAAAAGTTAGATTTTCTTACATTCAGAATTAGCATGTCATTGTGAACTAGGAGCCAAGGATACATTAACATGAAAAAAGAGAGAGAGTGAAATAAATAATTTAAAATTACATTTACATTCCTTTTTTTTTTTTTTTTTGCTACTGGTTATATCAAGTGACTCTTCTTATGTTTAAAAAAATTTAGTAGTTTTTTTCTGTATTCTTAGTACTGCAGGCTCATTTCTTAGTACTGAACGCTCATTCTGATATTTAAAATCCAAGCTATGGGTTAGGAATTGTTTTGTTGTTGTTGCTGTGAGTATACATGAAATGATACCATTCTCAGCTACGATCAGAGAATTTTCTGACACCACAATTTATCTGCGAGTTCTGCCATCACCCAGGGATGAACAAAAGACTATGTAAAATCCAGCCTGACTTCATCCATGTTCTCAACAAAGTAAAAAGAAACATGGCTCCATTTTTGTCAGACCACTTCCACTGAAGTGCTTCTTTTGTCAATTCTTTACCTTAACAAAATAAGCACCTTTTTTTTCTATGATAGACGAAGTTATTTTCTAATTGTTCTATTATCAGAAGGTGCTCAAAAATACTCTGAAGGTGTAAGAGTGGCACACAATAATTACAATAGAAACAAACAAATGCCAAACGACTGTAAGCCCTCCATTTGTACACAACAACATGACACTAATGTCAGAGACACAAAATGCACTTCCACTTCTAATCCTACCTCAGAATGAGGCTCCATTCTGAAAAATTGCCAGTAATAGCATTGGCAGGGTTCCACTTTTGTGTTTTTAGAAGGTTTGGTAGCAAATACACGCACATATTTTGTTCCTCTTTATTTCATTACTTTCCAGCAGGGATCTGAGAATCAAGCTGGGTTTTCCATCTCCAACATCACCATTACTAATAAAGGCTATGTTGGTGAAATTATGATCATAATAATCTGTATGTAGTCCCTCTGTTATTAAGAGATTTGCTCAGATGTTCCTTGGTGAAGAAGTCCCTGATTGACAAGTGGCACACGTGGACACCTTGGTGCACGAGGAGGATGCGCCCTAGAGGCTCCCGCAGGTTTAAATGGAGGAGAAAGCAGCAAATGCTTCATTTCTGTCATCCAGGCAGGCAGATATGACTCTGAATACACAACAGCTTGGTTTGTGCAGTCATGCACCGCAGCAGCACATCCTGAGAAACAGGTGACAGTCAGTCAGTTTTTACTTACACTGGGGAAAAGTCCATAACATGGTAGGCACTGGCTGGTCGGATGAGCCATGTCGTTGCTTTCCGGGCAGTTTAGGGGCAGACACATCCCCCTGTGCAGCCATGGTATGTGCAGAGGGCACAGGGGGCACTGCAGGAGACCAGGAGCGGGAGGCTTTGCCCAGCACAAGTTCAGGTGAGTCTTTGCAAGGGCACAGGCATGCGGAGTGGCACAGATGCCTATGCCAAGGTGCCAGCTCTGGAAGCTAGGGACATATGGAAACACAGCTTCCACTGTGGTGAAAACATGGGCACAGGGAGGCATTAACTCTTAAAAGACTGCTGAGAGGCTGGCACACTTCTGCTGTTGGAGGCTGCCCTTCAAACCCAGCTGTCACACTGGTCTGGAGGGGCAAGAGCACTGCTGGCATGGCAGCACCAGTGCAGCTGGCTGGAGAGAGGATCAAACCACAAGGCAAACACAAGCCATGTGGCTCAGCAGCATGGGCTCCACGTGGATCTGTGTACGCTGAGTGACACAGGGGCTGGGAAACATAAGGAAAGGTTTTGGAAGGCCAGGTGGAAGCAGGTTTGGGAGGTTTCCCTGTGCCCCCTTTAGACACTGCCTCCAAGAGCCTGCAGCCTCTTGCACTTGGCTTGCCTGCTCCATGCCATATGCCTGCACCAGTCCACCTCCCTCAGCAGCTGTTCCCTCTTCCACCAGCTTTTTCCCTCTATGTAGGGGCACACTGAGCCTTTGGGGCTATGGCTGCAGCAGTGAGGTGGAGGGACTGAGTTTTTCAGAGAAGAGATTTTTTTCTCTGGCCTTTTTCAACATAAACATGCCTAAAATGGCAAAATCATTAAGCAGGTGCAAGGAAAGCCCATAGGTCCGTTCCCCTCCATGCCCCCCACCAGCCCAGCTGATGCAGGCTGCCAGGACCCCACCTTGCACCAGTCAGGCCTGTGTCGGCAGGGAGAAGTTACCTGAAACCACAGTGTTAGGCTCACCAAATCAGCATTTCCTAGCCTTATTTCTTTTCCACCAGGAAATATTGAATTGCCCTGGTGTAAATATCCTTTCAAAACAAAATCCTCCCCATGGTGGAGTATCTTCCAACAAAAATGAAATATAAAGGAGCTAAAGAAGTAACTTTCTCCTTACTACCCACATTACCTCACAGCCTGATACAAGACTTTTTTCTTAATACAGAGACAACTTTTCTCCACATTTAATGCTTAAAACACAGGCTTCTTTATAACACTACATTTTATATGCCCGAAGCTCAGGGATGTGCCGCCTACCTCACTCGGGTGACAAGGGACATCTAGCGGCATTGCAGCTCCCAGCACCACTGCCACTGCTCAGGCTGCAGGGACAGCAGACACAGCCACCTCACCTGCCCCCATGGCATGCCACCCCCACGCAGGGAAAACCCATGGCTGGTACAGGGAGTAACAACTCTCTGCCTTCTCCAGCCTCTCATCCCACCTTTGTGTGCACTCTCTCTCCGTTGAGTCTGCTCAGTCCTGCTCCACCATTAAGCTTCCTTAATAATACAATAATATATTACACATATAACAATATATTTTCAGTAAGAGTCTGGCTATCTCAGTGTCAAAGGCCTGTCATGGAGAGTAAAGCATGTAGCCTGCTCCCTTTATTCAGAGAAACATACAGTTTAGGAGGAATGCCTCTCTACGTGAAAGTAAAATAAATCAGTGCGTGGTTAGAACAAGACTCTTGAAAATTGCAACCACATGTCCTGGCAAAATTTTCGTTTTGTTTAATTAAAAGAAATAATAAATAATGGCATGACATCCAACTTAATTAATCACATCACTAATAAAAATTCAACACACTGTCATTAGAAACAGATCAGTACACACTGAAAGAGGGTGGCTTTAGGTTAGGTATAAGGAAGAAATTCTTTAGCATGAGGATGGTGAGGCACTGGAACAGATTGCCCAGGGAAGTTGTGGATGCCCCATTCCTGGAAGTGTTTATGTTGGATGGGGCTTTGAGCAACCTGGTCTACTGGAAGGTGTCTCTGCCCATAGCAGGGGGGTGGAATTTGGTGATCTTTAAGTCCTTTCTAACCCCAAACCTGTTATTTATGATACTGAAGAAATCAGTTTCACAGAATATCCATTTCTTTCACAAGAAATATTTTGTTTCATCACTTGAAAAACTGAGATTGTCCCCTAATTGCTCCAATTTCCCACTCCTGACATTTAGCATAACACCTGACTAGCATGGGACCCACCACATAAGCAGAATTGCGCTTGCACACAATTCCTCCTCTGCTGAATGGAGCGTGGTGGCCTTCACAACCCCAACAGAGCCTGGAGCCACCTTGGGGCTCCCAGCTGGGGCTGCAATAACAGACTGACTGAGGACTATTTTTTTCACAGGATTTATAAGCTTCACCTGAAAATAAACTTCCCAAAACCTGACGTTTCAGTTCCACAGGAGGAGTTTTGATGGTCCTGTCTTTCAAGGTAGCATCAAAATACTGCTGGTTTTTTTTGGGGGGTTGTAGGTGTTTGGTTTTTTTTTCTCCTTTCTGCCTCTTTTAGATTTCCCTATGAAGACATTGGGTGGGAGGGAAAAACAAAACAACACATAAGTGAAAGAGTAACAGAGGGCTGGAAGCAGTACGAAACCTGTGGTGGTGGCAAAGTTCTCCAACTTCAGTTTAAGAGACCTCACATGGCTGTGGTTCACCTGTGCCTCAGCCTGGGCATGTCACATATGTTTAAAAATAGCTGATTTATTAGTTTTCCTCTTATTTTCTGTTCCAAAAATTATGAAGAACATTTGTGGCTGGGAGGAAGTAAAAAATTGCCCTTTGGGAGATGCCAGAAACACACAGAAACCCTGACTCATCAAATTCACTTTCAGTTTGTATGACTGCCTGTCTTTTCCTGTCCCTACTCTTTGTTTTCTCTGCAAACTTCCCCTGATCATCTCTCCCAGGTTTATTGCTTTACCCATTCACCGTCTTTCCCCTTTCTCTGCAAAGCTCTCTCAATTTCTTGTTTTAATACTTTTTTCTCCCAGTTTCCTACACACTACATATGTCCTCTCTACTGCCACCTCCTGTAAACACTGTAACCCCTAGATTTAGACCACAGGCCAAAAGGAAAGGAGACAGGGAAAATATAGAGCCTTATAGAGCAAAAAAATAATGAGAGCACCTTTTCACAGCAAACATTTAAAGAAATAGGCCTGTCTTTCCCATTTGATATTCTTTTTGGTGAAAACAAACAAACAAAGCAACTAAAACAAACTATTTTTTCTATTAAAGCATTTCACTGAAATTCAAACAAATTTCCCTTTTTTCCCTGAACAAAACCACTGTGTAGTACCCTGTGCGGAAATACATAAACCACCATCTCATTTTCCCCAGAGCTCATTGTGCCTATAACACATAAGAGTATCTGAACTTTGTAGATGGCAAATTGCTGTCACAACTGAATGATTAAAATCTTCCAGGGAGCATATGACACCTTTCATGGCTCTTTCTGCTCAGAGCAGAAACCTTCTCCTCCCTCTGAGCAGCCAGCCCTAAGAGATCAGAAAAGATACAGAGTTTTAAAACATCATTAACAATTAGTTTTGAAATGAATGTGAGAAATGTCACAAGGAAAGCTAACTGGCCCAGGCTCACCTGTGATCAGTAGAATATTATTTTGGTATGGAAACAAGGTCCACCAAACTGAGATATTCCTGTAAAGTGCCCAAACCATCAGCAAAGGGATGCTTTGTTTTAGATAGTGGTGACCCTAAAATTAAGCTTAGAGGACCAATTCCACCGGCAGGCACGGCTGGTTCCTGGCAGGCTCGGCTCGGCAGCCAGCAGTTGGCACTGTTGTTCCACGGGAGAAGGGATGGGCAGCACCAGCCAGGGATGCAGCGGCAGCAGCTGAGTGCAAGCACAGGGATGGGTCTTTTGAGCATCACTTGTAAACACAGTCATGGTACATACGCTCTGCCTGTACCTGAGCACACCCACTCTTCATACACACTCTGCCCAGCCATGTCATGAGGAAGGAGAAAATATTTGCATCATGTATACAAATACCACACTTGCTTAGACCCTACAAGTACAAATCTATTCTGTCTGGCAAGACAGGTGGAAAACACAGTGATGTGCTGCAGAAGAGCTGGGAAACACAAATTGATTTGGACTGTGCCACAACTGGATTGTGTCACAAAGTAGCAAATGACAAAATCCTTCACAAAAGCAATAAGGTAATTCCAAACTCACTCCAAGAATAGGGAAGCTAGAAAAGAGAAACTTTCTTCCAAATAAGAGGGACCCTCCTCTCCTTCAGTGGTTTGCTGTTTGCAGCACAGCCCAAAGTAGTGGTAGTTGGTGTAGATGAGCAAAGCAAGGTCAGAAGAGGGGATATCACAGTGGAAAGGCAGATTCTGCAGAACATGCTGACACAAAGGAAGAGGAGTTTGTTGATGTTTCCCATCGCAGACCCCTTCAGTACTTCAGAAGCCTTGGAAAAGTCAGGGCACAGCAAAAGAAAATCTCAGATCTTGTTTTTTTTACGACTACTTTACCCGCTCCTCACTCAAAAAAAACCCCAAAACAAAACAAACAAACAAATAAAACAAAAAAGAAACAAACAAACTAAAAAAGACAGTTAAAACTACTTACACTTGTGTGGTAGGGGCAGGGAGAATCTCACTGGGAAAAAAATACTGCCTCCACATGCAGCCCTTCACCTCTTAGACCTTAGTAGTACATGTCTTGGCAAAAATGTTAAGTAAGGAAAAATATGCAAGAATTAAATAGGAAAAAGTTAAATTTAAAGAAAAGATAATCAATTGGAAACATCTGGGCAGGAACTCTGAAAAAGAAAACAAAACAGAACAAACCCACCACATTTCATTGTGAATCTATGGAAAAGGAAACCAGTACATTAGTACTTCAGTACATCATATGGGGGATTTTATCAGTCTCTAAGCACAAGAGCATGAAAGCTTGTCTGAAGAAAGGGTAGGTGTCTGAGCTTTGCCTGCACTCCTGCTCAGCACCAGAGCTATTTCATAAGGAAGGGATGCTCTATAATCAAGGTAATAACTTGCTTTCAATACACAAAAGACAGAAGGGTGGAGAAAAGTCTGGGCTAAAAAAAACTAGATGGTTAAGGGTGAGACATTGTTACAGGTCTTTCTGTTGGACATTGGTTTGAGGAGGGGAAAAAGACCTCATGATATGAGAAAGAGAAGAAAAAGAAGAATTATTGAGAAGTAGCAAAGAAACATTCAAAGAAATTAATTCTGGGATTTTGAAAAATAACCTGGCCAAGGAACTAGAGCAGAAGTTTCCTGGTGCATTAAAAAAAAAAAAAAAAAAAAAAAAAAAAAAAAAAACCAAACCCAACAGACAGCTTTGTCTAAAAGTGTGCCACAAGAAAAACATGACAACAGCAGCAGCAAAATCCTTTCCTGCTGTGATTGCAGCAGCAGCAATTCCAGAGCACATCAGGGGGGCATGAATACACTGCATTTGGTTTAATAGCCTGAAAAGTAAGAAAATTAGTTCCTTTACATTGAGAAAACTATGCATTTCTCAGATTGGGGGGAGAAAGAGAAGGCAGTTTAGCACTACGTTACCAAGTCTGCCTGTTGCAATGGTCCTCATCACGAAGCAGGAACCTTTTTGGAGCTGC
This sequence comes from Lophotriccus pileatus, assembly GCA_035583135.1. NCBI lineage: Eukaryota > Metazoa > Chordata > Aves > Passeriformes > Tyrannidae > Lophotriccus > Lophotriccus pileatus. The sequence goes on from JAWWES010000041.1 coordinate 58,104,902, forward strand.
ACCTGACTTTCTCTAACTATTATTGGCACAATCTCAAAGATAATTTTGCCAAAGAGTGGTGGTTTTGTGAGCACGGTCCCTCAGAGCAAGCTTATCATCAACCACATAATTCCAAGGAAAGTTTTCATAAATCCTAAAAGAAAACAGGATGATATTAGTGAACCTCTTTTAATCTGCCTTCAGTATTTATTTACAGCATTGCCTTGCATGGATATCTATAGTTACATACATTCTCCTTAGTCACAACAGTATATAAGCATGTGGATAAAGGGGATGCAGTGCTGTGTCTTTTAGTTTTACCCCACATTAAGTCCCCAATTATTGTCCAAGGGGAGATGAAATATGACTGTGAAAATCAATGCACCATATTGAGAAATCAGCAACTGGCTTTTGAAGGTGTGTGTCATACAGCAGGATCTCACTGCGTTGTCTAAGTCATGAGTGTCTTACATATTCTGTAAATTCACATAAAAAATCAAATTATTAAGTTTAAATTATTTTTTATTATGGTCTGGGGTCTCCACTTGCAGAGACAGAGGTAATGTCAAACCCATCAGGCCATTTCAGGACGACAGCATCAGTTCTACACCAGTTATGCCCATTCTGCATTTGGAAGTCCCAACACCATCACAGGGTTTGCTGCACAGAGATTAAAACCGAGCCTTGCCTGTATCCAGTAATTCAATTTGGCAGTTTCTTTCACAAGGGAAATTTGACACAAGACACCTTTAATCTCACTGCTGCATCTGCCCATCACTTTCAAGGAAGCTGCAGCAACAGTGGAAAAACTAGATGCTTCCAGTTAAAGGGAAATCTGGATTTTAAAATACCACCACTAGACGTCCCCTTAGCTCTAGCCAACCAAACCAAGGTGCTTCCGTAGCCCTGATGGCTTCTTCCAGCCACCCTGTGCAACACCAGCAGCCAGGGAAGGAGCAAGGACTCTCTGGGGACTCTACCTACCACCTCATGGTTTTTAGACCATGTTAGCTGCACCCATGATTTATGTGCTACTGTCACACCCCGTGCTTGCCAAGCAGAAACATACCTTAAGTGCTAGCGGTTGGCTGAGAAGAACGGGTCCATTCAGGCCTGGTTGCAGCCTGTCTTCAAATTTCTGACTGCCTGGGGAAAGACACTGAGGTGGATCTGCACCAACTCTGATCCCAGCAGGTCTAGAAATTTCCTCTGATACCCTAATGAAGAAATAGAGGTTCGGCGGGTGTAAGGAAAAGCATCTGTCAAGGGAACCAGTCTACACTCTCTGTGAGTGGCCCTTACCTTTCAGAAGAGAAAATCTTACATTCCCCACATCCTGCCTGTGACATGAGGTTAGTTAAAATATGTTTAGGAGGCATGACCTGGCCTGTAGCCCGGCTGTCTGACCACAGTAACCACACTCTTTCCTTATAAACAGGACACTGTTCCTTCTGGGTATCTGTGATTTGCCAGTTCAGCTTTATTCACCTCACTAGAATGATTTGTTGTTGTTTTTGTTGTTGTTGTTAATGAATTTTCCAAAATCAAAGCAATGGCTGTGGAACACTGTTCAAAACCACAACTTTTCCTGCAGCTTTGGTGAAACATGGAAAAATCAGCTGCTGCACAGCCACTTGAAGTGGGTTGTTCAGCTGCTTGAAAAAGTTCTCAAGGAAACCTCTGAGAGATGTGGTCACCTCCTGAGACTGACACTCACACCTTATGTCATAGTTCACAAGAATGAGATCATCATCACTTCAGGTACTTCAAGCTGGGATAGAAGGACCAGTTGAGAGCTAAGTTCCACTCTATCAGAGTGTCAGGAGAATTGAGTAAATGACCCAAGGGAGAATTTTCTTTCTGGTCCCCAGTTAAAACCACAGCCACTAACCTCCTCCCTAATAATTTTCACTCCTTGTTAATATAAATTCAATTATCTCTCTGCCAACAGGGAGTATTGTGAATAACTCATCAAGTGAATTGCTTGGACATAGTTACAAATATTCCACTAATAATCACCATAAGATTGCCTGCTGTCTTGCTGTGCTCATGTGTTTCACTATTTACTCTAGTACACACCTGTAATTGTCACTCTAATCAGAAAGTGACTCCAGAATCACTGCTGCTCCTGCTCCTGAGGGTGGCAGACAGCAAGTGCATACCAAGAAAACATAATCTCTTTGTAACACACCTTCTCATATTCCTTTCACAGTATCCAAGCCTTGCCACTCATTAAATACTATTGCTCAGGACACACATAGGTGCTTTAAATCTGTACTGGAATGGTAAGAGCAGAGTTTTCTGTCTTCCAGTCAAATCCCCGCTCAGCCAGAAAGGCCCCTAAGTTGCCTTCTGAGACGTAAGTTGGCTTTTTTCTGTGTTCTCTCAGAAATTCAAACATTCTATGTTAAAGCAGGTAGAGCATATGTAACATATACACACTGGAGTTTTTGGGGGGGTTAGGCAAGAAGTAAGTCTTTAAATCACCACACGTGAGATTCAGGTGAGGTGTAAGGGCCTGTTTTCCAGCACCAGGGATGATGAAATAGTGTAGTGGAGCACTTGGGGATGGTGTGGGACCTTGAACACTGGACATCCTTGAGGACAGGTCATGAAAGCAGCCCCAGGAGACATTTGCCTAAAGCTGATTATCATTCTGAACATGTCCCCAGCCCCATCACCTGTCTGTGGTACCACAGTAACACTGTGGGAACAGTCTTCTCCTCTGATTTAAAATGAGATATACTCCTCTGGGTACTGTGACAGTAGCAGTTACAGAAGAAACTCTTTCTCTTTCTGACACCAGCTGGGGTTATTTTACAGGGACAACCTTCCAATCAAAAAGGAGGCAGAGCTAAACCATTTCTTTGCCAACTCCACCCTCCATAAGTATATGCCAATCTTTCTTTGGACTTTGTCCGTGAATTTGAAAGGTAACCAGAAAGCATCAGATAAGAAACTGGACACATCAAAATAGTCAAACAAAACCTGAAGGACTTTGACAATAAACACGCATGGAGTGAAGACACTTTCACACAGATTCCTTACTTCAGCATGTAAGAAGACCTACAGCAGGAATTTCATTTAGGGGAGCAAAATACAACATTGAGATCTTTATAGCAATCTCTAGCTGCTCTCTCTGGTACTTTTTGTCCCCCACACTGATCACAAGCTAGCAGAGGTACCACCTTTTGGGCACCATACAAACACTGCACAAGTGCGGGAACACCCTTAATGGTAACGTAATACAAACAGAGATAAGGGAAGAGGAACAACAGTGAACAAATGCAATGCACTCTGATCACCAGAAAAATCCTGGCTTGCTTCCTAGAGAAGCTACGGTGACAGAAGCTCTGGTGGTGCCTGAATCAAAGAGGCCTCCTGGAGCAGAGGACAACATAGTGTTAGCCAAAATACGTTGGGGCTAAATAAATCAAATAAGCACGTCATCACCATGACAAAGCAAAAGATATCCGTAGAAGGACAACTAAAAGATTCACTGTACTCACGCCACTCTAAAAGGCCACTTAAACAAACTAAACCTAAAACAGTTCAGCTGGTTTAGCTTTTTAGATAGTTTATAGAGCAATATTGTACCAGCACAGCAAGGCCAGCTCAGGACATGGGAGTCACCCCAGCTCTGTCCCTTCACCAGAATACTTCTCCTGGCAGAAGCTGGGTGGGAGATGTGGTGCTGCTGGTGGAAGCAGGTTCAGGTGCCTTAGCCTGTGCCTCTTGGAGGTGATACAGCTTTGATGGCCAAATGGGCCCTCAGTATGGCAGCAGCCCACAGCCATTTACACCAGGTTGCTTCAACAGGCTCAAATGCACTCCTAAATCAGTCTGAAACCATGGCCTCCTCTGCATTCACTCCTAAACTTAATAAAGTTTGTGTCAGATTTGTCCTTTCTCTCCCTCTCTCAATCACATCCACACGCACAGACACACTAAAAAGATATGAAATTACACTGAACAGTGAATTGCCTAAGTTCCACTTCCTAATGACACTCCCCAAACCTGCTACCATTTCTTAAGGTTAAAATACAGACTTTCACTCTGGTCATTTCAGAAAGGGTAGAGTTACTGTTTTGATTCCAGCTAAGAAAATTAACTGAATTTGCAAATCCTAGCTACATTCATAACATACATAGCACTAACACAGGGAAAATAGCACCTCAGCTGGAAAGTCTTTCAGCTCCTCATGTGTGAGAGTAAGCTTTCTTGGACCCACAAAAGCAATTATTTTTTTGTTTGAACAGAACTCCCTCCTACCACTTTGATACCAGGCTGCTATCACTATTCAAGTATGCAAATCTGACCAAACAACCAAAATAAATGTTAAAAATCTCCCTGGGAATAAAAGTACTGTTTGTACAAACTTTCATATCCTTCTCCCACCTTCCAAGCAAAGGCTACTCTAGCAGCTGGTAGGATGATGTTCTCCCAGTGAGGTGGGAGCGGAAACACGACAGCTTATCCTTACGCACCGTCTTCAGTGTTTTGCTGAGTTAGGAAAGGACAGGACACCAAACACATTCCATGGCACTCTGCCAAGCTGGGGCCCAAAGGGTAAACAGAAAGTAATATGCAGGATGCAAAAGCATCCTTAAAAAAAAAAGAAAAAGAAGGGGCACCAGGTGGTCACTGAAATGATCCAGAACAGGGGAATGTGAATGAACATTTCAAGTTCTGCTCTTAACACCTTATTAAACACATAAGGATCTGTGTCTTAGGAGCAGGCAGTTCTGGGAGACTCATGTCAGGCTGAGATTTTGCAAATAATCCACCTCCTCCCCAGTCACCGGTGAAGTCACCACCTCAGCTCCCAAGTGTCCCTCTCCTCCCAGCGCTACAGTTAAGTACAATCACCCCAATCATTTTTTTTCCTGATTAAACTGACTTCCAGTGCCATTACAGTAAATTACCACAAGCAGGTTTTGTTCATTTGCTTTTTAACTGCGGACTCACATAACACAGCGTGCAAACCCTAACGAAGGGCATTTGTACGCCAGTGAGGGTCGATACCACAGTTTAACAGAGAGCAGCTTTGTAAAGGGAGAACAAGGCTACTGCAGTGTGCTCTAGGGCTTTTACTTCCTATGGCCAGCGCCGGATCTCTGTTCCGTGTTAATGAACAGCTGCTGTTCATTCAGCCATCGAGGTGGTCCGCTGGGACGGGCCGCGGTGGGACGATTCGGAGGGGACACGCCGCATGCAAAGTCCCTCCGCCTATCTGAACACTTGGCATGAACAACGCTGGCAGAACCAGCCGTGCATGTCCCAGGACTCGGGAAAGTCACACAGCATCATTTAGGTTTCACGCTCTTTGGTTCAAAGGCAGAGCGGGCAAGAAAAGGGCCCTGCTGCTCAGAGAAATAAGCTCTCTTAGAGCCAAGAGGTGGCCATTACAAAAGCTGTGTTCCTTCAACCGGGTATTCCAGAAGAGCTTTTGGGCTGTGATGAGGCCTTCTCATCTGGTGGGACACATGAGAAGGCACTCTCCCATACAGGCTAATGTTCCAGTGATTTCCATTCAGTCTCAAGAGACAGGGGTTTTTTTGAGGAGGTGTGAAAATGTTGTATTAATTGCAGTCTTAATTGTATTAATTGCTCTTAATTGTTTCTCCTAAGCTAAAATAACTCAAAAGTAAATTATTTTAAACAAACAAACAAAAACAAACAATAAATAAAAAATCCCCAAACCCACACTGCAACAACAACAAAAACCCACAAAACACACCTTCATGCTGAAATAAACTTGCACTAGTTTACTGGAAACCTGCTTAAACACACAGCTTTAACTAAAATGGTGTAACTCTTTTTTTTTTTTTTTAACACAAGCCTCAAGAGAGAGCTTTGCCCAGGAAAGGTGATGGGGACAGGGGGTGAAGGCCAGCCCAAAGAAAATGTGGCCATGTGATCACAGAATATTTTTGTGCTATCCTCTCTTTCCCAGCTAGCTGTCCGTCCTGTCTGGGAACCTGGCTGCCTCCCTAAGCACACGAGAAGAGTGAGCCATGCTCCCAGCCTGTGTGCTGCAGCTTCACTGGCCTCACAACAGCCTCAGTCAACCTCCTCTTGTCTTTATTCTCTCTCCCTCAAGAAATCAAATAAGACCCCCCTAGCCTCTCCAAAGCCAGTTGCCAAGCAGAAACGAAGCAGAAACCCAAAGCAGAAACATTGCCACTAGCTTATTTACAGGCAAATACATACATGGCAATTGCTCTATCCCTTTATATCTATTTTCTCACCTTTTGGTTTTGGCACAAGAAATAGCCAGCATGTGACAGTAAGGTCAGGGTATCTCTGGTTACAGCAGTGTCTAAGGAGCGTTGTTCTAGTAAAACGACACCATGGACAAGCCACATTATATAAAAAGCAAAGGAGGCACAGGCGTGGGATACACAGCACTCCAGACACAGAGGTATTCACACTAGCCTTAAATGATGAGACCACTGCTACAGGTCCTGCCCAAAAAGCAAGAACGTTAGCCTGCTCTAAACTTGGCACTGCTGTGGCAAAACAATTAGGGATAGCAAGAGGCAAGCCACTTTCTGCAGCTGCCCAGCTCATGCAGCCTGGGTCCCTACACAGAGCTGCTCTTTCCCACTGTGTTGCAGGGAGCTCACATGCCTTGTAGACCTCTAGTTTGGACAGATAATGTGAACAGAACTGGGCAGCACCGCCAGCATCAGCCACAGGATAGGCAGAGAGCAAGTAGGGTGTCATCATCCAAAAGTTTGTGAGGCAACCACAACCCCTGCTTGGCACAGCATTCCTGCCAGTGCAACATGACAAACAGCTGCTTTGGTTTTTGCAGGTGTCTGTACAAGATTTCCCATCCTCAGAGTGTCCCTCTCTCCTGTTTTCGGTTTGGTTCCACTCCTCAAATTGCTGTTTTTCAGCTAGTTTCAAAAAAGCAGAAAAAAATCAGTACAGGTTGGGTAAACACAGCGGAGACTCCCCAGAAGGTTCATAAACCTTTCACTAAGCTACCCAGAGCTTCAGTTTTCTACCAAAGTGCCTGGAAACAACTTCTCTGCTTTCCCGCTTCATTAGGAGGCTGTTGCACAGCTCTAACACTGGTATTGCAGCAAGGACCTTTTGAAGCTATGGATTGGCTTGTCTTTTCCATTTATTTTCTAATAAAAAAGAATCATACACACTAAGCTTTCTAAAAAGCAACTGTACTGGCTCTCAGCCACAGTGGAAAGGACTGCAAAAGCCCCTGATGCTTTTACTTTACAGTAAATTCAGACAGCTTTGTTTACAAATGGGACTGACCTTTCATTTAAGTAACTTTTTTAAGAAAATCTGAGAAAATTTATTAGTCCACTGTGTCAAATACATTCTCTGAGCAACAAACAGACCTCTGATCCCTTTTACTTGCATCCAGACATTCCAAAACTGGTTTAGTAGATGTTTTCCTGTTTTAAGTTAATGGAGGCTTATCATGGTTTATACACTGATCCTGTTCCCTTTAAAATTAACCACATCTCCAAGGTGCAAGATTAAAAAGGAGTGCTCAAAACCATGTACTCTTACCAAAAATCTCAGGTTTTTTCTCAAGGACTTCCAACTTCCAGACTCTCCCTGGCCCCACAAATCACATTATCATAGCATCACCACAACAATAAAGTGCGAGACTTTACCAAAACCCCTCCAAAAATCCCAATTTACATTTTGTCCCCCTTTTAATTCAAGCTTCTAACTCTATTTGTGCAAAAGACCAGAAGATGTTGCATACCGGTATAACCAAATGACAGCTGTCTTCATCAAATCCCTTTCACAGTCCTGGAAGTGTTGGGAAGCATTTTATGACAACTTTTTCCCAGAAGAAGCACTTGAGTGGCTGCAAGTTCCCAGCTCCAGGGAAAATCTGGCTGGTGAGAAGCAGGATGAGCTTCAGCAATCAGAGGGATTACAGTGGTGGGGGAGAACATGAAGGAGAAAGTTTAATTCTTTGTTGTGGCAGATTTCAGAAAAGGCTTGAATTTCTGTCTCCTGCATTGCACTCAGGTGCTCTCCTCTCATGACTAAGTTAATTGCCATTTGTTTTCTCACTTTTCCTCTCACTTTCTACATCTTTAAAAAACTGGTCAAGAGGGGAGCAGCTCCATCCAGCAAGCTCGAAGAGGCAGGAGCTTCAGGTCTACAATCAGGTTCAACTGAGCTGTGGCTTGAAGCCAGTTGCCCCTTCACCTCCCTCCCCAGCAGGCAGAGTTTCATCTCCTGAAATCTCCCCTACTCAAGTTTCTTCCCAACATTATTCATAAAACTCTCTTTTTGCTTTGATGAAGAATGAAAACCAGACGTGCCAATCCTCACTTCTTCGTGAGGAAATCTTCCATCACCATTTCCTGCCAACCCCAATTGTTGCCTTATTAACATGCATATATTTCAAGGCTACAGACTGCCTCACTGGTAGTGGAAATTTAGACAGGAATTTTGGAGAAAGGACACAACGTGCAACACAATGAGGATCTGGATAAGGAGAAAGTTTGGGCTATCAATATTTGTACAAATGTGTTTCCATATTATAGACGATGATTTCTGCAAAACAAAGAGTATTTCAAAAAACTAAATTGTCCTGAAAGAAAAAAAAAAAAAAAGGAAAATATGAAAACAGGAGGAGACAAAATGAAGACATTTGTAAAAGAAAGGGACCTTTAAAAGTACAACGATGGGGCAGGCTATAATGAATTTAAATACCAGCCTGCAATAAACTCCATGTAACAGGATCCCTCGACCCAGTCCTACTCTTAGGGAGGTTTCAGCTCCACTTTCCAGGCATATCTCTTCGACCTTGTCTCTGTCACATAAACGAACTGAAATGAACATATGTTTTTAAGTTTGTTTCTGAAATAACCAGACTGAAGCAGAAATACTGCACTGCCTACGCTACTCTCCCCCCCACCTTCCTCAGGGGAGAGAGCAGAGAAAAGCCATGCGTGTTAGTCACATCAGATGAAGTGCTACAGCGATGAGGATTTATACAAAACAGAGACAAAAAAAGTCTGTTGGGCCCCAGCTGCGGGTGAACAATGAGCTGTGAGACCAGGCAGTGACTGAGTGCCAAGGCTCGCTCACCTCCAGCCTCGATGGACTCCCTGAAGTACGCATCAGCCCTGAGAGCATGCAAGAAATCACCAGGCATGGTGCAGGGACAGGTCTGCCCTCTGCAACATACAGAGCTGGGGATGTGCAGCAAGATAAACCTGTAAATGGATTGGGCAGGAGGGGCAAGGTATTGCTGCCCCAGCCTCTGCTGCCCTTTCGCAGGCATAGACCACACTCAAGGGAGTACAGGTACTAAGGAGATGTTTTTGTTCATCAGAAGATGCTACATCAGCCCAAGAGGTGCCCTGACAGTCTCATATCTAAAGATCAAGGATCCTGCAGTTTTAATCGTAGTAAAAACTGAAAAGAAATTACCCCTAGTATTAATAAAGGCTGGGGGATGAAGGGATCGAGAGCAGCCCTGACAAGAACTTCAGGGTAGTGGCGGATGAAAGTTTGGACATGACCCGTCAACGTGGGCTTGTGGCCCAGAAAGCCAACCATGTCCTGGGCTGCATCAAGAGATGAGTACTTCTCACACTACTGCAAGTATGTCGTTACCTATGAAAACAAACTGACTGCATCTACGTCCAGCCCTTTCCTTTCTACCCTAGACACAGAGCCCTGCAAATCCTTTTCCTGTAATAGGCCTGCTTGTCCCTTGAAATCTAGGCTGCATGCTCTCCATGGACTAGAAAGACATCCTACACCTGTGCCTACAATAAGTGGAACTATATACCTGAAATGGAAGCTTGGTTTAACATGAAAATCAAAAATTCAGACACATGGAATTTCTAATATTCACTATTACACTCACAAATGGATTTTCTCATTTCTCAACTTTTGGAGACTCAAAAGCTTTAAGGAAGTTTTATCTGAAAGACACATCATCAAATTGGTAGGAGAACCCAAACCCTCCTGTCAAAAATGTAACTTAATGAGTCTACTAGTAAGATTTAAAATACTTCTGTAAATGAAGGAAGATAGAAAAAGTGAATTTTCACTTTGGAAAATTTTATTTGTTGTCTGCCTACTGTGTATAACTAGTTGAATTGCTGTCACAGTGTCAGGTCTGTAGAGAATATATAGCAATTTATATTTTAAATTATTAAAAAATTCAGGATCTAGCACTTCAAAGGCACTGCAACAACAGCGGAAAAAATTTACTTTGCAAAATCTTAGAAAGCTCAAATTGGCAATGTCTCTTTAATTGGCTTTAAAACATTTAATAAAAGTTTTATGATACAATCCTACCCTACAGCCACCATTAATCCCATATGGCTATGGGAGATACCAAGTAACCTATGAAAGCTGGAAGAGAACATTTTGTTTTGTTTCCAATCTATTAGTGTTTACTAAAGCAATTATAGAAGAATTAACAAATCATCTCAAAAAAAGAAGTTGCTGCAAGCTCCCCTTTCTTGTTTTGACAAGCAGCCCCATGACTTATTCTGGGTTCTAGCCCCAGCTCTGCTCCAACTGTTTTTCCAGTCTTATGCAAACAAGGAATTGTTCATTTATTTCTATTTCCTAATCCCAAATTGGATCACTACCATTTGATTTGCAGAGATGCCACACAATGCCTGAGAGAGAGCAGGTTTAACATCATGTTGCCTCATTGCACAAGACAACACAAGGCATGGAAAAGTGGTAGGGTAGAAGAATAGGACTTTTATAAAAGTGGGACTATATTTATATAAAAATAGGACTTCTATAAGCTTATTTGGGCATAAGCTTGAATAACACTGCCAATGATGTTCCAGCAGGCAAGGTGGTATGGAAGACAAGCGATAGGCTCGTAGAGCTTGTCAGAATATGATAAGTGGGTTTCACAATACATCAGGAGATTTCTCAATCCACCAATGTACATGTGAACATCAAAAATTCAGTGGCAATGTGGGAAAAGAAAAGCAGTAGATGAAAATTTTTTTTTTTTTTTTTTTTTACGTGGGCTGCAAAGCAGACAAAAGGAATGGCCGTTGCAAACTGAGAGCATACTGAAAGTAAAAAACCATCTTTGTGGTCTGCATGCAGCACCTCGGTACTAAACATGGAATGAAGTGTTGAACGCAGCTGTAAATCCCACCAGCCCCAATAAAGCCTCTGTTCATACAGCACAGGCACTCAGGTGGGGGCTTCACCTCCTTTGGCAGCATCACTCTGCTGCCATCAGCACTGCCCTCTTCCTGGGCTGCCGTGATGGTCCCCTTCTGGCATGCCAGCTCCAGGACAAGGACGAACTCATGCAAAGATGAGCTTATCTGTCCTTTTAAAGTATTCTGGCACACCTCGAAAAGCATGCAGGTAGGGTAAAAAGCATCAATGGGATGCTTTAAAGCCTACTCTTCTAAATCCCTGTTTGTTCTGACACAGAGCATTGCCCACTAGCAGGCAGCACCAGGAAAACCCAAAATACCATCTGCTTTTAAAGTATCCACAGGAAATCCCTGCAAGCAAAGAAACCAGCAGGCTGTTAGACTTTACCTGTGGGGTTCTCTTTACAAGCTAATAGGTTCCTCCTCATAACATTGGCTCACGCCCAAGTGAGATGTACTTCAAAGGAAGAGCTTCCCCAGCAGGGACTCAAAGCTGGAAGTGCTGTGACCAGCAGGGACAGGCTACTACGGGACCCTTGTCTCCAAGTCTATGTTGCTTTCACCCTTTTGAAGAGTAAAAGATAAAGAAAAGAAACTGCAAGTGCCCATTCTCTGCTATGTTTTCTCATGGCTATTTCCCACGTGATGAGCTGAGGAAAAACGTCGTGTGTCTTTTTGTGCGGCCCCAACCGCAAGAAGGTGCTGGTGCAGCCCTGTTGCAATTAGTCAGATATGTCTGCTTGTTGCTGGAGGCAAGGAAAGAAACAACATGCCAGTGAGGCTCCTAAAGCAGGTAACATGGAAAGCAGCTGTTTATCCAGTGCAAGGAAGTAAAATGATCATTCATCAGAGCTGAACTAAGATCTTCTGTACAGCCTCGAGGTGGACCCAAGGGAGCCATGTGAAGTTACACATGAGGTAAACACGGGAGTTGGCTGGAACTGGTGTGATGCACTGAAGTGAACTCCTGACCAAACTTTGCATTAAAAGGAGACAGGGGAAAACTCACATTTTTGGAACACGCTAAGAGATCTGTCCCAAGAGCTGGATTTGAAGTAGGGGACTCTCACTGAGTCCCTCTCCTTGAATCACAAAAAACCCCAAAACCACGAATTCTCAAAACACCTTAGTTGCATGATACAGGCACTAACCTCCCATGGTGTCTATCCCTCTTCTGGGTGAGGAAGAAATGTTACACAGAGGAAGCCACCACCACTGCTCCTTCTGGAAGTAAGAGAGGCTGTGAATGTATGATCACCTCTTCTCAGGCTGCCCCTTCTGCCACTACTTACTCAGCCCTGGGTAAAACACACAGGGTATTTCCCACCAGCATCAATGGATGGCATGCTGGAAAACATCAAGACGGGCCTTAGATTTGCAGGATGCCAGAGGAAAGGGCTTTATATTGAACAGGATCAAATAGCAGGACAGACTAACTGAGGTGAGATATGAGGACACTTACTCAGGGCCAAAGGTTAATGCCTCCCCACATGATGAGGGTCGGTATCTGAGGAATCCAGAGGCCACTATGCAGCTACTGACCTTTGCCCTGGGATCTGAGAAGCAGTGCTCACCAGCTCTCGGGTCGGGCACGTGCCATAGCAAAGACAGTCTGGAGCAGAAACTGAGATACTGTTGCTAGAAGAAAGCGATAACATCAGTAAACAGACCGTGATGGGGGGAAATAAACTGGCTTATGGGTTGGTTTGTTGTAAGCCCTGCTAACACCAAACTGGAGCATGAGGACGGTGCCCAAAAGACAGCAGGCTCGTGAGACAGTGTCTATGTAAATGACACCTGTAAAGACATAGAGGATTAGCTTTCCAGAGGATTACCTTTCCAGAGGATTACCTTTTCAAATTGAGTGTCTCTTTTGCTCTCCCAACAGTTGCTGATCCTCCAAAGGAGTTCCTGGTCCTCCACGGGGCTTTTCAGCACATAAATAACACTCCCTGGAGGGTAATGGAGCAACTCAGCTCATGAAACATAGAATCATAGAATCAGACAGGTTGGAAAAGACCTCTGAGATCATCAAGTCCAACCCGTGATCCACAACCTCCGCAGTTATTAGACCATGGCACTAAGTGCCATATCCAGTCTCAGAAGTGGACCCCAACAGGAAAAAGGGCCCTTTTTAGGGGCTGTACTGCTAGTGCCAGCTGCCCTTCTGCTGTGCCATAGGAAATATGGTGGCAGTGTATAAATAGCCTGGTTGCTTTTGACTCTCGTGTTGTGAAGTTTTGCTTCCTCTATTCCCCATCAGATGTGGGAGCTCTCCCATGTGGCTGCTGCTTCTGGTCCAGCATCCACCACAAACCCATTCAGGTACTACTGTCCAAACAAGATGGGGGTTGAAGTGCTGAGCAGGCTCTCACTACTTGCACAGCCACCTACCATGGCACCCCACAGCACCCAGCACCAGGGCGGTCACTGTGTGCATTCCAGCTGATGCCACAGCCTGGAGCTCTGCACCTGTTCCAAGGTGTCATGGGAACAAGGACAGACCGGGATGGCCACTGTGCCTGGGCGCAGTGTGAGAGCATTTCCACAGCACTGGAGCTGCAGCACAATAATCTGGAGCAGCTGCTAACATTTCTCCTGTACCCCAGGAGTGATCAAAGGCCTGCAGTGGCTTCACTTCTGCAGTGTTACTAGAAGAATGGAACAGTGTCAAGGATACATAGGAATTTCCCTTTTATCACAGCTGTAGCCACAGAGCATTTATAGGAAGCAGAAGGGATAAGTGATATAGCTATCAAGTATTTTCCAAAATCTTTTTACAGACACAGGCAGTGGTTCAATTCTCTCCCTGTCCTTAGGCTCTCCTTAGGGATCCAGCAGAAGTGCTGTACCAGTTCTGGAAAAGTGTGGCCAGATGAGGTCTTTGGAGGTCAGGTACTGCTTTGTGGGGCTTGCAGTGAAGCGTTTCACTGAAAGTGTAAATATATCATAGTGCAATCACTGCTAAGCCAGAAGTTGTGAAAGTATGAAAGCAAACTTTGGTCTTTCAAAGAAGAACTCACGAAGAACAAGTCCTTAGCAAACATAAAAGTAATCAAAATAAAACAAGAACACATTATTAAGTGTTTCATTGTTTGCCAAGCAGCTTACATGCACCAGTGGGAGCTAGGGAAAAAAGGTCTTTGCACAGAAACTTTTAAGAATGCTTATTATACCACACTTCCCAACAAAGCCCAGGCTGTTATCATGGCGGTGATCACCCTCGTGCAACAAACAGGATCAAAAAGGTCACAAGTGCTTCCATATGAATAATCCCTTGGTCAGTAAAAGAGGGAATCATGCAGGCAATGCAAGGTTAAGGCGAGATGTAATGCTCATCGCACTGGGTGTCCTTGAGAACTATACTGTGACACGTGATGATGTGAATATAGAACAAAAAGATGCTACAACAACTAGTAGAACTGTTGTCCAGTTCAGCTTACATCATTTGTTTCCACACTGGAAAACATAGCAGGAGGAAAAAAAGCAACCTCACTTCATGTATAGCCCCCTGCTAAACACTACACAGACCTTATTTCCTAGAGTTTAACAGTGAAACTAGAAGTTTTCCTTGATGTGTTAGTTTATCATGTTTAATGGCAAAAATGGAAAAGAATTATTAGTCTTAACACATGCTACCAGAATCTCTAAGCTAAATAGTTGAAAATATGCAAGTAGGTATTCCACATGCAGGACAGACACATGCTATCTTATGTGAGTTATTAAAGGACTAGGCTGAAAATATGCAGACTTTAAGACCGTGTTTTAAGAAATTTTAACTAAAAACACATGCAGGGTATGCATTCTAGCAGATAATTACACAGAGTGGAGCACGACGCATAGAGAAAACAGAAACTGTAGCAACATGCACTTTTTATCTAATAAATACATGTATTATAAAAGTACTTCCAATTTTCTTTTTTAAAAAAGCAAACATTTAGGCACTGCAGGTCACCCACCTTTAGAATCTCCCTAATCTAATCTATGATGTGTAAACACACCCAGACTGAGAAAATTCAGAATACTATTTTTAACCTATTCCCTTGTCCAAACTAAAAGTTTGGAAAAAAAAAAGAAAACCTACAAATGTCCAACAAAATATGAAACCTAGAAGATGGCAAGGCCAGTCCTTCTCAATCCATGGCTCCTTCTCCTTCCAAAAACTGGGGAGTCTATATTTAAAGGCCTCGCACATTTTCTCATGTTCCCAGGATACTCAGCAATTTGAGATAAAATGAGTAAAAGGGTCACCTCTTTACCTGAAAAGATCGCTGACGAGTTTTGTTCAGGTAAGGAGGCCGTTAAGTACTTTCTTTACCTGAGATTTCTGCAAGTTTTTAAAGTAAGAATCCTCAGATGTCTGACCCACTTTTCCTGCAAAAACTTGAATCTAACTTTATATAGTTTTAATCCATATTATTTGTGTCTGGATACAGGGGACAGGGAACAAAACACATGCAAGTAAAAGCGTCCCTTTACTTGTCTGAGAGGACTAATATTACTATAAAGCTCTGCAGCACTGATACAGGAATCACAAACCTCCCTTAGTTGCTTTTGAAGATGTTCTGGTGTGCTTTACGAGCTTTGCTAGAGAAGGCAAGCTTGTGCTGATAGGATGGCAACACTCACTACTTGCTAGTAAGGCCAGGCTGAAACTTCATGGTTTTTTTTTCCTAGAGAAAGAACTGAGATCACATCTGCATTTTATAAAGGCTCCTGAACAGTTACTGATCGACAATAACCAGCCGCCAATGCTTTGCCTCTAGAAACTTGCATTGTTTTGCAGCTGGAGTTGCTAGATACCAAGTCCTCATAAAAAGTCTGGCTAAGTCATTTAAGCTCTGAAAATGAGAGCTGCACTCCCCTGAACAGCTAACAGAAATTGTTACTAACAAGAAGTGGATGTGACAGGCTCTGGGCTATATTATTTGCCTTCCTTTGTTCTTTAAAGGATACTCATTGTCAGCTCAAAATCTGCTAGTATTTCCAGCTTCTGTGAAATAAGGCTATTTTGAGTTAGTAACTCAGATGTGAATGGGAAAAAAATGCATTTTCCTATATGTTTTCTGAGGTTTAATATAAAATCCGCAAATGCATTAGAACAGTAGGGTAGGGAGCCAGAGGTGCTACAGAACTTAAAAAGTCTCATGTGTAAAAAGTCTTCACACTATTTGCTGTCAATTAAGGTGCAGGGGTGGGGGGAAGGACTTGTAAAACCCTCTAGCTCTCTCCAATTTCTCTGACAAGCACATTGGCTGCATTTTATGAGGACTGGTCTAGTAGTAAAATTACAAGCAAGGTTACTTTTGTCTGTTACCCCAAGGTTGTTTGTTATCCACACCGTGACGGGTGCTGGGGGCTTGGGCATGTAGCAGGGAGGGGTGCTTGTTTTGCCTCGTGGGTGACAGAGCGCTTTGCCTGCCTGTTCCTAGAAACACGAGTCCTTTTCCTGTTCAAGCTCCCTGTTCTGTGAATTATGGCAGGTCCATCAATCCTTCTTTCACAGTTGCTGTTGAAGGCTATCATGTATCAGACTAGTGTACTCCTGCCAGAGAGGCTCTTTGCACTTGCTTGTCTGCCCAGGACGGGCACCACTGACACAGTCTTTGCTTAGCTCAGGATTATGGAGAGCTTAGGGCACACACCGCTCTGTTCCCAGAGCACATGAGCAAACTGGATGTGTTCTGAACCCAAAGCAAATGAGCAAACTGTGCCTTCAAACTCCCCACAAGATGCTGGATTGAGAAGAGTTACGGAAAAGCTGGTTCTGGGGTGGACTTGGAGCATGGAATCTAAGGGGTAGGAATCAGCCACTGGGCAGCAGAGCCTCTTCACGGACTGGAAATAAAGGGTCTCTGAATGCCCCCTGCCACATCAGATTCTTCTCTACTCACCACATTTTCACCTCTCTCCATGCTTATGCTCCTCTGTTGGAAATACAGTAGAACGAGGTCTGTAGCTCAGACATGCAGCTAGTATCTACTTGTCCTCCAAAAAACACACAGTATGTTTAAGCATGATTGGTATGGGGAGAGAAGATAGGAGCTTCTCCTGTAGCAAGAAAGTAGCAATCAGTTACATGGGAACAAGGAGGCATGGAGGTGGTCATTGGGTTTCCTTCCTCCACGTCACACCTGCAGGTACCAACAGCTTGCAGTAACGTGCAGATGGGGTCTAGCAGGATGAGTGTGCCCATAGTAACTACAGCCAGGCTGCAGTTTGCCCCAGCTTCCCCTCCTTGAGATGGAACCCAGTCACCTTACATTTTGCTGTTCAGGGAAGACACAGGAAAGCCTAGTGACACTCAGTTCACCTTCCAAGGAGCATTTTACGCACATTACAACACCCTACATTTGTCCTGTGGGGCATTCTAGTTAGCTGGAAATTTTGGGGTTGGGATCAAGTTGGCTTGCACTTATTCCTGAGCCTCTTGATACATTCCTACCTTTGAAAGTGGCAACTTTTCCATCTTCACTGGATACTCTTGCAAGTATCTAACCAGAAACACAAAGAGGGTCTCTTAGTAGGGTGTTCTACAGGTTATGGTCCCAGCCCTAGCAGCCACTAGCCCTTTCCCTGGGTTAGTGCAAACTAGTGTACACCCGTCGATTTCAAGAATCCTGCAAAGATAACTTATCACGATGGATCCATTAACCCCTCTTGGAATTGCATAACCTGCTGAACTATTACCATGCATAGAAAGCCAAGTGGCGTATTAGAAGAGATAAAATAATCTGCCAGGCAAAGGACATTGTTGTGGCTGAGGAATAATGCTCTCTGAGGGCTTAATTTCAGGTCAATCTCCAAAGACATAAAAGACTATACACTTCAAAATCAAATGGGGAGAACTCAGTATAGATACAGGACAAAAGCAGATGGTTTAGGACAGGTAGACCTGTGCAGAGTGGTGTAAAAACGTGGATGGTCCTAAGTGTTTTATGAGGATCAGAAAAGAGTAAAAGTCACTTGTTGAATTTCATTAAGGACATTGTCCCTTTCTGGGCTATCAGTGTTAGGAAATATATACGTTTTTTTTCAAAGTGGAGCAGAACCTGATAGTGAGGAATTTGAGCCCATTCACTGTAATCTGGGACTCACACTGAGGCAGAGGAACTACTCACCAATCTGGGATTTCCTTTATTCCCTCCTTGCCTCTACTGCAGTGAGTTTCAACCCCTGGAATGGAGAAGTGGAAACTATCCTGGGTTTTACACCTCGGTGGGAAAAGTTCCGAGACCGAGCACCCCCAGCCGTGTGAAGCCGGTGCCCTGCTGCCGGTACCTCCGGGCACGGCGGGCCGGTGGGAGCTCCCTGGCAATGGGCAGCAGCACCACCCCAAGCCCCTCAAGGCGCAGGCCGCCCACCGGCCCGCCTTGAGGTTCACACGGAGCAGCCTTTATCCCGCACTCAGCCCCTGCCGGGTCCCCGCTCGGGGGTCGCGCTGGGGCCGTCCCGGCGCGGGGCGGTGCGCGGGCCGCGGTGGCCGCGGGGCGGGGCGGGGCGCGGGGCGGTGCGCGGCGGGGCGCGGTGCAGGGCAGCCGCGGGCACACGTGGCTCAGCCCCCCACACCGGCGCTCCCCGGCGGCGGGCTCGGCCAGTTCGTACCTCGG
>JAWWES010000041.1:58123746-58261407 GCA_035583135.1 Lophotriccus pileatus
CACGTGGCTCAGCCCCCCAAAAAGGCGCTCCCCGGCGGCGGGATCGGACAGTTCGTACCTCGGCCCCTGTAGAGCCGCCGCCGGTCCGCTACGTCCAGTCGTCGGTGAGTGCCGGAGCGCAGGGGCCGCGGTTGGTTGAGAAGCGGCGGCTCCCGCCCCCCTGTGGAGTCAGCCCCAGGTCCGGGGCGGCCCTACCTGCCGGCACGATGAACCTTACAGCCGAGAGCCACCGCATCCCGCTGAGCGACGGGAACAGCATCCCGCTCTTGGGGCTGGGCACCTACGCCGACCCCCAGAAAGTAAGTCCGGGGGCGCCGGGACGCCCCGCGCCGCTGGCGGGGGCAGGTGGCTGCCTCCCTCGCTGCAGACCCCAGAACCGGGGCTACCTTCCTCCTTTCCTCCCGTCCCGGCTGCTTCTCGTTTTGCTCCTTTCCCCGTGCAAAGTTTAAGCCCCAGCTCTCCCGTGAGCAGAGCGGGCAGTGCGCGGCGCGCAGATGAGAAAAAGATGGGAAGAAATAAAAAAAAAAATCCCGCCCAGCCTGCGGTGTTGTGCAGCTGCCCCTGCCGCCCGCCGCCCCGCGCCGGTGGGCGCACGGGAAGAGGACGCGGGGTACCTGGGGTCGGGGCCGTGCAGATCAGCCTGGGTTGGGAAGGGATGTGACCCGCAGCGAGCGCCCGTTCTCCGGCGAGGCAGCCGGGAGCCCCCGGGTTCCCGGAGCCGGGAGGGACGGTACGGCCGGGTCCCCCGGGTAGCTCTCTGTGCCGAGCGTAGATAAGATGAGGGATTTCGGACCGTCTTGCAGCTGGCCTCGACACTTTCCAAGGAATGTTCCTGAAACAAAGACCCAAATTCCTGCATCCTGATTCCTGCGGCTCTCACAGCTGACTGCCAGCGGCCAAACCACTCTCTAATATTCTGCATCCTTCGGTTTTGCGTGTCCCGGGCAGGCATCCCGTCTAACCGTAGCTGGTCGGCTGCGTGGAGGCTGTGGAAGCACACCTGATGCTTCTTCCCTCTGCACACCTGGGAGCGCAAAGGCAATTCTCCAGCCACTGCCTTTTAAAGATCTCCTAAACTACCTGATCTTTCAGCCTGATCTTTGTTTGTTTGAAGGGGTGGAAAAGGGGCATCGTGGCCAGAACCCCTCTTGTGTAATAGTATCGGCTGAGATGCAATATTGCATGCATGACTCCATATACCACAGGTATTTACAATTACCTTATTAAAGAAAACTCTTGATTAAAACCATTTACCAACCACTAAATGTACTATGGTGTATAAATAACGGTGTTGAAGATTTTCAAAAAACACTGTTGCATGAGTGATGCAGACAGAGTGTAAGAAATCCCCAGGACAACAGTGCTGGTTCACACGGGGAGAATCAGCAGGAATTCACAACTTCAGAGGCTGGTCGTCATCCCCCACATCACTAGACTTTCTGGAGATATTTTCAGCTAGAGCATTCTTTGAATAAAGGTTAGCAAAACAAAATTAAAGATCTCTAACAGGAGTTTTAATGTAGCAAAGCAGAATGTTGCATAATTCAGAGACAAAATAGCTTTGAGTGAACTTGAAGCATTTCTTTTTCATACTTTTGTATTGTGCCCCTAACCCTCGAGTTGTAATTTTACAGTAGTTTTAAGATAAGAAACATGCAGCTGCCAGCAGCCGGGCTCCTGCCTAGCTGCACTTCCCCCCTGCAGCCTGGACAAGCCGTGGTCCGATGCTGTGGCATTAGCCAAGGCTCAGGCAGGGAGCCCAGAGCAGCAAGTAACCTGCAGGAGCTGAGAGGGGAGGTGAATGAGAATTCCGCTTTTGGAGAGAGCTTCTCGGGACTGCTATAACCCTGCTAAGAATTCATTCTACAGAAATTCAGCTGTCCCAAAATCAACAGAGCAGTAGTTCTGCTTCTTCTTCCGCCATCCTGCAAAATCCTGATGTTTCCTTCATCCTCCCTTTGGTTCGAGGTGGCCTTTGTATGGAGCTCAACCAATCAAAATGAATGATTTTTAGGTAGGGCTGGTTTTCAGACGAATCAGACACAGGTAGTGACTTTTTGCTTTTCTCCCTTGCCTCCTTTGTTTTCTGCTAACAGAAGGTGGGGAGGACAGGATGATGCAGGCAGGGCAGGCATTGCTACGGCAACTCCAATTTAGAGCAATTGAAGCTGCTGTGAAACTGTACCCTCAGTGGGGATGGGTGCACATACCCAACCCCCCGTTCTCCTTCCCCCCGCGTTTGTAGGAGTTTGATTTTCTGAGCTGTCTTTCTCTTTCTGCATGATAAACACGTTAGAAAGTTATGGGTGGGAGGAGGAGCTGAGAAGAGGTAGAGAAAGCAGCACTGATAAGGCCCTTGCCACAGTCTCATTTTCGCAGAAGACCAGGTGAAACAATGTATGGTTATCTGAAGGAGCAAGGCTGGAGCTTCACACTAGGCTTAGGGCTTCTATTTGAGTCGGGGAACTTGTCACAAAGAGCAGCTGGGGAAACGCAGTAGCAGAGTGCTACGGGAGTTGTTGCAGAATTGCGCTGCTGGTCGGTGATGGGGCCGAACGTTTAAATAGGTCACGGGCTTAAAATTTGCCCATCTCAAAAAGACTGCTTCACTGATAAGAGGGTTGGGAAAGGGGGCGGGGAGGAGGCTTCTATCAACACCTTGCCGTGGCAGCGGAGTGCCACTTAGCTGGGACAAGCTGCTTTGCTGAGTCCTGATTTATGCCTGGTGCGATTTCCGCCGGGATGCCTGGCAAAGTGTCTGTCCAGTTCCTCCTGCCTCAAGAGCTGAAAGGCTTTGTGGCAACTCGTGACCGTTTCGAGGTTTATCTTAACGAGTGCGGCTATAAACTAGCGCTGACACGTTTCCTTGAAAATGCTTAACTGTAGCCTTTTGTGGCTGAATTGCTTAAGAAACAGCATCTGAGCCACCCATTCTCCAGCGGTGGGGGCAGGCAGCTGGTGGCAGCAACGGCTCAAGCCGTCCCCAGCACTCTATTTCTGCTCATGAGTCAGATCTCCGCAACTTCTAGTCATTTTGTGCTTTGATTTAAAATACAGAGCTATTCATTTGTCAGATTATTCATCTTGTTCTTGGAGGCAGGTTTTGGGGGGTTTTGTTGTTTGTCTTTATATTTTTTTTTTCCCAAAAGGTTATTCACCCTGGCACCTCCACATCAGAGCAGCTTGTCCAAAACAAATCTGTTTTCTCAATGTTGCACTATAGCCCAGTAGCTCGTAATGAGTCCGGCGTGTTCTTCCTGAAGTGCAGGAATGTGCTCACTGGTTAAGCAAACCAGGCAGATCTAGTTAGCCATGGAGCAGGGAAATCTGCTTCTCCGGCAGTCAGTTAGAAGAAAACAAAGGCAGGAGGCCAGCTTTCACGTTTCAGGCTTTGTCTGGATAAACTGAACAGCAGTGCCTTCAAAACTGAAATGTGTCAGCAGCTTGCCTTGCTCATCTTAAATAACTTAATTGTTCTCCCAAAGACAACTTTGGGAGATAAGTCATGCTTCTCTGATTGTGGAACACTGAAAAAAAAAAAAAAAGAAAAAAAGAAAAAAAAAGAAAACAAACCTATTGACTGAAATTTGGTCCCCTGTACAAGTTTACTGACTCAGTGTAGTACATCAGTCAACTGGAGCAGAGCTGGACCACTGTGGAAAAGGTCTGTTTGATAATCCAATTGATCTTAATTGAATGCTCTTTCCCCTTAGATGTAAGAGAGCTTTTCTTCTGACTTAATAGAGGTCAGGATGACAACTCAGCTAAGTCTTTGAGACTGAGCAGTGCAATGCTGGGGGTTCCTTTTTGCTTTACCAAAGCAAGAAAGCACAATGAATCCATTGGCTATCAGCTCATCTGCTAACAAAAGAAAGAAGTCTTCACAGGATCATGGAATTAGTCATAAATTTGGGTTGTTTATCAAGAAAAGAACCTAACTTTTTTTCAGCTTTAATTGGTGTTCCTATTCTTATTTTTAAGGGAATGTAATAATTGTATAACTATAAAGTTAAGTTTTCTTTTTGGTGCAGATCTCAATGCCTTTAAGTTGGTTTTGCATTCTCCTTCACACATGGAAGAAAATGTGTGAGTTGTATTAGATTCTTGACTATATAAATTAGGCTATTTATCCTAGCCAGGATGGACTGAAGTGAAAAACTGGAAATCTCAGTCACTGACTCCTTCCCCTATTCTCTCTTTCCCAAATATCCCTTCTCCTCATGGGTCTGGGTGGGAACCACAGTGGGAACAGTGAATCAGGACTATCAAGGCACTCCAGACATTTAAAATTAGAGGCCAGTTCTACCTCTGTCTGGCTCTGTGGATCCTTCTGGCAAAACCCCACATGTGGAGGAGTGGCTCTGCCAAGGCCCCAGCAGATGCACCGTGTCCAGCTCTCCCTCCCTGAGGGCCCCCAAGCCGTTGACCCAGTTCTCCAGGGTATTAAGTAGATGGGGGAGGAGGGAGAGGGCAGCCCCACAAGGCAGGGTGGTAGAGGAGGACAGCCCCCTTGATGAGCCTGTGGCATCACCCTGTGCTACAGCAGAACCAGATCAGCCCACCCTGGGCTCCCACCACCTCCCAGCATTGATGCTCAGTTCCCAGCTCCACCCATCAAGTGGTACTGGTACCCATCTGGAAGCTGATGGCATGTGGGGATGAGCAAGCTTAGAGGGTAAAGGTGCTAAAAACACTCCCAAATCCTGGAAATCCTATGCCTCGTTAAAACTGCACTTACGCCTGCTTCACTTTATAACTCATCCCTGTCAACACAGCTAAGATCATCAATCCAGCGTCTCCACATAAATACTTGCTGTTTCCCTGGAAGGTCAAGGGGCCTTGGCCACAGCTCCTCTCCTACCTTCCTGTTTTGACTGAGGGAGGACAGGGCTTGGAGGGAAGGTTGTAGCAACCACACTGTATACAGGCGCTGCTTCTGAAACATAAGATTGGGCAAAGCAAGAATAGCACTGGGTGAGGGCTTTTGGCAAGTTGCAACTTAGCTAAAAATGAGGTTCTGAGGTAGCCAAATCCATTCATGAATTGGAAGCAGTTTTATGGAATAGTTTCAGGCAAAACAAATGGCAAAGCATTTCATTTTGGGCACTGGCAGTACAAGCTGGGGAATCAAAGAATTATTAAAGCAGTTGGAGGTAGCAGTTGCCTTTCCCTGAATAGCCCGCTGGTAAGGAAATCCACATGGGCGGTGGGAAACCAGATTCAGTCCTCCTCTCAGCCTCTGGGGATTAAATTCATATCACACAGCTCAGGAAAATAACGTGATCGTGGGGTATGTGATAGCTAGAGAGAGGCAAGAAGAAACATGCACAGGCTGGAGCGGGAGGAGCACCCTCCCCATGGGAAAGCACACTGCCCACCAGCCCCACAGCTCTGGATGCTGAAGAGCTTGGTATGGCATCCGGCCAGGAGGGAGAAAGACCCATTTCCCCAAATCTTTAACTACCACAAAGTAACCCTTGTGAGTGCCCAGACAGTCTGGGTTTTGTTTAAGAAGAAATTGCTGGTTTGAATCAGGGAGAGGAAAAGTTCATCCAGGGCTCCTGTATCCAGTCTGAGTGACCAAGTAAAAAAATCTGTTTTGCGTAAGTAAAAACACTGTTTTGGCACCCTGAATTACTTTTTACACCCAAGATAGAAGCTGAACAGAGTAACTTTTCGTTGTACAGGTCTAACAGCTTCTAGAGCTCTCATAGGATCATTTATGCCAAAAGCTCCTCGCACAAGGATGTGCATGCACAAACTATTTCAATCATTCTTAACG
This sequence comes from Lophotriccus pileatus, assembly GCA_035583135.1. Lineage (NCBI taxonomy): Eukaryota > Metazoa > Chordata > Aves > Passeriformes > Tyrannidae > Lophotriccus > Lophotriccus pileatus. The sequence goes on from JAWWES010000041.1 coordinate 58,129,529, forward strand.
GTGCTGGCTGCACCCCTGCTGCAGGCTGCCTGCCTTCAGAGCTGCTGTAGGCTACTGTTAAGTCAAAAGAGGTAAGAAATGATTTGTCCCCACGATGTGATCTGGATCTTTCAGCTGCCGTAAGGGAGGCACTACAAACAATTTAATTCCGTTTTCCTCCTGGTCATCACTGGCTTCTGAAACATGATCAGCTGGAGACAGCAATGATTTCAGGTGACTTGTAAAGAAAGTCACCTGGCCTGACCCAAAGCTACAGAATAGAGCACGTATTGAGAGTACCAGGGAGAAGTGACATCTGAGATCTCTGCAGACAGAGTTGAGCTTAAAGGTTTCTACTTCTTGATCTTTTCTCTATAAATTTCTTCTCTGACTCAGACAACTGTCTTCCTCCTGAGGTAAAACTCCCACTTGTCTTCTAGATTGTTTCTTGAAAGAGATGAGAGAAGCAGTGGTAAGGGCAGGGATTGCCCTAATATCCAAGTGTTCTTACAGCCTTACCTTATTTCCCATGACATGCTATTAAAATAAATATGTAAAATACCTCAGTCCATTTAATGTGAATGATTACACATGAATATGTGTTTGAACTCAGCAAGTATTGAGTCTGAAGTTAGCTCTCTGATGAAATGATCTCTACAAACCTACATGAAATCATCACAGAAGTGGGCCAGGGAAATATTTTGCCTTTTTCTCCCCTAAAAAAATATTGAGAACCTGATTTGAACAGATCTGGGGGAGTCAGCTGGGATATTTGGCTATGGAGCCTTGTATTTATGCCCTGAACTTAAGAAAAGTGCAAAGTTCCCAAAACAAAGTAATTTCTTTTGAAGCTGTTGGGCCATATCCCCACTTTAGAGTTCATTTCAGTAACCACCACCGGCTTTCTCAAGCCATTTGGTTTTTAAGCTACAGTATTACCTCATGCAGTATTAGTTCTTCTTGTCTTCAGGGAGGGCTTTGGAACAGCAGAGCCACAGCTACCCGACACGTAGCAACATGCGGTCTTTCAGGGTTGGGATTTCTGAGATGTTTCAGAGGGTAGCCTTATGTTCCCTTGGTATCTGAGGATATCCTAAAACCATGCTTCCAAATGGAAATTTGTGCACTTGAGTCAAGGGCAGAAGGGAAGGAGATACATTACAGCATCCCAGGAAGACAACTGTGCCTGATCTGCTATGTGTTCCCAGAGGGCTCCTGGGAACAGGCCTGCCTGTTAGTAAATTCAGCCTAGCCTTCACACTGAACAATACTTATCCTGAAACCATATATCTGTAGCCAGATTACTCACGAAGTCGTGACTCAGTTATTTTCATGCTTGAAGGATTTAAACCATACTCGGGTGATTCTGCTTGCACAGACTGCAGATGGCATGCCTTTCCTTCGGTGGCTGGCATTCTGGTGTTGAGTGATGCCCTCATTGATTGATCTCTCAGTTTTTATTCTTTATTCCTCTACTAAGTCAGTTACTGGCAAGATCCAGTTGTCAAGGGCAGATAAAGGCAGGATGTCTAGGTATTGGATCCCCAGATGGCTTGAGGAGGTGCAGTGGCAGGCATCACCTTTTAGCAGGCAGTAGAACAATATGGCTCTTGGGCAGGAGCCTGTGTGAGGATTCAAGATGCTGTAGTGACTCTGGGCTGTAGTATTGCCTTAATCCATCCCTCCTCTTTGCTACAGAGATGGCGAATATGCCAGGAAGTAAGATAAGTCCTTCCACATATAAGATAGCGCTTTCACAGATTTTTCGCATTTTTTTTGTAGCAAAGAGGTGAGGGTATAGAGTAGAAGAATACACTAAATCAAAAGGGTCTCAGACAAGTTCTGATTTCATCAAGGCCTTTCTCTAAAAACTCAGTGTTGCATGACACATTTTCAAGTTCCTTTTCATATGTGCTTTAATGGCATCTTTACTGCCTCTGAAAAGCACAGCTCATTTATCTTGCATTCTCCTTTTCTCCTCCGCCATACAACTCTTCTGTTCTGCCACTGGAGCAGTCTTTCTGCACTTCTGTGTCTTCAACACTTTGCCTTCTTGCTGTTTAGCATTGACCTCTCCTCTTCTTTCCTGCCTGAAACCACCTCTTGACATCTCAGTCTCGGTGCTACCTCTCTGTAATCGTGTGTTATACAGTGGAACATTTTTAGCTTTCATAACTGCAAGATTGCATCTTGATCTCATTTAGAAAGGAAAACTAAGAAAAAAGAGACCACCTAAGAAAAATCAGGTAATTAGAAAAGGTAGATTTTTTTTCTGAAACATGGCAGACTCTAAAACTTCTAGCTTTTGTGTAAGAACTGTACTTTAACCATTAATTTCAAGTTTTAAAATTGGAGTTGGCAAAATGACTTACCACTCTGTCAATCTGGAGGAAAGACTCTTCCCCGCTTTCTTGAGGACACACGCATTGTTCTTGTTACTTTGCTTTGCACAAAACCCATGGCTTTAACACATTGCTGATTTTGCAAAATGCTCATTTACCTCCACATATATTCTCTGCTGAAATCTCTGTGGTTCTTCATTTCTATGAAACCTGAAGCTTAACAGAAAACAAATTGACAGTATTACTAATCTCTACTTTGTGCCAATGGCTTCTGTTTCCAGTTGTGAACACAATTAGTGCCTAATCACGCATGGCAGATTAAAAGTTGCACTTACTGAAGTGGTCAACAAGTAAAATTCCTAATGAGGATGGGCCCAGCATTGTAGATGAGTATGAATGGAAGACTAGCTTTCTAGCTACATAGTTCCTTAACCTATGGAGGACTTCTAAGCAAAATGGCCACAAAATTACTAGTCCTGGAAAATGGTGGATTTTTTAGTTTGCTCTGAGGAGCAGATTGTGCTTAGAACAACTTCTTTCCTTCCCCCTTGTCCCTACCACCTGAGCACACCTTAAATTAAAAGTCTTCAAAAAAACTCCTTGTCTTAAAAAGATAGTACCTCTAACCTATGCTGACATCTCAGCTGCTGTGTGGAAACACTTTAGACTACTCCAGGACCAAGAGATGTACACCCCTGCGGAGCAAAGGACTTCTACTAATGAAACTGCTGACAGCCAGATAATTGCCTGGCCTGGTGCAGTGATGCCTGCTTAATCCAAGCAGGGGGACTGCTTCCTACAGCCCACCTGGCACCGCATCATTTGGCTCCCAAATGTGGTACCAAGATATGCAGACTTGGACACTGCAAGAGCACTCCAGAGGACAACGTTCTCAGAGCAATGTGACATTTAGGAGGTGACGATTTTTTCTGGGAGTCAGTACAGCTTTTGGATGGTGGATATCAGATGCCAGCATCACCCACCAAACTCCATGTCTGCTATGACATAAGGTAGAGTCATGTTTAATCAGTCCAGATCCAAAACTAATAGAGGGTTAATCCAGATAAGCTTTTAGGACAGTAGCACTACTCAAACCCAGTCACAGGGATTCTTGTTTGAAAAGTAACCAAACAGAGAACACACCTTTTCCATTCCATAGCTGTGTACTGCAGTGACTATAGCTGTTTCAATACACCCCTCTTCCAAAAACTACAAAGCTAGCTGTTACCAATGCAATGATACTAAGGCCAAATACTGGCACCAAAAAAATAGTAAATTTTTCTTGCCTTTTTCTCTCACTGTCTAAACATGCTGGGTTTTTTAACCCTGCTGAAGAGTCACAGGGAAAGCCCTCCTATCTAAATAAAAGTTAAGATTGTTTTACAGAAGGTGGGACAGGGAATCACTGGCATTATTGAAGACTGGAAAAGCTGAATCCCTACGAGTAAGGAATTACCGCAACTGAAAGATACGCTTTTTGGCAAGAACACTTAAAGCCCAATTTTCCAGGCAAAGCTCCATTTTTAAAATGTCCCAGACTGACTCCATACGTTAAATATGGCTGTATACTCCCATGTGTCCCTGATTCCCCGCAGTCCTCCAAAGAACAGCATAAGCATGTTCTTGCAGCTCATGTGGGAAGCTAACATCTGGGTTGTCTCTTTGGTTGACCTAAGAGGCCAGATTTGTCAAAACTTGAAAACACTGTGCAGAAAATGCCTCTCTAGGCTTCATTAAAGCTGCCTTTTTTTTTGGTTCAGCTAACTAGGTGGTGGAATTCCCCAAGTTTTACATTTGCCTTTGCAAACACTTCGAACTGGCGCCAGAAACCTCTCCCCTTTAACTCTAGGGAATGAAGCACAAGAACTACTGGCAACCTTCTCTTCTCTTTTATTGCACAAGCTGGTGCTTTGTCTTCCCCTTGTACCTCACACATCCCTGTGATTGCATTTCTTGTCTGAAGGGTGTTTTGGTAACATCCACCCTTCCAGTTAGATCCATGCTTTCCAGGGCTATTGTGTCCTCCAGCTCTTCAGGAAACTTTCTCAGTCCACTCCACTAATACTGCAAGCATGGGAACCCATGTGCACATCATTTGCTTGGTTTGCTTTAATCCTCTAGCTGCCAGCAGAGAGGCAAGGCAGCTCTTTAACTTCCGTTTGCATAAACCGAATTTGCATCAAGTGAAAAGTTGCAGCGATCCTAAAACTGAGGATTCTGCAATCAAGTGTTAAAAATAACTCCAGCAACTTCTGCCAGCTACAATAATAAGGCTTTCCTAAAGACAGCTTCAGCTAGATACTAGAATAACAATGTCAGAGGAATTCTAGAAATGCTAAATCTGCAGCTATGCAGTCTAATTTCTGTTGTACGGACAAACCTCACGCTTTAGGCTACTGACAGAGCATCAGGTTAGAGCAGAAAGACATCCCTTGTTCATGCTCATTCACAGTGTGACACAAGGCCACAAGTGTCACCATTCCTCTCATCTTCTCTGGAAATGTGTATTTGTTGTTCTCAATCTTCCAACTGCATGACATATAGCAAACTTCTGGGCCAGCATAGCAGCTCACGGCTCTCAGCTCTGTTCTCTGCCTCCATTCCCAGCTCTACCTGCTTTTGCAGAGAACCCTTTGCTGGGTTTTGCTTCCTGGATGGTGGCTGCCAATGCTTCCGGGGAATGAAAGCCAGATTTTCCTGTGTTTGAGAGAGAGGGATGTGCTGGCAGTTGCATTTTCCAAGAAAGAGGTGTACAGTACAGCTTCTCTTTTACAAGGTTAAACAATTCTAAGAATGTACCCTTGTGTGGCTCATATCCTCTGGCTTTGTAAACTCAACCTGTGCTTTCCTGCAGTGCCTTCAGTACACATGCTTTCTATGCTCTGTTCCTAACATCTTCAGCCAATCCTTCTTGCCAGTTTGTCCGGAAAACAGGCAAATGGAAATAAGCAATTGGGCTTCTTGAAACTTGCATAAGAATTTGTGTGTGAGTGCCGAGCTCTGGTGAAGGAGGCTCTGAGCCCAGGAATGTACCTACTTTCTCCTTCCTGTGTTTAGCTGACTAAGATTCCTAAATAGCGGCTCCACATCTTAAATTATAGGTTAGGACTGGAGCACTTGGCCCACGGTTTGGATCTCTTGTATAATTCTGTTGCAGCTAAGCTCAGATTTTTTCCAGAAGATGGCCCTGTGTCTCCTAACACCTCAAGTTTTTCCTCCCAGGACCATTACTTCCAGCTAAGGGACTGGATGACATTGCACTAACCAGGTGAGATGCTCAGGACTGAGGTAAAGGGCACTTCCCCAAAGCAATTCCCTGAAGTGTTGCTTCCTCAGCTCTCATGTGCTGCTGACACTGGTGCAACTCCATAATGCTGCATGTGTGAAACAAGGCAGAGCAGAATCTGGGAGACTGAGTTAGACTGCTTTCCTTCACTCTATGGACTAATAAAGAATAAATGACAATAGTGATGTTAACACATAAAAGCAATGGCATGGTTTTGCAAGATTACAGTCTGCCTCCAATGTGTGCTGTTAGTTTTATCTTTGGAGATAACCCTCTTAACCAGCTGGAAAGCCAATGGAAATTGCTGACCAGAAAAAGATGCTACAGAAAAAGCAAAAGAATTGGAGGGCAGCTGAACTGTGGCACTTAAATAACAGTAATAACTTGGACAACCACTAACACTGCTGAGCAAATACTGTTCTACTTGAGAGGGAAGAGAAAAATTCATGGGCATGCCTGCACAAAAAAATATTGTCCTGTGGCTTGGTCATATGCAATCATGAACAAAACTAAAACTGTTCATTTGCTACAGTAGGGAAAATAGTTTTTGACAAAATGGGATGTGATGGAAGGTGCCTGGAATAAACATTAAAAATTAAGAAAGTTTATGGTCTCAGAGGAAAAAGAGAGCAGACCCTTTCAGACAGACAGAACTGATGAAGCACATTGCTTTTTCAGACTCACAGAAAGTGGTAGCTGTCCAGTTGGCTACTTCATCTATGGAAAAGGGGCCAAATTGCTGCTTCATTTCTTCCAGTGAAGGTGCATATCTGAGTCTGCTCCCTCAGCCCTTCTGTTCCATTTATTTACCATGGAGCCTGAAGGAAACTGATACTGGTTTAATCTGCCATGTGTGGCGGTAACTCAGCAGGTTTACAAGCTATTGATTGAGAGAGGGAATAATTGTGTGTGTTGTTTCCTTAAACTTTATGATCTTAAAAATAACAGAAATGCTATTGAAGAATTTTATTAGTGATTGAGCAAGTCATTCTGGTCAACCAAGCAGTTTTTCTTTTATCATAAAACATGCAATAAATTTAATACCTTTTTTGCACAAATCAGTGACTGACTGTAAGAACACTGAAGATAAATGTCTGACTTACAGTGTACAAGTGGTTATAAAATTCCAGTTCTAAAACAAATCCTTGATCAAAGTAGCATGGTTGTAGGGCACACTGATTAGAAGCTGAAACATTAATTATTGCTAAGTATCAAGCATAGCTCTTATCTACACTTAAATAAAAAGTAATAAAGAAGCAAACATATGTCTTCAGGCCAAAACCAAAGAGTCCTGAATTGCTACTGACAAAGCACAAAGGGTTTATGGTATGGAGACATTTCAGTACCTCGTCTGGTATTTCTACCGCTCTATGTTTGAACCATGCTTATTTGAGAATGGCACAAGAATAAAGGCCTACCTGGAATGAGTAGACAGCATAGGCAACTGCATTTTACATAGCATACCCTAGTGAGTATAATCTACAGTAAGGAGGAGGAAGAGGTCTGGGATTCCAAGTAAAGGTGGCTGCTCTATGGCCAAATAGCCTGGGAGATACTGTTCTTTCAGCTGCTGTGGTTGGAGTGGTGCCTGTTCTTATACAACATAGTCAAATCATAAACTTCTATCTACACTTAAATAAAAGTTGGTTTCCAGTTGTTAATCTCTGATCTGGTCACTACTAAAGACTTTAATTCCATGAAAGACAGAAGAGATTAAAATACCTCAGGCTGAGCAGCAAGGTAGAAGGGAAAGACAAGGTTTGTACCTTCTCTGATGGAAAGATGTTTGAGCAGTGGTGATCTGAGTCATCCAGCTTTAGTATGGTCTGTCAGGAAACAATGGAACAAGATATGACACTTGAGGGAACACTTTTAAAAAGCAGCAATACCACAACATGACTAGCCTGTGCAACTTCTCAGCACAGTTTACCACAGCCTATTGCTGCAGGATTTGGAAGGATTAAACACGTGAAATGACAGAAATGATAGTTTCTCCATTAGAATGAAAATTAACATATGGTATAAAGTTTCCAGACTCACAGATGTCTCAGAACTTCAGCTGGGATGGTTCAATAGATGCAGAATTTTCCAAAAACTGTTCCCTACGTTGCCTTGCATTTTTATATGAAGCACCTTAGACCAGAACCTGTCAGAACTAATCTACCACATCAGATTAAATGAACTAGTGCAATGAAAATATTTATATTTAATGTAAACCCATCTCCGGCCATTGGTAATCAAGGCCTGATCCAAAAAAAAACCTCTCCAAGCCCCTGAAGAATAAGATTATTCCTTGAGATGGAGGAGTCTTTCACGAGATTGTTTGTACAGATGTAAGTGCCTTGCAAAAAATTAAGAAATACGTCGAAGTCCAGCTCCAACGTAAGTCAGCTGCTTCAGCCAAAAGCATTTGCAGTAACTGCAAGCTTTCTCATTTTTCTGTATTCTACTCTTCTCCCAAGCCTGCAATTGTCCTGTTTCCTTATATGCAAGACTCCACCTTTCTCCACCTACCCCTTCTGCTTTTCTTGCTGATCAAAGTGGCACTGGTGTCTAAGAAAAGACACAACTCAGTAATCGATGTTTCCTTACTTGGTGGAATTTGGTTTACAGTTCAGGAAACAACAGGGAGCTGTGTCCATGCACTCTCTCAAGAGATGGGAAAGAAGAGGGAAAATTCTGGTACCAGGTTCACACCCCATTTTCAGGCTCTTCAACAAATGGGAAAAGTAAAAAAAGAAAAAAAATTCTTAAAATCTGAATTAAGGTTAATGCATCACTTTCTTCTAAATGTTCTGCTTTCATATACTTGAGTGGCAAAAGTCAAACAGGCTGAAGCAATCTAAAAGTCACATTGTTTCAAAAACCAGGTTTCAGAGAGTTTTTATCAGAGGTTTCACTGACTGCAATTTGGAAATATTTCGGATAACTAATCATCACTTAGACTTGAGCTCACCAGACCTCTAAGCTGAGTCCTGTTTTTCTGTGCTGATCAGTCTGAGCTCTGCAACTGCGGCTGCAGCCTCGTGCTGCTCACTGTTGGAGCAGAGGTCCGAGGTTACTGTCATCAGTAACAGCAGGCTTGTAATACTCATGTCAGAGCTTTCTTCCTGATGCCTTTCTCAAATCCTTCCTTGCAGGTTCAGGCAGGGACAAAGCGGCGAACATGTTGGAGGTTGTCACTACTCCATGCCTCACACTTCTGTAATGCTGCCCAACATGCCCCAAGTGAAAACTAGCCATTGACTTGTCCTGAAAGGCTGTTAGCTGCCATGGTCTTCATTACATCCCACTAACAACTAGGAAAGGCCCTGGCAGGGGCCGAGCGTGCTTTTGGGAGGCTCCCACAATAAAAGCAGCAAAGCACTGAAACAAGTGTTTCGTTGTCTCTCTCAATTAAGCAAACAGTATTGCATCATCACTGCTGTAAATACTGTAGAGTGCCAAATTGTGCCATTTTTGCCTCTGAGCCCTCACTCATGTCTGTCATAAATCAGGGCAAGCGTGAGCGGCTTTGCATTTTAAGTAACCTCTAGGCACTGCGTGCTGGAGCAGAAAGTCCCCACAAGCCCAAACAGAAGTTGGTCCATTTGTGTCCAACAGCAGTCAGGCAGGATGGGACACTGAAGAGCAGATAAAGCAGGCTGGGATATAGTCCTATTATCCTAGAATAATCTGTCACCAGCCCACAGCTCTGGGTCTGAAAGAGAGAGGTTGACCCTCATGTGCCTGCAGCAGTCCTTCATAGACCTTTCTCCCATGAACGTGGAAAGGAAGATCAATGTCCTTAATCATTGAAGTATCCTATAGCAGCTATGAGTTTCACACCTCTTTGTGATGGAAGAGCAGCTGTTTATTTCATGGCAAACTCCTGGACAGCCAAGCCAGTGGCAGCTGTGAAAGGACAGCGAGGAGGGAGAGCTATTGCTGTGGTGAAAAGTGGTCCTTCCTAACAACACTTATTGCCAGTCCCACTTCTTGTCTTCCCTTGGCATCAGCAGAACCAACAAGTCTGATGTTCTCTTCGTACCATCTCATTTCCAGATGTCTCTGACATCTGTTTTCTTCATAGGAGAAGCAGTGTGGTTTTGGCCCTGCACTTGCAGGTAGCAGAATTCAACTCTTGGCATTTGTTGCTGACAGACAACAACACAGCAGAGCAGGTTGACTCCCTCTATTTCACTTTTTCTTAAAGTGAATCAGATGTCTCTGTCACGGCAGAGCAGTGCCCACAAAAAGGGTGGGAGAATAGCCTTGCTGCATGTTGTTGAGAGCCCGTGACCACCTTAGAGCTGGTCTCTCATTATACAAAGTGTAGGAACAGTAAGATGTTTTCAGTAAAATTCCAGCATCCAGAACAAATAATTTCAGTTACCAGTTTTATGCTTTTTTGCTTGGTTTAGCCTACGTGTAATTTTGCTTGCCACAGTGGCTAATGGAAAATATGACTGTTATGAAAAAACAAGCTTACTCCGAATTTTGGCAATGATGAGTAAATATATATGCAGTACACAGTACAAAAATATCATTTGGACTTTTTAGGACGTTTCTTTGGCTCATCTTAAACTGAAGCAATAAAATGTATATAAATGTATGTTAAAACAACCAGTGGTTCTTAACAATAAAGAAACTGTCTAGAACTGGGAATATCAGTAGATAGTCCTGAGCTATCACCCTTAGGCTTCTGGTACCACCAATGGCAAGTTGATTTGAGGAGAAAGAAGTCAAATCCAAATTTCTGCACTGCTGAAAGGTCTAAGGTACTCAAACAGCCTCTGATCAGCAGGTGGTTGACCAGCTCTGCTCAACCAGAAAGTCATCTTCCACTTGAGTAAGGAATTTTATCAAATGGCAGTTGTAGGAAAGTTCTTGCTCTCTACATAGGAATTTCTGAAACAATTTTCATATAAAATACATTCAGTTCTACTTTCTGAGGGTTCTAGTACACTCTCTTTCAGAGACACAGAAAATTTTTTGCTTTGCTGCTTTTTCCAGTCTAATTCCACATTCACAACAGTTTTGAGTAAAAGTGCGCAGCACTTTTTTATTTAGAAGTTGAAACACAGCTGTCTGGGGAGGTAAGGGATGGTCAGACTGGATGGATTTCAGCAGGAATCTTGCGCATATCTCAGTGGCTCTATAGCATTGAAGGGGAGGTGAGCAGGAGGCTGAAGCTGTGTTTATTCTTCTCCCATCAGACCCCCAAAGGCTCCTGTCTGGAGGCAGTGAAGATTGCCATTGATGCTGGCTACCGCCATATCGACGGTGCCTTTGTCTACCACAATGAGCATGAAGTGGGACAAGCCATCCGGGAGAAGATTGCTGAAGGGAAGATCAAGCGAGAAGACATTTTTTATTGTGGCAAGGTGAGAAGCTGTGCTCAGATTATTTACACTAAATCCAGGATTTCCGTGAATGGTCTTTCTTAAGAATGCTGGTGGTCAACATCTGGCATGTTTCCTTCCAGACCCAACATCCTTTATTTTTCTTTCCTAGCATTACCATAATGCCTCAGATCTTTATGAACACTAGCTTTTCTGTTAGGCACAGGAATCACTGTTGTTCTCTGTTTAAATCTCTGATAGTAATGGGAACCTTGCAACATCCATTCTGCTTAGTGTTGTAGGTACCTGCAAGTTAAGACCATCGCTACACTCGACCGTGCTGCCTAAACTGTTACTGTAGCACACATTGTGCTGTCACACACATTTTTATAGCCACACGCTGAGCCCAATCTGGACAATGATCCCGCAAATGAGTTATTTTCTGTTAGAGCGATTCCCTGTACAGGTTTGCCACGAGGTTGCACAACGAAAGGGGTGGGAGCAAGAACGTGCATGCCAGCGTCTGTGTATGGGAGAGCTGCAAGTGCTTACATTGGTATCACTGCCAGAAAATTACTCATCAAGCTACACCCTTAGTTACTGTATCACCTGTCATTAAAAAGTTCTACAATGATGAATCAACTTACTTGGAGAGAGGATGTCATTACACTCCTGCTCTAGAGAAACAAGGCTGGAGTAATGCATGAACTAGTTAATACTTTACAGTCTTAGCTGTAAAAATTGACTGTCTCCTAGAAGAATGAAATCCTTTGTCCAGTGAAGTGTCTTTTGTCCAATGACAAAAGCTGTTACAACTACAATGACTATATCCCAGGTACAAGAAAGCTCATTGCACATTGCAGAATAAGGGTTGATGGTTCCCATCCAGTTTTTAAGGGAGTTTATGGCCTCAAATTGCCCTTCCTGCAGTGCTTCTTTGAACATATTAGCCTAATATTTTCCCTTTCTCCTTTCCCAAATAAGACGTAATCCACAGAAGTTACTCAACAGACTTACAAATAAACACTGTTCCTAGAGTGAAAGATCCCCTGAGATAAAACACTAGTTTTACTGTGAGCAATTTAGTTAAGTTCTATGACCTGGGAAACTAAGTTTTGTATAGGGTAGTTTAGAGACCAAGTGGATTTTCAGCAGCTATAGACCAAGTACAGCAATTTCCAATCTGAAACTTTTCCAAGTTTCCTGCCTGATTCTACTGGTAGCAACCTTCCCATCCTCAGAAAAACTTCATGTCCTCAAATTTTCTGCCTTTATCAGGGAAGTTTCTTAGTCTCTTGTATGCCAAATATGTTGATTTGGATCAGTGAAAATATTTGATTTCGACTGCTTAATAGTTTCATTACTGCAAATTATCAGTAATACTTCAAATCAAAACCACCAAGTCACGCCAAAAGGTTAGAATCAGATGTCCCAAAAATTTCGAGTATTTTAACTTTTTCACCTTCTTTCCTTTCAATTTATTTTACCATAACAACCTTTAGGTGCTGTGAAAGCACATCTCCCAGTAAAATTTCCAAATTTACTTTATTTACTAAGCCTTTCTATATTCAGTTGTCTGATCCAATCACCAGATGATTCCTCTAGTTGATAATCACTACTTAAACATTGAATTACCCACAAAACTGCAGATCCTTTAAGCCATAGGGCTGCAACACAGAGTATCACAACAATCAATGCCTGTACTTCCAGCCTGCCTTGTGTCCGTGAGATGGGACACACATGGATTTACCTTATTTTTGTGTCCTGTTTGTGCTTGACAAAATTTCAGGTGCCCAGGGTGATATTTCATTGTAGCAATTTTGTAGTCTTTAAGTTTAGAGTTCAAAGGCAGAAGTGGAAAATATTCTTCAACCTATTCAATTCATCACAATCCAGGATTTTCACAGGTTTCACTGAACATTTTCACAGGATCTCTAAACTTCCCAGAGGAAGAAGTGGGAATGGATGTCCCTTGCCCTATGACTTTATGTATATTTAATTCTATGTACCTCACAAACTTATGTATCTTACAAACTACTGACGAATACCAAACCACCAGTAGATACATCAGGCATTGACTGGTAAGTGACCGACAGGAGCTGTTGCATTCTTGGAAGCAGTCAGCACAACAGAAGCTGGGGGGGTTTCTGCCTTACTGACATCACAAGTACTGCAAACTCCCAAGACCCTTCAGACTCAAGCCCCTCATGCAGACCTGTCCTTAAGCAAAGATGATGCAGACAGAAGGCTGATGTGTCAGCAGGGACTAACAAGAGCAGCCCCGCTGAGTGGCAGTGTTACTGGAACAGTGACCTGGTGTGATCAGGCTGCATCTGCCAGTTGAAATCATCAGCACTTGCACTTGGCTCTCACTTCTGGCTGGCTGATCAGGCAGAGCAGCTCAGCATCCAGAAATTTTAGAGGTTTTATATCAACTGCCAGCATCTCACTTGGCTTATACAGCAAGACCTTTCTGGTCTCCTCTTTCATCCCAGGATATTTCTTTCATTAAACTAGAAGTAACATTTCCAGGAAATGTGGTGTCCTAAAATGCCAAAGCCAGCTGGCAGCTTTGACTCTTAACATCTACATGGGTTCTACTTAGGTAGATAATACAATTACTTGTACAAATCATGAAAACAGTTATGAAACTCTCAAGTTTCCATGGCATCGATGTATTGACATAGTACAAATGTTTGCTGTTTTTAAAGGCTGTTTCTTTAGAACTCTGTAGTTTTTTTAAAGGGAACTATATTCACTGGCAAGTGCTGAGCTGAACAGCACTGAGCTAGAAAGGGCACTCGGAAAAAGTGCTTCTAAACTAGTATATACCTCAGGTTATCAAATTTCTAAAACACAGTAACAAAACAAACTGAACATGAACGGTCTACAATTCCCTACTTAAATACAAGTTAAGCTCATTTTACATGTAAAATGCTTAAAAAACACATTGACCAAAATCTTTCAGGAAATCCAGTGGCACAAATTAAAACTTGAGAACAGGACCTCGGCCCCATTACTGTAGTACACCTCAGCCTCTTTCCACTGTCTACTGACCGTAAACTCCTCACACCCTGCAGCATACAGCTGGGGACAGCCTAGTATGACTTTCCAGGTGCCAAACCTTGTTTTGGATTGTCAGCTTAGGGCAGGGTCAGATGCGCCTCTTTCAGTACAACTCAACTTCGGGATAATGTGTTCTTGCCTCTGCAGGCAGAACTGAGCAGATGGTTTTCCCAGAGAATAACTTGGTTGGAAACAAAACTAAACAAAACAAAGCCAAACATCTTCAATACCTTAAAACTAACCCAGGCTATGCTCTTTAAGACCTGTAATCAACATCTTCTCCCAAAAATGGCAATTCAAGCTTTTTGTGTCTTAAGAACAAATTCATCCTACACCTTGGCATTCGGTGGCTGTCAGATTTGGAGGCTGAACTGACTAGACAATGCCCATACCAGCAAACAGCTGTTTTTTCCAACAAACAAAAGTGACAAAAACTTCAACATGACTCCACATGTCAGTTTTGTGCATTGGAAAAAAAAAAAAAAAGAAAATAGCCCAGCTTACTGTGTGCATTCAAATGGCACTTTAAACCTTCTACTGTAGGTTAATTTAGAGTTTTGTAGGTTTTGACTGCAACAATCAGTTTACAAAGGGCTCTTGGTTACTAATTACCATACTATGGTTTTATTCTTGCAAGGGATTTGCATCAGCAGAGTTCAGTTAGAGGCAGTATTGAACAGTGACCAACTAAGCACAATCCATAACCCGAAAAGGAAGCAGTTGGGATTAAAGAGGTTTAGACTGCTTTAACTAGTCACACCTGCATTGCAGTGACTAAACACAAATACATCTTTTGGTGAGAAGTAAATGAAAACTTCCCTAGGTCAGTCAGTCACTCAGGCTCCACGGCTACAGGAGAGAACCAAGAGATTGTCTTTGTGCCGGGTGCTTGGCTGTTCAATAGCTAACTCACGTGATCTGAACTTCTGCCTTCAAGCATAAAAATGACCACAGATTCCTTGTGGGAACAAAGTTTTCTAGTGAAAGCATATGCTTGGAAAACAAAAGTAATCTGCCTAAGTTCATTGAGCAAGAGTTTGTAATATACTCGGCTCAGAAGAACCTGTGTTGTAATAACCAAACATGTAATGGCTTTACTGAGTCAACACTACCTCAGTCCTGGCTGAGAACTCCTGTCTTGACCTCTGCACCTGGCTCTGACAGAGGGCAGGGTAAGGCCCCTCACCTTTGCCTTGCAGTGATGTAGACCACAATGTCTTTGCACTGCGCATAATGGGCTCTGTCAGAAGGACAAGAGGGATTGAGGAGTGAAGGATTGAGTGTGTGTTGGGGGACTTCAGCTGGCTCACTGTTCCTGCTGGCACCCAGAAAAGAGCCTGTGCTTGCCTCCCCAGCTGTGGAATACCTGCCACCCCCCAGAGCTGGTGCGTCCCACGCTGGAGAAGACACTGAAGATCCTGCAGCTGGACTACGTTGATCTCTACATTATTGAGCTGCCAATGGCTTTCAAGGTAAAGAGAAAAATTGCTTGAAAAGAGTACATGAACTTGGCTCATGGCACGGTCTCTGTCTCGCATATTCCTTGCAGCTTCCAGCCTATATTGACAATTGCACTTTGGCCAGATAATGTTTCATGTATACTGCATGCATGACTTTCCGTGCACTACCCACACAAAGAGAGGCGCATCACGGTGTGAGAACAGTAAATGACAGTTGTTGCTTGAAGCTTTTCTACTGGAAGGACAGGTCTCCTAACTGGGGCTAGAGTACTTCCTAGCCTGAAGAAATACTGTAGCTGGAGCAGTGTATGTGTCCAAATCCTCTCTGAGCCATGAGGAGGGAGTCACTTGAGGAAAGAGGTTATACAAAGCAGTAGTAGGCAGGGAGAAAAGTTTGGAGTGGGAGGGGGGCAAAAGCCACCAAGTTGGTTTTTTTACTCTGTCCCAAATCAAAGCCACCGGGCAAATCATGATTGTGATGTTAATCTCTGTAACCACGGTACTCCTCTCGAACAACTTCAGTAGACCACAGTTGGTCCCAAGTACAGGTTGTCCAACTCTCTCAAAAGTTAATATCTGATATTCTTTCATGCTGCTGGCTATGGGCAACTTGTAGGTAAAACCTTTGAAGGCAAGGAGCTCACATCAGAGTTTTATGCCTCTCGCCTTGCAATCAGCTCTTGTAAGTCCACAAACTTTCTGATTTCACAGCCCTTTCTAACTTGCTTTACAATTTTCCTCTACAAGCACATGATTTAAGGGCAAATGAAATAATACTGAAATGCGAAGTATGATATTCAAAACATTTCAGTGGTTTTGAACTAATTAAGTCCCTCCTCTTAGAGAGAATAAGGTCAGGCAATTAGCTGGCTAATTGTTTCTGAGAGATGTTTAAGCTCTAAACTGGGCTCTTTTTGCAAGGAAGGTAGTTCTCTGATTATTAAAATCATATCTTGCTACAGACTCCAAACTACCAGAAGTATCAGATAGGAAGAAATTTATCAACAAGGCTATCACCTTAGATCTGCAGTACTTTTCCCCTGAGGAAGCCATACCCTATTAAGACCTGTACAGGACTAACCAGACTCTAATACTAAAATTTTATTTATACAGTCACATGTATGGAATCCTTTTGGGTACATTTTTGAAAATTTCCCACCACTAGCAATTTCCTGTTTCCCTTTGCCTGTGTTTGTATTCTCTAGTAGTTCATTCTCCCACATAGTGAAGGTCATTGTCTCACAATATAAAGATATAGACAGCTGGCTTTAAAGTAATGTACATCTGACTCCCTGAGGCTTGTATCAACAGTCATGAATTGTTAAAGGAGTAGCAGACCTAGAGATTCATTCATGTCCCCCATGAGAGGAGAGAAAAAAAGAAGTCACTTTCTGCCTGAAAAATATACATTTTTTGTGCCAAATACAAAGAGAAAAAACCCCATGCTTTTGCAATGGTGACAGGTTTCCTTCCTTTGCTCCCTCTCTCAAAAATACACCCATCATGTGTTTGATGCTTGCCTTTGGTGAGGAATATGCAGGTGTGATACTAAGAAACTCCTGCTTTCCTCTAGTCTGCAAACACTGGTGCTTTCCTGTCTCCCCCAAAGCCTTCTAACAAAAGCAGTCTCTGCTTGGAACCAGTGAAGTACCAGAGACAGGACTTAAAATCCTGCATTTAGGACTTTTTGTCCTTCCTGCCTTTAGACCCCAACAGTGGTGCTCAGCCCCTCTAATCAAGCAAGGCAGATGACTATCAGGAACAGGTCTCCTGCTGGCCACCATGTGCCCTCTGCTTGGGGAGCTCATACCCACCAGCAGATTTTGTAGGACACTCTGCTCAGATGACTGAGTCATTAATAAGCAGGTACCTGTGCATTAAATGATCTGTAAATCCCTTCCAACAGAATTATTCCATGATCTGGAAGAAAAAAAGGTATTTTAGCCTTACACTGAACAAGTCTCATCTCAGTGTGTTGTCATTTTGAAAGAATAACCCAAGAGAGACCAGTAGCCTCACTATTTGACTACATATTGCCTTCTGCTTATAGGATAGGCATTCACAAGTTGTTAAAATTTTCCTCTTGAGAAAGCCTGCTTGTCAAAGACCATTTTATGAAAGCAATGGGATGTCCAGACCTGCCTTCCTGCATCTGTGCTGGTGAGAAAATGTTTATAATGGGAGCAGGGCTTTTCCTCTCAGGGGTTAACAACTGCTGTGTTTTAAATAGGCAAGTAAGTTGTCTGATATCTTTTGGAGTGCCTCCAGACTTTGAACATGACATGATAAGATGTGATCCCCGCATAGTGGCAGTGACTGTACAGCGTCGCCACAGTTATTTCAGTGCTCATGGGGCAACATGGTAGGAAGTCACCTTACATTCAGCATAAAGTGTGAGGCTACCTCCAAGAGAACTGCAAGACAAGACAACAGCATTAGTGGGAATGACTGGTATGGCGTAGTTCATGAGAAACCAGAGCTAAGAAATGTGACCAACTTCCGAAAGACCTTTTCAAAGACCCCATAATCACCACCCTGTCACCGTCAAAATGCTGCCTTTCTCTCAGCACTTTATCCATCTGCAGACAGTTCTTCCATTCAGGAATTCCCTTGCATAAAAAGGTAGCTTGGCAGACGAAGTATTGCCTGGAAACTATTGATCAGAGGCAACTGTACTTCAGAACCTTGCACAGTTCTGTGGAGGCAGGAAGCCCTAATGATTCCCCTATAAATCCACGATAGCTGACTCCACTTATCTCCATCAAGAGAAGTTCCTCTTCAAGCACCGTTCATCCTGACTGTTCATTTTTTAGAACACAAGTGATAGAAATAGAGCAAAATGAGAGGATGATAAATTAGCTAATGTAATTGCTGTCTATTTACTACTATAAAAAAATGTTGAACAGAAGTTTAATTAATTAGAAGTGGAACAGAGTAAAAAGGTCCTGAATTCAGACTCATCCCCTGACCTTAAAGTCCAATTGCTGTATGTTGAACTTTCAGTCCCTGAAGAATATGTTGAGGTATCATGGGGATGAATGGTTTGTTCCAAAATACCATGGTGGGGGCAGGAGGAGGTGTAAAAAGGGCTTTCCCACCTCACATTATGATGGCAAAGTTTGCCTTCTAATAGGAAAAAAGGTACCCAACAGCCACCCACTTTCTTCTAGTCAAGATACTCTTTTTTCCAGCAAGACACAGCAACAAAAGCAACAACTTGTCTTTGTGGAATTCTTTAAGGGGAAACCAGCACATTTGGAGGACAGAGCCTTATGCCCATAACTTAGACCTTGGCCCTCTGAAACCTGAGACTGTGTTTTCCTTATGCTCACTTTTCCCATTAAATGCCTTGAATTTGAACTTGACTGACTCGGGAGGTGCTAGGAACTGATCACATTAGTCACAGCTGCATGTTCCCAAGGAGTTACCATGTCAACATCTTGTAGCCAGGCCTTTGAAATGTAGCAGTCTGATGTCAGATCAGATGGCAAACATCAATGAAGAGTTTTTGTTAAAAAAAAAAAAAAAAAAAAAAGTGAAATTGTGATCAGACAATAGAGAGGGAGGTGTTAATGCATTGCCTGTAACAGCAGTGAAATGACCAGCAAATAAGAGAAAGCTGTGCACATGAGGTAACAGCTCATAACTCATCTCTGAAATCTATAGCGTATAGAGATCACAAGAAAGAGTTTCTAGTGCCCAAAGAAAGGGGATAATGCACTTAAAAGGTTATCTATGCATGTAACCCTTTATTCCTAGTAGCTCTTGGTCCCTTCAGCTCTTGGGAACTGGACTGAGCTGATACTCTCTCAGTGCCTAGGACACAAGTAGAATCAGGGGAAAGGCTAGGAAGAAAAGAGGGAAGAAGAAGCAGAGAATTCAGGTTGGTACTCTAACCCAGCCCTTTGGAAGGGGACTAGTCCTTTGGATGCCCCAACATAAAGGTCAAAAGTTTACTGAAAAACAAGGCCATCCGGGAACTGCTGAGTGTATGCTCATGTGACAATTCAGGAGTGTGTCCAAGGGCGATCCAGCAGTCAAGGATGTGGTAAGCCCAGCATGAATGACCTATTGAACTTAGGGTGTTTCAGAAAGCTTTTCAATAGTTTTTTTGTTGTTGTTTGCTAGTAGAGAGTCTGTGGAAAAATCTTTGCACTGAGGGGTGAAAAACTCCTCTCTAAAGCACAAAGTGTGTTCTACTTTTCAGCCTGGAGATGCGCTCTACCCAAAAGATGAAAATGGAAAATTTATCTACCATGAGACAGACTTATGTGCCACTTGGGAGGTAAGCAAACACAACATCCATCCATATATGCTTTAAAACCCAGATCCTCATTCTCAATTTTACCTGTGGTTTTCATAAACATAGTTGAAGCGTACTGCCAGGGCAAATGGATCAGGTTCTATTAGCTTCTGTGTATGCATTTGACTTCTGTCCCTAAGGATGTTGCTTCTTTCTATCATTTAATTATTTTTATAATAAAACAGAACCTTGTTGAAATATCCAACATCCACATTCCTTCTTTCAGAAAGTGCATTCTACATTCGCTTCTTGAGGCTTTTATCGTTGGGTTTTTACCAATCCTTCCCCTTTATCAGATCTTTACAGAAGAAGAAAGTTGGAGCCATAAGAGTGGATCCTTTAAAAAAAAAAAGTTTTTCACCTTCAAGAAAAAACAGAATTTGCCCTGAAGCTCAACATAAAAGAAACCCAAACAAACAACTAAAAAAAAAAAAAAAAAAAGGGTGGGGGGAAAAAGGAACCAACCCCTTCCCTACTCAAAAAAAACACCAAAGCCCAAGACCTTGCCATCACTTGCCATTAGAACAAGTTCACTCACTTCTAAATTTACTTATCAGATGGGAACGCAAGATTTTTCTGGTAAGAAAACTTGGAGAGAAGTAGAATTTGCCTGAAAGATTGCATCCTAAATTTGTTTGTGATGTGCTCTAGACCTGTAGGCAAATGTCTCCTTAAGCCTGCTGTCACTTGGTCTCAGGATCTTGGGTGAGGCAGAAAGCGCGATTAGCAATCTCATCACACTTCTGCCTCTCAAGAACATGGACATTCTTTAGTTCATGGCCAGAGCTGGTCAGCAGTCCTTCTGCACCAGGGCTGATAAAAAGCATCGCTAATTCAGCCCAGTTCACACTAAGAGAGGTATCAGGTGCTACTAAATGCTTCACTTCAGCTTGTACTGTCTAGATCTGGACAGTCGTGTCCCAGTTTAGCTCTACTCGAGGTACAGCACAGGGAGATGGAGAATGGTGAAACTCTGAGTAAAATTTCAGTGGGAAAAGGCCTGGAGTGGGACTGAGCTTTCCCTTGGCAGCTGAGCCATGAAGGCTGGGTTTCAGGGGGAACAGGGTCTTCCAAGTTAGCTGCTTATGTTACCCTTGTCTTTGGCTGATGCAGTTCACCCCTCTCTTTTTCACAGACTTGTTGATCAAATGTTGAAAGCAACAGCTCTCACAACACTGTTACATTTTTATCTTTGAGCTGGTGTTTATTGTAATGGTTATGGTATAGCAGGCCACTCTCTTCAGCTAACAAGCCTGGAGAAAAAAAAGTGGTGGTGAGTGCCTGCAAATAGCAACATCAATCTAAATAAAAATGGCTCAACTGAATCCAGATAATTTCGCTCTCTCAGTATGGTGCTAGCAGGCAAAAATGGCTCCAGATGACTATATTTGCTGACTTGTCACCGAGTGATATAAAGCATATGAGGCCAACTAGAGGTCATCAAACACACAGTGCCTCTTACCTCCCTGCTTTCAGCTCCTGTGAGACAGAAAGGAATAACAAAACGAGTAGGAGGGGCAACCAGCTCCACAGTGGACTCTGCTCTGCCTCAAACAATCACCAAATTATTTGTGTGCAGAGTTTCTGGGAGCAAATGGGAAGACCATAGGAAAAGTCCCCCTTTTCCTTTAACAACCCAGCAGATGAAGATAATGAAGATCAGGGCACCTATTCATATCCAGTATTCATAAGGGTTTCTCAGCTATTAGGATTTGTCTAAACGCAAAATATCTAGAATGCCTCTCTCCCCCAACCCTTCTTTTGTTGGTTTTTTTTTTCCTACTTTATACTGTGCTGATGTTTTCTGTTAAGGTTTTGTGATTTGCCTTGCCAGATATTTAGGGGATTTCACCAGAGAGACATTTCATATGAAAAATAGTCTTACAATCAAAAGGAGTAAATTGACTTATCAGGAAAGCAATATGTTTTGTTCATTCTTCCTTCTCCAGCTTTGAGGCACTGCTAAAGCAGCATAAAATAAACAAAACTCTTTGAAAGCAGATGCCTGGCATTAAAGTATCTATATCTTGGGTTAATCTTTCTGCTCTCCAGACATATTCTATCCTCACAGGCGGTATAAAACATTAGGGTTTGGTCTGGAAAGCAGATCAACACAGGAGCGTTAGGTGTTGCCACAGGAGTTTGGACTGTCTGGACAACACCAGCCCTCATGCTAGTAGAGCTGTTACTTCTGCTGCAGCAAAGGGTTTTCTGTAGTCTCAAGAATGGCCTATCCTCTACCTCTCTCTAAAATGCCTGCTACAAGGAATCAAGCCAACATGTGGGACTCCTCTTGTCTTTGCTTTCTTTGCAGGCTATGGAGGCATGTAAAGATGCAGGCTTGGCAAAGTCTATTGGAGTATCCAATTTCAACCGCAGGCAACTGGAGATGATCATGAACAAGCCAGGACTTAAGTACAAACCTGTCAGCAACCAGGTAAGACTACAAGCCAAGAGTAGTGCCTGCCACAGTGCCACTACCCTTTAGGGAATGCGGAGGCACACACGTAGCCTAGGCCGCCATGTACAGAAAGGTGATGTATACTTTGCTGCAGACGCTGCCCTCCATACTGTCAAACTCCCATTTCTAGCTTGAAAATATTACTCCTCCTATTTAGGCTAAAGATGTGTATTTGAATGTGCTGGAGCAATTGCTTTCCTCAGATTCTGCTCCAGGATTATAAAACCAGTGCCTCTGTGGCAAAGCTCAGTAAAAATGTTGAACGCTGAGTCATTGCAGATCTTAAATCTTTGCCATGTACCTTACTTCAAGTCCCAAAGTTCCCAAGACAAACCACTCAGAGCTAACCATTCCTCAATGAAGCCGTGTCTACCTCAGCTGACACCAACCCAATCCTAAGTATCAGGGATCCTGAAGCACTCAAAGCTTCTCAAGTTTAACAGCTGTTAGAAGTTACTCCTAAATTCCCTGTACTTACTTTCTTGTGCCTTTCCTATAAGATATTCTTTAGAGTTAGAGAAAAAATTCAATAACAGGAGACCCCACTAAGTGACTGACCTGAGCTGAACAAGCCCATGAAGATGACAGGCACATCTGAGTTAAATTACAGCAGTAGGGCTCTGAGAAGGCGATAAGTGGCAGCAACACATCCGAATGCCCAATACCTTTGGCTCTAGCATTTGGCAGGTCACTGCATTTCCTAGAAATCATTGGGAAGCTCCTCTGACTCATCTGGCACAAACAAATATCCACATCAGCAGTATCAGAGAAGGGGCCAGAGACCAACCAGGACCAAATTCCCACTCTCAGTGTCTGGCCTGGAGGGCTGGAATTGCCATGGAGTAGGGCAGGGAGGCTGGCCACAGCCTTCATCTCTGTATTTGTCCTGGCGGGAAAGGCAGCCTGTGAGAGGAGGAAATTCCAGCACCCTTCACTGGTATTAACATGCCTAGCGGGTACAAAATGCAATTGCTCTTTCTGGCGTGCCCTAAGACCACACTGAGTATTGCTGCTGCTTCCTGGGGTCGAGGCAAACTGGCAAAAGATTAAGCCCAGCTTAGGGCAGCTAGCCAGCCAGCATAGATGTGCCAGATAGCTTCAGACTGCCCTGCAAACAGTGGTTGCTCTGTCACCTTGTAGACATCCTTTTCCCAGAATCTGAGATCGCAGCCAGAAGATCCCTGCCTGTAAGGGAACAGTATTTGCAATGTGGGAGGGCAGAGCTCACAACAAGGTCATAATCTCACCTTTTGCATATGTCCCCCTCACCTTTCTATCTGGGACAGCTTATGACAACACTTCCCTAAAAACAACATCAGATTAGTCATCCTGAATGCCAGTGGCAGAGAAACAGAGAACTAACCCACATGAGATGGACGCCTTCTCAATCTACTTATTTCTAGTGAGCTTCCCTCACCTCCATCACCCCCACTTATTGCCACCTTTCCACTGGGAGCCAATGGAAGTTCCCTGCAGCGAAATGATAGTCACAGATGTTGATCTGCTGTCCACCAAAAAAAAAAAAAAAAAAAAAAAAAAAAAAAAAAAAAAATCCATCACCCAGCAACCCAGCAATGTACAATTAAAACAGTGACCACAAATTAGGTTTCCCTAGCTTACATATCCTTTCCTGAAAGCATTAGCTGGTCTGTAGCTCTACAGATATTGAGATACCATCTGCTTCTGTATCTGGTTCTATTGATTAATCATTCTTTCTGTGTTACTCCTGTAGGTCGAATGCCACCCCTACTTCACCCAACCCAAACTCTTAGAATTTTGCAGACAACATGACATCGTTATTGTTGGGTACAGCCCATTGGGAACCTCAAGAGATGAATCATGGTAAGTTTCCATGTTACTTTCTATTAGAAGGACAATATCCGGGAAAAGAATAATCTAGTTCTCCACTGCTGGGTCTCTGTGTAAAATGCCTTTGTCCCCATTTTTCAAAGTAGTTTTGAACTTCAGTGTCTAAATATTACGGTTGTGAATGTAAACTTGCCACGCTCCTGCTGCATGCTGTCATCAAAGAAGGCCAGGTGTCTGTATAGGAGGTTGCCTTAAGTCTCCTCTAACAGAAAGCAAGTGTTTGTAACTGGGAACGTGTGAGGCTTAGGTGAGGGAGTAGAAACTAAGTCAACGTTAGGACATCGCATAGGAAGTTGCCTTTGACAGCCCGCCAACCTAAGTGGCAAAGCTTTTCTCCCACCTTTCACACCACTTGTCAAAAGGTGCAGTGTTCTGTTCACAAAGAAGTAGATGCCTCTGTGATTTTACATTAAAGATGAGGGATTTTTTTGTTTTCTTTTACTTCCCCAATTTGTTCCAGGGTAAATGTGTCCTCCCCTCCTTTACTGAAGGATCCTGTGCTGAATGCCATTGGCAAAAAGTACAACAAGACTGCTGCACAGGTTGCTTTGCGTTTCAACGTCCAGAGAGGGGTAGTGGTCATCCCAAAAAGTTTCAATCCACAACGCATCAGAGAGAATTTCCAGGTAAACTCATATTCCAGTGGTACGTGGATGAATCCACTTACATTGTCTTTGCCCCTACAGAAGGCCATTTTTCCATTTCTTTCTGTAGACATACACAAGACTTAACCAATGTCAAACTTTTCTGCATTTGATGCTTTTTGTTCCTTTCACTTAAAGATAACATGATATGACAATAATAGAGTAAAGCAAAGACGAAATTTTGGTGTCTTTTAACTCTCTGGAGTACCTAAAATTCCAGCTGCTGATGTGTCCCAAAGCATCAGTTGCTGCAATGAGCAGCACAAGCAAGGTGAAGTAATCAGCAGGTCAGTAGCCCAAAGTTGCAGGTACTCAGGAATGACTGATTGTTCTGACCAGTCTTCAGGTATGAGACAGCTTTGTTAGGGAAGGGTTGCTGCATATAAGTGTGACAGAAAGGTTCACAACACTCCACACCCAAAAAAGATGAAGAATTTGTTCCTGTGTCTCTGGCAGCACTCAGTACCCACACTACTCCCTACTTTCCCTGGCAACATATTGCTTTCAAAGCTGGTGGCTCAGAATTGCCAGACTACCTTTCCCTTCTTGCAAAAGAGTGTAGGCAAATGTGACTGGGCTTATTCATGTCCTCGAGACTTTACTATAAATGCAACCAATGCGTGGATTTGTGGGAGAGATATGGGGAGAAGGACGGATTGTACTTCTGAAATCTGGAACATGTGAAGGTTGATCATGACAAGAAATGTGAAACTCATTCCTAACATCTCCTTCCATTAGATCTTTGACTTCTCCCTCACTGAGAAAGAGATGAAAGAAATTGAAGCCCTGAACAAAAATGTTCGTTATGTGGAACTGTTAATGTAAGTACAGGAGGAATTCCAGATCCTCACAGAATATTCCTGTTTTTTCAGAGGATTAAAAAAAAAAAAAAAAAGCAGCTTCTTTTTAATATTAACTTTTGTATAAACAACTTTATTTTAAAGGTAAGGCTTAAGTATGGGAGGTCTTTCATGCAGCCTGAATATGCTCCTGGACCCATTGCAAGAAGAAGTGTAAAATACTTGCTTACAGCTCAGGTGCAAAAAGTCCACCTAGTAGAAAGTGACTGCGTTTGGCTATTCCATCTCTACTCCATTTCCTTAAACCCTTTCTGCTATATGTGGTAATGACAGTCTCAGGCAGTGATAAGGTATATCCTCATCCCTGTCTGGCAGTGTGGACATCCAAGCTGAAATTCAAATAGGAGCACTTTTCTTTCCCTGCCATGTCTCACCCTCACTTCCAGTGCTCTGCAAGCCACTTTGCTGCTCAAGTACAGGGCCTTATGGATTGTAAACTTAGTTTTTCAAGAGGCAACCTGCCCTAAATTACCGTAGGGGAGGCTAAGAATCAAGATCACTGCTACACATAACAGGGCTAATTCAGGGAGAGCTCTGCTCCTTCTCACTTCCTTATAAAAGATGATCTGCATGACCACAAGTGGTCAGAAACTTTGTTTTGTCCTTTCCTCTGATGCTGTCTTCTACAGCAATCTACCTCCCTTGTTGTCATGGGGAGTTGTACCTTCTTCTAAGGAAAACAGAAAACCAAACAGCTCATTTGACTGCTAAACCATTTTTAATCATCTGCTCTGAGAACTAACAAGGCTTGATCTCTTGCTGCTTGTCATCTAAAGCTTACCACCCAAGGTGGTTTTGCTTCACCTGAAGGCTGCATTATCCCAGAAGGCTCATACTGATCCAACATGCCCTATTCCAGAGGATGAGGCAGTTTGTTTTTCCTTCAGCTCAAGAGCACCTACAGTTTATGGCCAAACTTGTTTTCCCCTTTTCAGGGCACTCAGTATGTAGCCAAATGCTAGAGATTCATTTCCATGCATTTCTCTTGTTGCCTTGGATTATTTGTGTCCTGCCAGACTGTAGCATGCTCAATCACTAAAAATAATGAAAAGCAGGATAACAACATCAATAGCACTCTAGAATGTTGACCATTGCTCAAAAGATGGGAGGAAATATTGCAAAGAAACAAATAAACCACTTACTGTGCTGCATAACTGATAGAAAACAAGCTAAGTTAAAAGCATCATAATGGAGTTCATCTTTCATATTTAAGCTCAGGTGCTCTGAAGCTTTAGTTTCTTAAAACTTAAAATAGCCTTCCATCAATTAGCAGCACTTAGTTCCAGAAGGCTCCTCACAAATGGCCTAGGAGTTTTTTATGTGACTTTTTGGTATTCAAAATAGTTTGCTGTTACATAGCTAAATTGAGTTATAACATCACTTAAACTTTTAGTGATAATATACACTAAATGTAACCTTGGTGCAAATGCAAGAGTCTTTTCTAGGAAAGGATGCAAATGCCCACAGAAGAAGAATTTTCTAAGCCAACAATCCAAAAAACTACTAAACTAAATGCTTTGCTTTATTAGACTAAATTTGGCCACAGAAGGCCACTGAGGATAAGGAAAACAGGATGACCAGGATGGGCACTGGAAGCTGTAGTTTTCACAGGAGTGCCATGGGAGTGCCAGTTTGGGTAAAAAAAACCTTCAGTACAGTCTGATCTCCTCTATGAAAAAAACCTTATCAGAAAAGTGATGTTGCCATGTCAGGAGCATATATATATGTATATGCCTACTGTGT
Source organism: Lophotriccus pileatus (assembly GCA_035583135.1). Classification (NCBI taxonomy): domain Eukaryota; kingdom Metazoa; phylum Chordata; class Aves; order Passeriformes; family Tyrannidae; genus Lophotriccus; species Lophotriccus pileatus. The sequence continues at coordinate 58,156,866 of JAWWES010000041.1, forward strand.
GTTCTCACACTGAAGTGTCTGGAATTGACATTGCAACAGATAAGTTACCAGTCTAAAGACATTTCCTATTTCATCCAGCAATGTATATCTGAAAAAGTCAAACCACGTTACAGAAAGACTTCCGGTTTGTCAACTTTGTGCCAAACCTTTGGCTGCTGTGATGCAAATGCCAGCAGGAATGGAAAAATCCAGCTTTTCTCTGGCTCTTCCAATTATCAAATATCATATGGGTACCGTGTGCAAATCTGCTGTTCTGATGGCATGAGTGAGCCCATACAAACAGGATATTGCAATCAGTGGAATGAGTTAGCAAGTTAAGTATCTGAGAAGAAAATTGAGGTTTTGTAAAAATATGAGTACTTCAGGAAATCTTAATCTGAAATTGTTTCTTCTCCTCTTAGAGAAATCTACAAGTATTGTGCAGGGCAAGTTTTATATTAATTATCTGCTTGATTTATCTTGCGCTCCCAATTCTCTGTTACGGTTGTTCTTCCTTACCAGTTATTCCAAGCTGCACTGAGTCCTCCAAGTGAATCATTTTCACTTAAAGGATTCAGACTATTGAACATGTGAGATCTGATTAGCAAGCATGCTCCATAGATGGAAAGTAGAGATTATGACACTGGCAACTCAGACATCATCAAATTATACTGAAGTCAAACAAGCCAAAGTGTTGTGGCTTGGTTTTTTCTGTTTTGTTTTGTTTTGTTTTCAATCAAGTCAATCTGTTAATGTGTTAACACTTGAGCTTGGCTGAATATTGGAATGAAATGTTTTGACACAACCAATTCAAAATGTTTGATGCCTTCCAATTAGTTACCTTCAATATTGTGAAATGTATCCTTCCCAGACTGGAGCGATTCACAGCTGGGATAAATGCCAGTATCTGTTGTGTTCTGCTGTAAGGCCAGGCAGCCAACTGCCACAGTACACCTGAGAATGCTCTCCAGAAATTTTTCATTTTGCTAACGGAAAGTGTTTGGCAAGCCAGGGCTTGTGATTTAGCATCACCTTCTCAAACAAATAAGAAAACCCACAACAGAAAACAACTACCTCTCTCAAGCCTGCCAGTAATGGGCAAACAGGGTGTTATTTTTTCACCGGAATTTGACCCTGGGAATTTTCTTCTTGCCTTTGATAATATCTTGGATCGCACATCTTCCCTGAGCACGCAGTTTCTAAAGTAAAGCCTGAAATATCTCTACCTTTGGTCATATGCAGCCATGAACATCTCTTTGTCTCCCGAACTGGGTCACCCCAAAGTTTCTTTGTAAATTCCCTGCCACTGATGCTACTAACCTGGCATAGCATCTACATGTAGGCTGAGCTAGAGGGTAGCCAGACCTCGCCTGGATATGGTAGTCACTTGGGCACTTGTCAAGCACCACCCAGACCCAGACCTGTTCAGCTCTAAGGGCATAAGAGAAAGTCTGATGTTTTGACTTCTGCTTCACACTTAGACGCTTACCCCTTATTTCTAGGGGTCTTTCTAGACACCTGAACAAAGAAATCTTTGCCTTCCACAATGCACACATAGTCAAGCCACCCTGCTTTCCTAAAACACTTTACTAACCCGAGTTAAATAATGACAACACCTGACATCCAAAGTCTTATTCTTTTCTCCCCCACCTCTCCCTAAGCTGGGCCCCAAAAACGGTGCTTTGCTGTCACCTCCTTAAAGGCAGTTTGCTTCCAACTCTGCAGGGATGATTACACAGAGCAGACAGCTTCCAAATAAGTAGAAGAGCCTTTCATGAAGGTGATGTATATATTGCAAGGAAGAGGTTTGTTAGGCACAGGACAACTGCATGAGTGATGTGATATCCTGCTTCACCCAAGGAGCTCACTTGTTCAATCTGACCTGTCCACAGGTGGCGTGACCATCCAGAGTATCCCTTCAGTGATGAATACTGAAAACAAGGTGGGTCTGGACAGTCAGTGCTGTTAGGCTTCGCTGAAAGAAATTCAACTTTTGGTGCTTTGACTTCATGTAAGACTATTCAAATGAGCATTAAACACATGACATTTACTACTTCTTGTCTTGTCAGTCTCTTATTGCTAGTGAAGACCAAATCTATTTAACCCACTGAATTTCTGGTTTTGCCTTACGAGGCTTTAACTCTGAACACTGAAGCTTGAAAACTGACAGCTGGTAAAACTGAAGATTTCTCAAAAACAGGCTAACTAGTTCAAGCCAAATCATTTTCACTGAATAGCACATTCTTCACTCAGTTTGAAATAAAACATTCCATATCAGTTGGTGTGAAGGAAAATCAGAATCAGAGAATGGATAATGTTGGAAGAGACTGCAGTGGGGTCTCCTGGTTCAACCCAGCATCATTTCCTTTTACAGTTAAAGTAAGTGAAAGTCCAGAGTGAGCAACTAACTGAATTTGATATATATGAACATACACTTATTGATATTAAATAGGCATGTACAGTGCTTCATGCGGTGAAGCCCAATTCATTCTAACTATAGTGTTCTTCAGCTGCATATATGAGCTTCATTCCATAGGAACACCCCAGCTGACTCCACATGTAAATAAAGCATTATAAAGCATTATAAGCACGTTCATATTCCCCCCACACACACCCCCGTCAGATGAGGGCCTCAGCGAAGCACAGGACAAATGTATGACACTTGTGTTAAACTGTACTTGCTATTCAAGGATGGTATTGCACAGCATCACATATGCAACCTGGAGCTGCTAGCGCTAGTGAGATCCTCATCTCAAGATTAAAAATCCCTTAAAATTCTTTCATGCTCCACGAAGTGATATTAACTCAATAAAAATTCTGTTCACTTCAAAATTCGCATAGACTTTTGTATAAAATCCTGACCAAGACAATACTGAATTAAGAAGCTAAATTTTCAAAGAAAGAGAAAATTGTAGGTTTTAGATAACATTTTCTACCATGCTTGGAGACAGCAGAACACTGGCAGATCCAAGAAAGGGTGTAAATCAGACAGAAACAGCTAAGCTGAAACCTGGACATTTCCTTCAATCTGTCCTCAGCTCTCTGAAACATGAAGGCAGAAGGATGGACACGAGACAAAGCAAGACTGACTCCTTCAGCATTAATTTCTTTTTTAGACCACTTGTTTGCTCAATAAGTTTTTTAGCCTATAGGTGAATCAGCCTATACCCATATCTCCAGAAGGCTACTTTCCCTCCCTCCTGTGTCTAAACACCCCAGTTTCCTGCCATAGAAGGGGTACTGAAGAGATATTGGAGTAGAAATTAAACCACACACAGAAAGAGAGTACTTCATGTACTAGAACGTGAGTACTGCCATTGGAAAATGTGTCATACATAAAGTTCAGTCTATAGCATCTGTTTTTATTTATTACCATTGCTATTTATTATCCCTGGAGTGACTGGAAGAGGAAAATGCCAGAGTGTACAGTTCATGGAGACACTTGGTCATGGTGTGCTCCTCAGAACCGAGACAAAGAGGGACAGGGATGACCATTTCACAGGAGAAACAGGAAAGGCTCCCAAATGGGTCTAATGCAAATGCATCCCTGGATGAGTTCAGGGGGCACCACTAGAGAAGTTCAGCTCCTTCAACAGAGGTGGCCTTCACAAAGCATTTGAAAATCTATTCATAAAGCTATGCCAACAAAGGAACATTTTGGTTGCTGGAGGTTACCCAAGGACAATTCCAATTTTATTCCATTACCCACTTAGACCAGAGGGGGAAATATAAGAAAAGTGGGGGAGATATAGCTGAGGAGGAAGAAGACACATTAGAAATCTGCTGGTGTAGATCTAAGGACAATCCTAAGGTCAGGTGGAGCTCTGCTCCCAGAGAGGCTCAGAACCACTGTCAAAATCCCTGCTTTGCCCCTTTGTGAACAGCTGAGGTCCTGGTCAAAAGTCTGAACAAAATCCAAGTCTAAATTCAAGTGCCAGAGAGGAGGAGTTACCACCATACCCAACGTGTTATTCCAGTTGCTTCATAAGTACAGGCCTTAAATAGAGCTCACAGGGCTCAACTGCTTAACAGTAGCACTGTACAAATTTTTGCACTGTAACTTGACCAGGTGCAAGTCTCCAGTCACAGCCCACGTTCAGGCCAGGTTTGGCAAAGCTCTTGCTGTCTACAACTGCAAATGTCAACTAATGCTCAGCTTAAATGCTCACACCAACCCCTTCACAGCTCACTGTTCTTTCCAGACATCCCTCTCCCAGAGGTTAGGCAGCACTTGAGATTCTAATAAATCAGGTGACCTTGTAAGTGTGAGTAAGGAAGATGATACGCTGAAACCTCTCTAACAGGAAATACCATATAATCAAATCTCCAATCTATACTGATTAAACAAGGCAGGACAAATTGCAAGAGTTATTCCAGCCCAGGTCATACCATCAAATTCTGCCCCCCCTCTAATTTTAATAGAATCCTTCTCCTTGTCCTTCACATTCCCTCATTTGTATCTGATGAAAAAAGATTCAGCCTCTTCCCAGGGGCAAATGGTCCCATCAGTTATGAAACTGCTACTGACGTATAGCCTACTTTCCCCCCGAGTTTTGCTCAGTTTCAGACCATTTCACCCCATTGTTCTCCAACTTGCCCTACAAAGAAAAGGTTTAGACAGGGGAAATAAACAGGCCTGCAGATGGGAACCTGGGAAACCCATTCCGCCAGCAGCTGTGCAAAGAGAGAGAGAAACCCCAGACCATGGTCCCATGTCAAATCTGCTTCCATCTAGCACTGCCTGGTGTGAAACATGTCACTTGTAATGGCTGCATAGAACCCTGCTCCATCTGGAAGGGTCAGGCACAGCTCCTGCTCTCATAGCACTCACACACTACAATAGACCCGAGGACAACTGGGTACTGGGAAAACTTACTCATTTTTACAGTAACTAACCCATCATCTTCCTATAGCTGCAAAATGAAGTGAAATCCAGACCAGAGATGTTTGCTTCAACTATGCACAAGTGACTTTTCAGTAAAGAAGACAAGAAGTGATGCTGTGTTTTAGATTCTTTTAGCAGCCCAGCAGCTGCTGTGGTCTAGTCAGAAAACCAGGTGACACGCACACATCCACAGCAGCAAAGCAGTTGCCACAGCTGTTTGTTAGAGCATGGGCTTACCTGGCGTTCCCTGTTGTTACAGAAGCTCAGGGCAGAGCACAGTGCTTTGGAGCTGCAGCACCCAGGCCCTTCCTTGGGCATGTGCACACTCACGTTTAGTCGGTGAAGCAACAAGGAAGCAGCACCGCGGTTATCGTCTGTAGGCTGACATCATCCCCACCCTGCACTGTGATTTGTTTCCCCGCAGGGAGGCAGATCTTCATCTTCCACAAGACTAAGCATCTGGAAGAGGACCCTGTCTCAGAAGAGACATGCATTCAATTTTCCCTAATACCGTCCAGGTGCCCACAAGAGGACTAAGGAAAATAGTAAGAGGAGACGTGGGATAGGCACTGTGTACATTTTACAGCCTAACGTTAAAGACTGCCCTTTGGATTTATGTCACATATTTTTGTACCACAAAGCTTCCCAAGAGGTTTTACAAGAGTGCATAATGTGTCCTGTGGAGGAAAGGGCAAGTGGCTATATCAAGCCATCAGCTAGAATTAGGATGCAATCTTGGGTAGACAGAACTGGACACAGGGGAAAAGAAGACAGTGCCTCCTATAGTTTTCATCCCTTGCCTGCCACTCAGGCCTGGATGCCAAAGAGCTGGGTGTTTTGTAGTAAAAATTATCTTCTCCTTATCGAAGTGTAATCATAGCCAGAGACAGAAAGTGAGTTTTGCAAACATTTGGAGAGGACAGGTGGCCACAAAAGGCAGTGCCTGTGGTTACATACATCAAGATCCTCACCTGATGAGGATTCTTTGCTTCATTCTTTTCTTGAATTCAACCAAGCCTGAAAGCTACTTACTTGTAGACTGGCAGGATATTTAACCATTACTGTATCCTTGGGATGTGCAGCAGAGAGGCTGCTACTTTCCTTAACTAATTAAGATCATCTCATAATCAGAAACAGAGTTGTTTCTTCAATTTAGAGTGTGAATTGTTTAAGTGCGGAAGCAAAACCAGTGTTGTAGGGACTCTAAGAGGAAAATAAATCACCTGCCTGGGATGTAGAAGACATTTCTCAGACATCTACAGCGAGCAGTGAGGACAAACTCAGATCCCTTGAGTAGAAGTAAGTTCAATTTGTAGATTTAAGATGAGATACCACCTTTCTATTGTAAGTAGTGTCAGTGTCCTTGTTGCCATCTGCCAAATTGAAACACTTTGAAATAAACTGGTTTGGTATGTGCGGGACAATTTCCTTATTTTCCTTGGGGAGGAAAAGGGGGGGATCTGCTGTTTCAAAACATATTTTGCCCAGCTCTCAACAAGACACAATTCACAAATCTAGAGGTAAGCACTGAGGTGGAGAAGAAAGTCTGTAAGAGAGTGACGTGCTAGAATGAGATTGAACATGCTTATTTCACTTGTGACCTAAACTGCAAACACATTTGCCTTTGGGGGTGGAGCAATCAGCAGTCAGGAACTAGTGCAGTTTTTACATTAATTGATTCTCAGCAATGCCATATTTCAGCCCTTCCCTCCTACTACCCCGGAGCAAAACCCCTAGCTTATAAGAAAGGGCTTTGAGAGTGCAAAAACCAAAAAAGTTAATTTTCCAATGCCAGTCAGACTCCTCAGGGAACCCTAACTCAACATGCATGAGCAATCCTCACAACAGGACAACATATTGCAAATAAAATGCAAAGCAGAACCAAATGGAAAAAGAGGAGGGAGAGAAGGAGCTGCAAAGAAAGACGATGCATGTGTGTATAAACACTTACACATGGACACAGAGGGGCACCACTGGACAAAGCTGCTCAGTTTTTGCTCTGTGCAATGCAGAGCTACCTGGATGGAGGTCTCAGATCAGTCCAAGGTCACTGAACATAGCAAAGGCAAAATCCTGCACCAGGACAAATGTACATTCAATTAAAGGTTAAATGAGAGCTCATAACGACCTAGAACAGGTCTCAGAGCAACCTCATTCATGACAAGGAAAAGTCCATGCAAGGGCAGGGTGCTGAGGAGTCTGGGAAGGATCCTGCTAACATTTCAGAACACACAAATCAGGACTGACTCTGCAGGCACAAGGTACAGATGAATAAAACACAGGCCATGTGCCCTCAGTGCAAAGAAAATCATCCCTGGTGTCCTGTTCCTCCAGCTAGCCTGATCAGTGTTGATCTCCCAAGCCAGCACAGATGCTGGGGAAAGGTTGCCAAGAGCCCTTTGTTATCTCTTAGGAAAACTACTTGCTCCTCATGCCACTGTGGCTCATCTTCCACCTACAGGGTGACACCCAGAGCCACCCACGTGTCAAATAGGGAGGTTTCCTACCAAGGTGACCCCAACCATCTCACATGTTCAGCACTGGTGGACACAGACAGCTCAGAATAGCCCAAACCAGCTGTTTGGCAGCATATTTTGCACAGTTAATCCCTGTTTTTCCACAGTGGTGGGACTGCCATCCTGCACGGCTTTTCTACAGGATGATAAGGAGATTACCTTTACATTTCATTGACTATATTGATCTGTACTTGATGAATTTCAAAGAGAAATCTCCAATATTCAAAAGGGTTCTTCTAAACTGTGGATCAGAAATCCATACCCACATTCAACAAGCCACTGCTACCTCTCTGGTCCCCTGTGAGGTACAGTCCTCCCAATATAGAGTAGAATTAAAAACAAAGCAGGAATGTAGGAGGTCACATTGGAAATACCCACGATTTAGGATTTCCACTAATTTTTTTTCTATTTGTGGCATTTAGAGCACACCAGCAGTCATGAAGTTTCTTGGCAATCTGCATCTCTCCTGGCTCAAGCTCCTGTGTTCCCAGAATTGGTCTTTGGGTATACAAGAGTTTGAGGCCATAAAAGCACTTTCAGAGAGCATGGTTGGAGGGTGGGGGACATTATAGCTCCCTTTTCTCAGCAGTTAGAGCACCAACAAGTGATGCAACAAGTCAGGTTCAAATGCTTATGGCGTTTTAACCTGCATGTCTCACCTTATCCAGTTACCAAGCAATACAGTCTTCTAGAAGGCATCTGGCTCCATCCACCCCACTGAACTTTTCAACTTTGCATGAGAAACTCATTGAGGTGAAAGGGGGGGAAGTACTTGGTAGCTGAGAAACTTAATGTACTTTCTGCAGAAGGAGGGCACTTGCAGTCCAGACCTCACTCTAGTCACTGGTGACAGGAAAACACTCCTAGAGAACACGAATCAAAACCTTCCCTCCTTGTACTATGCAAATTGCTCTCTTTGCTGTTTCTTTTGGACACAACACCAGTTATATTATCAGAGAGGATTCTCCATGTTGGAAAGGATGATGTGAATACCCCTCATACCATCGCAATATGTGTAAATGTTTCACTGCATTTCTAGGATTTATTACAACAGTAAGAGCAAGCCCTTCAGCATCCCTTAACCAAGCACATACCCCAGCAGGCTGCACAGAGATACTACAGATACAACTGAATTAAGACATTGATTTGCACCTCGTTGTCACCCAATTACTCCAGCACTCCACAGGCGTTAGAGATTGATCTTGTGTGATTACCTTTGCCTCCTCCAAACCTTATTCCTTGACCCTCTTTGCAGCTAAACACATCCATTCTTGTTCTCTGCTCTCCAAACTTTCACTTTGCCACGTGCATAAACAATTCAATCACACTTGACTGCTTAGCCAGGGTTTCCACTGTCACTCCCTGCAAAGATTGCTCGGACACTGACCTTCATTCTGGATTTCTCCTGTTCATTGAGGAAAAAGGCCTAGATGCGACCCATCTCCAGGGAAAGGTCTCTCACCTAAGCTATTTCCCAGCTCTGGTAAAACTCAGCATTTAAATAAAGTACTGGGAGTAAAGTATGTCTTTCCTGTAACATTTATGATTTAAATGTGGATAGGCTGTACTAGACCGTGAGAATTACAAACAAAAACTAATTAGAAGAGAGAAAGCACAAGGTAACCACATTATACTCCTTTCAGTAATTTTGACCTGTAAAGGTTTATGAACTTTGTGTGGAATAAAGGCCTAATGTACCCCACAGAATAAAGTCTCTGGCAGAATCAAGACTGGAAAGGAGCAAAGATGGTGGTGGGAAGCCAAGAAAGCCAGATGATGGATTATTACAGCTTGTTTAGTGTGGTAGGAAGAGAAGCCAATATTCTTCTATTGCAAACAATATAATAAGGGAGAACCATTAGCCTCTACATTTGCAGCCTATATCATGGTACAGGAATGAGGAAATCGTCACATATTTTAGGAAATATTAAAAAAAAAAAGAGGAAATAAAAGAGCATAAGATTCGTCATGATATGTCTTTTTAAATACGCAGGGCCACTTTCTGCAATTCATGGCTACAGTCATTAAAGAGTCAAACAAGGGTGTTGGGGTTTGAACACAGTGGCCAATACCTCCATGTTTGATACTGGAAATGCATGTGATGGGAAGAGGAGAACTTTCCCGCCTTGCCCTGCATGCTGCACTGGGATTTTATGACTGAGGACTCTAAAGAGATTTGTCTAGTGCTAGCATCACACGCTGCTCAGGGCTTAATACTTTCAAGTTGCATTTGATAAAAAGCTAGAAAACACTGGTACTTGGAGCTTTTCAGCCAGGAGGTTGCGTGTATTTATGATTGTAGCCTCACATGGGCGTGCACACACGCCCAGAAATTCTGCACTCTACAGAGTCCTGCCACATTTCCACAAGCAGGTGCTGAGATGAGGCACATCAGGTCCACAGGCACCCATAGAACCTATGTGCTAGAGCCATATGTATGACACTTCACTGGCACTAAGGAATCACAGGCTGAGAGCAGCCCCACAGCCCAAACACAGCAGTTGCACCACAGACAGCCTCCCAGGGAATATCACTGCAGTCAAAATCAATTACAAAATACTGAAGTCATTTGCATTAGCTTAGCACCAGGTTGATATTAGTCACAGTTTAACCACTTAGTCTACAGTAGATAATTTCACACCCACTTTGCTTTGTAGCTTGATGCTTTCTGTTCACAGAAAGGTTTTTCATGAACAGGCCTGAAGCAACAAGAAGAAACACTTTTCCCCCTGTACTCATCCAGTCTACCTTGAGTTCCTCAGAAGTCACTGCAGCCACCTCACAACGTTCCTGCCTCCCCAGCAGGAGCTCAGCAGCCCAAGCTACCAGAAGAGACTTACTACATATGACACCCTTCCATTCTTTCCATGCCACTGCAAGGAGAAATGTCTTACCTGAAGGAAAGAAAAGGTACAGTAAAACCAGCAGCCTCCATCTCAGCAGCTTGAACTTCAGCAAGAAAAAAAAAACAGGCCACCCTAACACTCCCACCTGAGAGACCCAGAAGCTGTAATGAGCTTATGCACTGCTAATTTCAGAAGTCACAGGTGTAGATAACCTCAATTATCTCATCCTGAGAGGGGGAAGAGGTAGGAAAAAAAGCCCCTGAGCAAGCCTCTGTGCTATATTCCTGGTGTTGGCCAGGGCTTGAGCTGAGAGGTAAACCACTGAACTTAGGAAAGGAACAGTCTGGATGTGGCTTTTAACTTACTCTTTCTTTTCCCTACATATGAAATTCATCTCTACTCTTTCTAGGTCATCAGTCTGCAGATCTGCCTTAGTCATCTGGCTAGGGTGATCACAGAAGAATAAATAAATGAATCACTGTCTTTGCAGGCATTGCTGTGAAGTAACTCCCTCCCCCCTTGACTTTGCTGTATTTCCCGAGTCGAGGAAGCCAAAGCCTACAGCAGTGAGTGTGTCGTGGTCATCGACTGTCTCACCAGGCAGCTTTGCTGGAAAGCAACTTGAGCACAGCTCTGCTTCTCATGCAGCTGGGGGCAGCTCGTGCTCATGGGCCTTGTCAGCCCCACTGCCTGCTCAGCAGCCTGGAGACAATGGGTCAATTCATGCCTCTAAGTGTTGCACAGTACAGGAACACCTCACACACATCCCTGATCTCTGGGACTGGGATGTCTTTGTATTTGCAGGTTCTTTAAGTCTTGAAAATTAAAGTAGGCAGGTAAGAAAAGGCAAAAAGAGAAGCTTAAGATAAATAGTATTTAACACTCTATATTTTTCCTGCATGTGGGTCCATGGCATAAATCAATGCTCTGCACAGGGCCATTCAGGTATGATTTTGTGAGCCATCCCACCCACTGTAGGAGAGCAGTAGATGGAAGGAGATTAGTTACAATCTCAATTTGCAAGGTGAGGGCCTTGAATGCTATAATGCTAAACACTGTATCACTGACTTTTGGTCCCACAGAAATTATGGATCTAAGGTTCTGTTGGCTCTGGTGGGCAGCAGGACCTGAGAGAGCCTGCAGGGGCATGGGTGTCAGAAAGTTCAGAGACATGTAAGCCTCAGTCCATTTCCAGGGTGAATTAAACACTAATGTCTCGGTTGTAGGAAGGCTTCCATTTCCAATGTACCTTGCTTCTCAAAAAGAATATGAAGGTTTTCCCTCCAAAAATCCATAGGGTAAGTATTTGGCCTTTCAGAAACTCAATGAGAAGAACAAAAGGAATTTCCATCACCTTTTAGCCAACTCACTTCTCCTGTCAATAAACAGAGCAGAGCATTGAGCAAGAGCGCAGAAGATCTTGGTTTACACCCTTTTTTGACCTTTAAATATTTGCTTTCCTTGACATTTTTGGGGGAAGTGTCCTCGTACAAGGTTTCAGGAGCTCTGCTGAACCTGTGCTTCCACAGCTTTTTTTCAGGTTACATGGTTTAGACAAATCTCGACAGCCTCTGCCAGTGAACTCTTGCAACCTTCTGAGCAACCAAGTTCAGTGCTTCAGTTCATCGCGAAGCTTAAAGATTGCTTGCATTTAACCACCTCTTGTTTACACCAGGAAACCCAAAGAGCACTCCCAGGATCCTCCAAGCAATTGTTCTTGTCTATTTGTAACTACTCTGCTGCATTAAGATGGGACTTTCCACCCATCTGGTCTAATTTCCCGAAGATTGCATGCCTGGATCAGTCGCCCCACCACGTTGCCCCTTGCTGAAAGGTCTTGACAGAGAGACACACAAGAGAGATTTATGTGCAAAATGACCTCTTTTTTTTTTTTTTAATTTTTTCAACTGTTTTCTTTTTATATGTCATAAGTAATCATAATTAAAAAATGTATTTTGCTAGTTACTGAGTGCGATGTTCAATATGAACCTTCTGTGAATAAATTAGTTCAGATCATTTCTCTGAACAAGTTCTGAGATGAGTCAGTTCTCAGGACTTGCCCACAGTGAGTTGTTGTTTTCTGCATTTCTAGTTATTAATGGAATAAAATTACTTGGCCTTTCATAGTCTAATAAAATTTTCCTCTTCAGAACAAGGTGTAAAATTTGATGATATGTTGTTACAGCTCCACAGAATTTTTCCCTCCTGAAAAACTGCTGCTCTGGCAATATTTTTCCTTTGGCAAGAAATTATAATAAAGTTATGAGATTTCATTTCTTTATGTATGTATCTATATTTAAATCTGACATTGATTATCACTTTATTTATCAACATTTCTCTTCCGTAAGTTTGTGTTATCTTATAATATAAGAAAACATTATATCAGCATGATGTAGAGAACCAGCGCTTTGATACTTACCCTTTGTTCATTCCCCATCAAGCAGACACAGAATTTTAATTAATACTCAGTGTAATTCTAGCTAGTTAAAAAAAAAAAAGAAAAGGCATAACAAAGTCCATGAATCTTTATGTGTAACAAACATGCCTAATAGGCTAAAGTAAGCAGTCATCTGTCTTTTCAAGTGATCAAACAGGACGAAAGACAGCTAGCCATAACACATGCAGTCCTATTTACTTGCTCCTCTTCCTGTTCCCAGCAGTATGCACAAATAGATCTCAAACTTTACCTCAGTGATTCAGTTTGCTCTTGTCAGAAGGGCAAAACACTGTAATGCCTCTCTCCAGGCTGCAGCTGATGTCTGTGCCCTGCCTGCACTGACCTCCAGCACCATGTGGACGTCTACACCCTCTTGGAGTCGCTTCTGTGCTATCAGCACTCATGGGCCCCCACACATTGGCCTTATACCCGTCAGCAAACACACTCCTGGATCAAGCATCACAGAGAGTTTCCACCTTTATGAGAATTGCTAATCCATGCAAGATTTTGGAGAACCTGTCTGTGGACAGGGGGACAAGTTTCAGCATGGCTGGGACAGATGTGCTCCCAGAAATGGATAAAGAGGCCCCCAGGCTAATTTGGGATGGTTACACAGATGAGGTGTGAAGGCATGATCCAGCTAAACTCTTTGAAAGCTATCGTTTCAGGAGATGTCCAAGGTCCCTGTAACTTCTAAGGGTTTCCTGTTCCTGTGGATGCAATCTCAGGTGATGTTCCAACTGTTATTTTTTTCCTCCAGTTAGATGCTTAGAGTTCTAACAGTCAGGGAATGCTGTTTCAGAGGAAATAGTGGAAAATTGTTTCAGAAGTAAGTACTGTAGACAAATCATGGCAGGAGAGGACAAAACAGCTAATAAACGTTTTGTGAACTACAGAAAAAATGTGGAGAAAATCTGGACAGGACCACGGAAGAACATCCAATCCCAGATGAAGCAACCATAACATTTTGACAGGTATTCTTAAGGAGTTTCCTGAATGGGATCCTCATTCCCCAGTAATCTGTAGCAGGGCTGAATTGTCTTTGTTGGTACAAAGCATTTTACCTAAGTCTAAATCAAATATTCTATTACTGCCCTTCGCAGTCTCTGCCTCTTTCTCTGCCCAGCAGGGACTCAACTGTCCTGGTTGGGGTGCCCTCACTCTCTCCTGTCCTCCTCAAATAACACAGGAAGTTGCTGGATCTTTTACCACACACCTCCAGGTTTTCTTGAGGGCCTTGGGAAGGTTTTTGAGCTGCTTGGAGTGCATGCTCTACCAAGACTTTTGAACTGAACATCTACAGCTTACTAGCACAGGGTGATGGGTCTCAATGAGTTGCCCATTCTCCTTCCAGCACTGTGTTTTGGCACTCAGCAGCTTGAGTTAGACACCATTTTCATTTCATGTTATCTGAGCACTTGAGAAAGTTATATTCCTAAAGAACACAAACTGCTATGTCAGATCAGATTAGGTTATTTGGCAAAAATAATAAGAGAACAACTTTGAGAAAACCTGTTCACCAGAGAAATTTTCTTCTAAATACCCATCAAGTACTGGACTGAAATGGTGAGGAAGTTATACTGAAAGGTGGGTGATGAATATGAGAGGGGAAAATAATGTTTTGGATTAGCCAAAAAAAAATAATTTAATTCTTTCCAGCAAAAGGGAAAAAGTTTTCTTAGATGAGTTGTCAGCCTTTTGCAAATTAAAATGAAAGGACATTCCTTAAGGGAAAATTGTTTCAAAATAAAATAAAAATCGCTGTACTTAGAAAATCTAAACCATTGTAACTTTCCCCAGCTTGCACTGTTTACTTTAGCTTAAGGCAGTCTGGATTTGTAGAACACATGCTTCTTTACCTACAGGCTGTCTGTCCTTTTTCTCCCCTTTTTTGTCATTGGTTCAGTCCATCTGCATGTGGTTTCCAAGGGTCCCTCTTCTTCTTCATGCAGTTGGCACTCTGGACATGGTTTGCGGAGGATGTCCTAAAGAGAAAGACTCCAAAGATGTAAGATAAAATGTAACTGAAGCCTCTTCCCCAGGTCAGGAACATCACAGTGCTTTCTACATTTGCTGGCAGCTTTCTGAGTAAACCTCATACAGACTGAAGGTAAAAAGCTGTATTAGGTCATTTGCCTTGTTCTTCACAAACTGACCATCATGTTATTTAAATTCAGTGTCTGGGGGATCTCCTTTTTTTTTGATCAAGCCCTTGAGTCCTGCGACAAGATCAACATTCACTTAAATGACACAATAGGTTTGACAGAGGCAAGGAGGCTTTGACAGTCCAGGCCATTCTCACCGGCTTTGGTGGTTCCTTATTACTGCAAGATGGATGCGTCTCCCAGTCCTGAACGCATTTACCCACCGCAAATTTCACCTGGGTCGAAGCAGTGACCCCACTTTATGACTCACCTTTCCATTAGTTTTTTTAATTGTCTTTTTACTAAAAGCACACAGCTGTGGATGAGCAGCGAGTTTTCAGTGCTGACTTGTAGCTGGTATAGCAACAAAACATACACACTCCTATGTCCCTGCAGTGGGTGGAGGACACAACACTGGCTACTACTGGGTTGCTTCATCCCTGCTATTCTAACACCTTGATTTCCACTGCAGCTAGCTTTGTTCTGCACAAATATTGAAACTTTTCATGTTGGAGAGCTGCTTCCTTGTGGTTATTGTTGTTATTTAACAACGTTAATATCCAAGGAACATTATAACATCTATTCCATGAGGAAAACTATGCTTTGTAGCAGAACATCAGGTCTGGCAGAGCAGCAGTTTTCATGGCAAGACCATGTCTTTTGCTAATCCCAGGAAAACCTGCCCAGTGTGGTCAGTTTATAAGTCTTTGCAAAATTACTCTTCACAAATGTGCTGTTGAAATGTCTTTAGACTTCTTGGCAGCTGGGTTCCCCTATGGTTTCGCTGTGTTGCTCAAGGAATTTGAACAGCCAGTCCTTGAGACTGCAGCTGGTGCCATCTTCACTAAGTTTGCTCCTGGCCCTCCCTCACTAACTTTTTCAAGAAATTCCTTTTGTCCTCTTGACATTTTCTTTAATCTTCTTATTTTTGTGCATATGTAATCGAGTACAGGCAGGCTATCTCACAGCAACAATCTGAACTGATTTAAAATCATTAAAGGACCTTGGCAGTAGATGCTAGAGGAGTATTAAGTGTTTATACTATGTCTGTTTGCTTACATTGCACCTTTGCCAGAGCCATAATTCAATTTATGCATACGGATCAACTTCTTAATACCTTCCAGGAATAATTATTGTCATCATTTTGCGTTTCGGTGTCTGTATTCAAACAAAACATGTTGTAATTGGATTGAAAAGGCTGAATCCTGTTTTGAAAAGTCTCATTTAAAGTTTATGCATTTCAGAATAAAAGTAATTTTAAAAGTTGTGATGTAGAAGTATCACACATTTTTTCAAAATATAAAGACATATATTCCTCCGTGTTCCTACAGAACTTGCCTAATGAAGTGTGATTTCATTTAGCAGCTTTCAATGATACATATCTATCTATATATATATATACATGCATATGTATATACAATGAAACAAAGTCTACAGCTCTCTCTGCTCCAAATTATTTTTCATAATCTTATCTAGGGCTATTTGAAATTTTTAATTATTACTGCCTGACTTTCATTTAGAAGCACATTCTTACAACTGCACATTCTGGTGCAGTTGCAAGAAACTGTTGGAACTGTATGCTAAGATGCATGTACTGACAACCATGTAGGCAGGTAAGAGCAATACACTGCAGTTTCTTACCACTCCTCCAGCTTCAAAAAGTACTGTCACATGCTTCTGAATGTCTAAATTCTAAATAACAATCCCTTAATAATTCAATGCCAAAAATTTCAGTAATAGCTACTTTCTTGATGGTCAAGGAGTGCTGCCAGAATCAATAAACCCGTTGTCTGTGGTAAAATTTGTCAACACTGCTATGAGCCATAGAAACTTATTATCAGCTGTTTTCCATAGACACATTTAGGGTTTTTTGACTTTTTATTTGTTGGGTGAAAATTGACCTTTCAGTTGGCCATGAAATGAATGTTCATTTTCACAGACAAACACCTGTGTGAGATTGCAGACACCTCCCAGACCCTGCAAGCCTTGATATGCTGACAGAGAGGAGAGTCCTCTTTGCACAGCAGTCATCCACCAATTACTGCAAGAACAGCTACTATTAAAGAATTTGCTTTGGAGTGGGAAATAGCTTGTGGTTTTGCACAGCAGACATTTTTTGTGGCACACAGTCAGGACCACGTCCTCTTCTAAGAAGCCGGACAATTTTAGTCCTTGGCATTGGCGAGGCAGTGACAGCCCCTGGAGGAAGAGTGGCTGTGGCCACCCCCTGGTGTCCCGCTCCTTCAGCACGCCTCTAAAAATGAATCCTCACATACTTGTTTTTCAGAGAACAGCAACGGGCTTGTTTCACAACAGCTTTTGCTGTATTTTACTTACGTTTCTTTCTCTCATTCCCTTCAAGGAAGAAAAGACATGAATCAAGTCTTTGTTTAAAGTGGAAATCTCCATGGCTTAACCCTCTCTGCCCGAGGGACAAGCACCATCACAGCCTTCCAGACATACCACCTGTTAGGGAACTCTTTGTCACCCCGCTAGTCATGAAAAGAGTGGAACCCCACCACAATATGACAACTCATGCCTTTATTGTTTAGCGGTCTCAGAATAATACCTTACCAAAGCTAAACCTTAAAATCAAGGTGCCAGTGTCCTGCTTGTGGCTGAAAATTATTAAATGCAATATACATCACTGGTGGTTTGCTTATGCCATACTGCTTAGAGCATGGTAACAGTGCTGATGAACAACTGCTGTTGCTGTCAGCAATAACACTGTCACACAACAGTGTGTGTGAGCAGAGCAACATGAGGGAACATCAGCATAAATAAATATACAAACTTCCAACTTTTTCACTTGGAGTATTTAATCTCTGGGTTTTGTCCAAACTGATACTGCCTAGGCATTTTTTCAGGAAGATAAGACCAAGCAAATACTGACATGTATCTAATTGCTTAATTGTTGACTTGAACATTCTTGAACTTGAACACCAACAGAAGAATGGAGGACCATACAGGTGTCCTCATCAGTTTGAGCACCTCAACCAGTCTCAGCACGTCACCGTTAATGGATGCCAGTCTGCCCAAATTTGTGGCAATGTAGCGCCACCTGAAATTACTATTGGTACAATTTAGAGAGGAAAGAACCCACTAAATTTAACAAATTCACACTTATGATCATGCACTGATGAACTATAGAAAGAAAGAAACCAGGACAATATCTGTGAACATGCACATCAGAAATTTTGCACTAAACTGTTTTCAACAAATATTGCTTCAGAGATATATTAGGCAGTTTTTCCATTGGATACTGACTGTTATATTTAAAAATGATTGAAACATTTCATAGAAAATGCATTTAATTTAGAACTATAAAAATAAACTTACAATTCCATTTTTTAAATTATCGTACTTTTATTTTGTGTTTTCTTTTGACTTTCATTATTTTACTCCAAATGGGATGGAATCTACAATAGAATCATTAAGGTTGGAAAAGATCTCTAAGGTCACTGAATCCAACCATTAACCCAGCACTGCCAAGTCCACCACTAAACCATGTCCCCAAATCCCACATCTGCACATCTTGTAAATACCTCCAGGGATGGTGACTCCACCGCTTCCCTGGGCAGCCTGTTCCACTGCTTGACAACCCTTTCAGTGAAGAAATTTTTCCTAATATCCCATTTAAACCTTCCCTGGTGCAAACTGAGGTCATTTGCTCTTTTTCTGTTGTTTATTACATGGGAGAAGAGACCAACTCCCACCTTGATGAAGTGGGTGACACCAGCTATCTCCAAAGAGCGAAACGTCTCTCCCATATGCACCAGCCTGCTTCTGGCTGAGGCTGAAGATCTCATTGGCACACTGAGAAAACCTTGTAAAAGACCACTAACAGCTGTTGTATTTCTCTGAGGGCATGAATTGTACTATTTTTAATTCAAGAACAAATCCTATGAGTCTGGGGGAAAACTAGAAATTAGGGATGAACCACAAGCCTGATCAACACCCCGTCAAAGGTATTCTGTGGGTTCAGGTTTGAAGCTGAGCTGCAGCATCAGGACACACTGCAGAAAATTAGTGCATTCAAACTGCGTAAAATGAACAGTGCAGCTGTTGACAGCCAGTCACAGAAACAATTTGTTTAAAAATAAAACAACTCAAGAAAACATACCAGAAACTTCAGCGACTTAACAGAAGCAGATGCAAAATGTTATAAAGTGATAATTAGAGTGAACTGCCTGAATGCATAGTGATGTTGTGCAAGACAGATCAGTTTAGAAGTGTACAGCTTGTGATGAAATATTTGCTTGTTCCAAGACATACGAATACAGAACATTGAGTTTTCTGTTCTGAGGGCGTGGGGATGTTTGGTGGAGCCGAGGTCCTGCTTGTCAGAGGGCACCCTGTGTTCTGGCAGGCACTACCTTCTGATAACAATTCCTTTCCTCCTGCATGGGAAGACAGAACCTGAGAAGATTAATTAATTACTCAAAACAAACAGATCTATCACAGTGCCCAGTTTCAAGCTTGCACTATTTGGTGGAGACTATGACAGAAACAATGCTGACATTGGATGGGTGGTACATATTTGATGTCTAAAGACTGCTGGGGAACAGCAGCAAAGACCAGCTTTATGAATGCGTGCCTGTATGCCCTGGACTCTGACTTCGAAAGGAAGCTGTTTATGTGGGAAAGCTGAATCTCCAGCTTTTTTTTTTTTTTTTTTTTGCATAAGAGCTCTCTGGCAGTTTGCCTGATTTCAGAGCAGGGACATTTTGCAATTATTGTTGTCTGTCTTATTCTTCTCCTCCTGTGAAACACACTGCAGCAGGACAGGCCCTTGCTGTACTCTCTTCTCCTGCTTCTAGGATGCAAACCCGTGGCTGCAGGGAGGCTGGGGAAGGGAGGTAGCAGAGGATTATTTCATTAAAATAGCCCCTAAGCCTGAGGAGTTGCTTCCCTGCAGGCAGAGAGAACAGCACTGTGGTCCATCAGAAAACACCTGGGGCACGTTTCCTAGGAGGGGAGTCTGGGTACAGGCTAATGTATGAACGACCCCTGGACATGGGAGCTTTCCTTTTAAACATGTAACATTTAAAACATAAGTAGCATAAGTTACCCTCTGTTTTTTTTCTCATGCCCTTATCTGAAGATTTATTCTAAGTTCTCGTGTAGTCTTAGGTTCATTCACACAGAAATGTAAAATCCTAACAGTGCACAGTAGACATATTTTTGACTAATAAAACTGCAAATCAAAAATGCTCAGGTTTCATTTATATAAAGTTAAAAGTTTGTGTTAATATGTACTAACATTCACACTGGATGTGTGCTTATCTATATATAAGTTTGTTCAAGAGTACCTATCACTGCATACAAAAGTTTAGAATTAATCTAATAAAATTAATATTTTTAAGGGTCAGGTAACAGAAAAAATAAAACCATGGTGAGTGAGAGAAAGAGAGGGAAGGAGGGAGAGAGGTAAAAAAGTGCCTGATTCTAGAGATTAGAGAGGAGCTAAAATAAAAGAAACAGCACTGTGCTGACATGCTAACATTCAAAACATGCCTCTGGAAGATGGACCAGGTGCACTACAGGCTATGCTTTTTGAAACACAAAGATAATGTTTTGTTTATTTCTAAAGGACTAGAAAGGCCAGCAGGTACTAAAGTGTTTCTGGTATGGCCAGTGGGCACGGAATACTCAGTTTTCAAAACCCTTTGGAGATACATGTGATCTGATGGACCATTGTTAGAGTTGCTAAGCAGCTGAAACAAATAGCAAGCCAAGTGGCAGGAGCATCACTGCAATGACACAGAGAACTCCTCAGATCAGCAGCATCACTTTTGGGAGCCTTGCCCACACTAAGAAACCCAAAGCAAACATAGCTATTACCTCAATAAATGTATAGTGAACTGCGAACCCTCATTAACTCATTCAGTAAGGGGGCACTCACTAATTTGTTTGTCAGAAACATTAGGAAATAAGGTCCAGATGAGTGTGACCTAAGATACAGAACTTGTTCTCACGCAACTTTACAAAAAAGAGCAATCAAAGAGGCAAAGAACATACATCCCCCTAAAAGGGATTGAGTATTTTAAAGTACTATTTAAAAAATAGTTGCAAGATCTGCTCAGGTAGAGAGAAATGATGTTGTGTTCTTTCTGTGTTTTGAGCACACACACACACACTCTACTATTATTAGGACTCAATTTGTAGCAGGAGCAGAAAACCAGATGGTAATTCCCAGTCTCAATAAATGGAGATCTTTGGCTGTGCTGTCATCTGCTCACCCAGCAGATGAACTCAAGGCCCAGTGGGGTGGAAGAAAAACAATTTTATTGACAGGTGGAATTGTTGCTATTTAAGAACAGATGTTTGTCTATGTCATTTATTTAGGTCTGCATATTGTTTAACACTGAATGGAGAGGAATGGAGAAAAAAAATTGAAAATTGAATAATCCATTTCTTCAGCAAGAAGGTATTTTGTCCTATCAGGGCTGAAGAATTTCATGTGCTCATGTACTTATGTATATTACTATTACACTAAAGTTCCAGATTTTATTCAAATAAAAATTGTTCTGAATTAATTCATAGTTAATTTATAAATTGCAGTATTTTTTCAATATGTTCAGATGACATTTGAAAAAAAAAAAACAAAAAAATAATAAAAAAAAAACACCCCAGCACTTTTGTAGTGTGTGTTTAAATATCTTTCCCTTTCCTTCTGGTAATAACTATGGAGTAGTAAAAGTTGAGTACAGACAACACATTTGTAATCTGTGCAAGAAAGAAACAGGGTGCAGAGAATATTCACATCAGGGACAGAGAGGCTTACTGGAACCAGTGAGACAAGAAAGAAAACTATGTACATAGCAAAGAAAACTATGCATGATTAGATTTTAATAGATATTATTATAAGTTAAGCAAGATAATCTAAATGTCAATATTTAGACTCTAGAAAATGTATCTCCATAAAATATTATAAGTGTTTGAGGTTTATATAGACTGTGCACTGCTTCCTGTGCAATGGTCTGTTGAATCTCAGCCTGTGCTCCCTGGAATATTCAAAGATTTCTGAACAATGAACCAACCTGACCAACAGCAGGGACTGAGGGGTGCATTTCAAAGAGCAATATGGCTCTGGTGTATTTGATGGAGATACATTTTCTAGAGTCTAAATATTGACATTTAGATTGTCTTGTTTAACTTATCTTACGCGCTTGTCTTTATAGACCCTGCACCTTCTGAGAAATAGGCAGTGTTTTGTCCTTGTATTACAGTATGTTAACTTGAGAAACAGTCATTTGATGGCAAAGCAAATTGGTATAAAACAGCCACAATGACATATTAATGAATGTGCTTGATGTACCTCAGAGTACAGCTTGCATTTAGGTAGGTCTGTCTCCAACATCCTTTGGAGAGGACCAGATGTAAATAATAAGTGTCAAGGAACAACACAAATAAATGCTTCTGGCTGGTTTGAGAAACTATTTTTTTTTTAACTATTCAACTTAGGCTTTAAAAAGTTTGATTTCTGGTTTTCTGAAAACTAGGGAGGGCTGTTGAAAATCTAAAATTTGCTGCTGTAAACTTCAATTTTGCAGGTCCAGCCTTTATATTCAAAGAGCCTTCCACACCAGTGGTATCAGTGATAGACATCTCAACGCCTACATTTTAATACCAGCAAATTAGAAGTTGAGCAATTCCCACAAGATAGAACATCTAATTGATACTCTTCATGCAGGTGGCATCCTGGCAAAGGCTTTGACCTTCAGCAATTCCAACTGAGTCAGCTTTCTGGGTGAAACCCAACATTTGAGTCAGCTTTCTAACCTGCTAGCAATTTTGAGGGCAGAGGTTTGAGGGGTCTAGTATTTCTCCTTCCTGTTGTAATATAAAGTACTCAAAAAAAAACCCTCAATCAGTGGAGCTTAATTTCACCCTGAAGAGTTAACTTCCTCCAAGAGAAAAATATGGACTGGAGCTGAAATTCTGTTTTTTAAGCAACAGAGTATTAGATAGTGAACAGTAACTATATTAGGGGATAATATTAAACTACCTTAACCTTGCTCTGCCTGACACCTCACTATAAAAGATGACTGGGGAATTGTTGATTGCACGGTTTTGGGCTTGAGACATGTTTTACCAAAAAGAAAAAAAAAAAAAAAAAAGACAATTTAAAGAGAGAGAAGGGAATTCTGAAATCCACAGGAAGACCATTGGTTTTATTTCTCTTTCTGCCTTGCTTTCTGGGTCCTTAAGTACAATTTTTATTTTTTTTATTATTACTATTTCTTTACCCAGAACTATTTTAAAGAGAATTTTAAATGTTTTGAGGTATTTTTGGAACTTCTAAACTATACTTGGTGCCAGAAAAGTGACACAATGGTATGAGGCCCTAATACTAAACTGGAGCATTTTCTATGAATCTTATCTAGACCTGCAGGAACCAAAACCAATGATTTCCCATGAAAGTTATAAATCCCATGCAGTGAAAATAGTTACATTTATCACAGTCACCTCTCTATTGTAGAGACAAGGTGAACTTATTTGTGGGCAGGGCAAATAAGTAATCATTTTAAGCTACATGGGGCTTTCCAGGTAGTTAGACAACGTCTTATCTACTTGTCAGACACCAAACTCTCTTCCAGTAAATACACTGGAGCCAGCTGTGCCATCTGTGGCCAGCAGGTATTTCCCAGTACCGGTCAAAGTCCACCTCTTTCACTTCCTCCTGCACCTCAATGAACAGAAGTCACTGTTTACCTTTATCAGACAATAATTGAATCAAAATATAACAATACATCTATAATAGTCCCTTTCAGACTTGACCACATGGAGGGATAGTATCCTCCAATGGTGTGGTACCCCTCACATGAAAGCTTTCCAGAGAGTGAGGAAGATGCAGAGCAAACAGCAAGATATTACATTCAGTTCTCCAGCACTTCGTTAGCAAAGAAGCCTTTGAACACCGAAAAGTACAAAATGCTCTATGCAATAGCATTTGGCGAAATTAAAGTATAGACACCTCCCTCCTCACCTTCAGAAAAGCCTGAAATGAGGTGATTGGATTTTGAGTTACAAGGTTTAACAACAGAGCAGGAAGGAAGCCAGTATGTGATTTAATTAACAGTGTTTGCTCTGTTACAAGCCTGTCAATGCAGGGTGTTTTTGTTGAACTGGGAATCTGAAATGTGACTTACATAAAAAACATAGCAGCAGACTCCCGTGTGAGTGTGCAGTCAGTCACAGGAAGCAGTTAACTAAAAACCCTTGGGGGTATTCGGCATTGCAGATAAAATATTTGTGCTCAGTAATGGTAAGAGTCCATCTCAGACACCCACACATCTGCATCTCCAGCCCTTAGTCAGAAACTAGTGAATCAGTAAAATGTGGTCCTCAGACTGTCACTGCATAGAAATGTTTTCTATCCAAACAGACAGGAACACTTCAGGAGCAGGAATATGAGATTTGATAAACATGCAACACAAAGCAATCCCAACAAATCCCAACACCACCGAGCAAGACAGGTGGGCTAGAACAAGAATAGATTTGGATTTGGTGTGCTGATTATAAGAGAGAGAGTTAAAAGAACAGCCTTATCACCAACTGGAGTTGTTGTACAGTAAATGTCACCCCTTCCAAAGCACTTTTACCCCCTGCTTTCAAAAGCCCTGTGCTTAACTGTGGTAAATGAGATCCACATCCTCTGTCCAAAATGCTCCTGATGAGCCCTAGTTTGCTTAAGGAAAACCTTCAGTTTCTGATCAAATCCCCCAACTCCCCTCAGAAAGATAAAACAGTGGAACTAAACCAAATGCAAAGGTTCAGTCCAGGAGCTAATTTACTTTGGGGATTTCCTACAGAAAATATTAAATAAGTTGAAAGTTCAGAACAATCTCTCATCCATCCCAGTCAGAGCACTCGTCACTGGGGCATTTCTCAATCATCGAGAGAAGTGCCAGGCAGCACCAGGGTAATTCCAAATAGTCGCCACCAGATTCAGCCTGCAGGGTGGAAAGGGCGTGGCTGCGCCAGTGGCTACCCCTCACAAAGCCCCTTTACCTCACCCCTCACTGCTGCAGCCACTGGCTCTACAGCCCCAATGGGATGCTGTCATGTGCCATTATGCAGCTCACCTCAGACTTCCTCGCTGTTGGCGTCATGGCATGGTGGAGATCTAACTTCAGAAGTTGCAATATCCCTGTATCTCTTGAGGTAAGCCCAGGGAAGCTCTGGTCCGGGACAGGGTGTCACCAGTGGGGCAGGCAGACTTGACACAGAAAAACAGGGTGAGAAGTCCTGACAGTGATCAGGGAACAAAGCAAACTCCATCCCCAGCACTAGTTATGGGGTTCCTGGGATACTTTCTAACATCAGTTTCCTACATTCCCAGGGTCTCCTGCTGAACAGTGACTGCAGAACTCCTCACGGTGTTTCCCAGTGGACAGCCAGGATGGGGCCACCAGGACTCAGGTGTTTCTAACATTATGATCCCAAACTCAGCTCTGAGCAAGGGTGAGACACTATCTCCGGAAGAGAGAATGTGACTGAAAGTAGCCATGGTGCCCTGCACCCTTGGCCCCTTTATGGATCTGCTGAAGTGTTTCGAGACTCACAGGGGCCAGGGCTGCACGTGGAGGACAGCTGAGTGTAGGGGCAAGGCACCAGGGCAGAACTCAAGGGAGCTGCTTCCAGCTAGTCCATGACCAATCCTCAGGCAAGCACAGGAGAGCTTGCTGTCTCCTCATTTCTATATTACTTGCTCTTCCCTCACCATGAGCAAAAACTGAGCCAACAGCTCCCTGAAAAGGCACCATCACTCTGCTCCCCCCTCGTCGATCCAGTTCAACACCCAAACACGTCAGAGCTGCCCACAGAATGGGAGGGCCAAGCACACAGCAGGCTGCTGCACACCTGTGTGGCAACACCTAAGGAAGTCCATTACAATACCCTGGTGTGAATCCAAGAAAGGTTTCATACTCATACTTCGAGTTTTGGGAGGAAGGTTACATAACCTTATAGCATAGGAAGGTTGCATAAGCTCAAAGCGAGATCCCAGCCCATCCTGCAGTTCAGGAGGGCACAGACAGCTCAAAATATCAACTTTGCTCTTTCTAGAAGAGCAGGAAATTACTGTTGTTTTGATTTGTGGTATGACTAGACTGCAGTACCGCTTGAGGCTGTTGCTCTCGCAGAAGGGTTGTGTGAAGATGGGTCCCATACTCTGGCATCAGCACACAATCAGTGGCCACGGCAGACTGAGGAAGACCAATGAGTCATTTGCTTTTTTGTTATCCAGGAATATACATTTTTTTTTTTTCCGTCTGAATTGGAGCCCTTATGATTCTTATTGCAAGATAACCAAATGGGACCAGCAGAGAAATTAGGGAACATGATGTAACAGTCCTTTAGGATATGATCTAAAAGCCTTCTCTTGCCACAAAATTTAAAGCAGCCAAACCACAGGACAAAAACAGCTCAGAGCCTATTGTCTATTTTTCTTACACTGACAAGATACTGATGATCTTCTTTCTGTGGAAAAACAACTCCAGAGAGTCACCCCTCAAACATGCTTTTTATACTCCATTTTCCCCATTTTCTGTATTCATTTCCCCATGTCCTAAAAAACATCTACTTATGTACCATACTTTACATGGAAGCAATTAGTTTTAGAAATTAACCACAATGCACATTTAAATCTATATTGCACTTGTACCCAAATCATCACCATGTTGTTATGCTTATATTATTTATTAAGATTTAACTGCTACCAGCCTGTTTGGGAAGAAAACAACTCTTAGAGGACCCAGCCATTTCTCAAGTTACTATACTTGTAGTTTCATTCCTGCAAGTGAAACAGCTGCAGTATAGCTGAATGTCAGATATGAGATTCTTATGTGCAACACAGAGCTCAAAAACGTCAAACCTTAAAGCGTTGTTTCCAGGCAAGATATTGTTACCTCCATCATCATCTTTATCAGAATGAATGTGTATCCTCCGAGATATATGCCAGGTAAATCTGGTGTTTCTCAAAGATGACAAAGATGAGAGAATATTTTTTCATTATTTACACAGCTGTTCAAAGGTCTGTTTGAAATCCCAGGTCTGGTTGGAGGGCAGCAGTATTTGTAGTTTCCCTGAAACAAATTCTGCAACAAGAACTGCAGTTACAAACATGCTGTGGTGGTCTGTGCTGGGTGGATAGTATTGAGGAGAACAAGTGGAATCTCTAGCAAAGCAGCTTCCTAGGGGTCAGAAAAAGCCATGGGTAAAAAAATGCATAAACCAAAGTAACAGAAATCTGCATTTTGCACTTTGGCAGCCACCTCCTCAACAAGTACCTTTCCTGTCTTTCCTATCCAGGTAGCTCCAAACGTATCCTTGCCAACTGTTTCTGCTTGAGTTTATTTTAAGCCATCAACAGATGGGGCTGGTCTAGCAGCTTTCACCATTGATTTTTGTTGCTTTACTGGCTGTGAAAGGTCTAAAGACTTAGGATCGGACCCACACAGTAGAAAGCACAGCATTTTCCCTGCACCCTTGAAACTCCCCAAGAATTTTGATGCAGGTCCAGCCCAAACCCTTATAACTTCTATATACCTGTCCCGTGAGTCTCACAGAACCTCCAGCCAAAATTCTGCTTACAGACAACAAGTATATAAGATGGATTCATACTGTGGAACAGGAGTTGCTCATTCACTTCCAGCCCTGGGCTTCTCTTTTCCATGTGCTCTTTCTACCTACAGGAAACATATCAGAGGGTTAGCATATGCATATACACTCATGCACAAGTACTTATCTTTATGGGTTGGCTACCTTCTACACCTAATTTTCCACCAGATACAAAATAATATGGTAGATGGAACAAAAAAAATGGTGTAGCCATACGACCTGTGTTCCAGTGTGTGGTGAAACACGTGTACTGCACACACTGACTCAAGCCTTCCCCTCTCACTTGTCAGGTCAAACCTTACACCTGAAGTCAGCTGGCTGGTGGTGGTTTCCTGCATGCCATTAGAAGGCAGGTGTGCCAGTGCCCACAGCTACTCTGCTCAGCATTGCCTTTGCAAAAATCCCCTAGGAGAGAAAAAGAGTGTATTTGGGGAAAAATAAAACCAACCTCTTTCTTCTGTGGTGCTAGATCTGATCTCAGGAGACCATAGCGTGACACTAAGACAGATGGCTGGAGCTGATGGCATGTCTGAAGGGGTGGCTTAATCCTTAGCTGGCCTTCAGAAAGAGTTTTCTTCTTTTCTGTTGATATCACTACAGAAAGGCAAATACAATTAATGTGTGACAGGTGGCCTTCCCCACTCCTGCTTTTTCCTTCCCTGATCTCCACCCTAAGGAAAGTGTCTCAGACCTTCTTCCCTGCAAAAGCAGCAGATGCAACAAGGGAATTTGGAGCTGGAGCTAAGAGGAATCCCTGTGTCTCTACAAAAACAAAAAGAATCCCATTGTGCTTCAGATATATTTAGAAGAAACTTTGCTAATACAACAGGAACTATTTCAGAAATACAAGATTGTCTGATGGGGAAGAAGAGAATTAAAGAAGAAAATGAGTTTCTGGTATATAGAAAAGAGCTGATAGTGACATCTCATACAGAGACAAAGACAATAAGCCACAGGCCAAAAATTGCTCTCTCATGCTCCTCTGCAGCCCTGAACTCTAAGTCTAAGTAGAAGTAGCACTCTAAATTTTGGTCTCAGACCATAATTTTTCTAATAAGACACTGGGTAGCAAGCAGAGCACATTTTCTACAAATTCAGTATATTCAGACAAGAACTGAAGCAATCACCTGTTTAGATCTATTGAAACATTTTCATTTCCACTGTCTATCAGAGGGGTAAAATTCATTTAACCACTTATATCTACCTTATCACTTTAAATCAAACCTGTGTACTAATTTCTCATGCTCTGTTTAGTCATGGCCAAGTTTGACACAAGAAAACGTGTAAAATTACACATTACACCTACAAAACAAAGAGCTGATCCACCAGAGTTTTGACTGAATGTTTTTTCTGAATTTGTAGAAAATGCTCATGCCAACTGGAACCACTTTTTTTTTTTTTTTTTCCAGGAACATTCAGTTTTGATGCTGTTTTTTCCTTGGAAAATTCAGAGCTGGACTGGCGTCTCTGGTGGCTGCACTTGAGCTCAAGTGACCCTATCCTGTCTCGAATTGTGAAACGATAGGCACCCAAAACAGGGAGCTTTAGATTCAGTTCAAGTATAGGATTAAATGTAGGTCTCCCATGTCCTGGGGAAACAGTCCACCCACTCCTCCAGCTGTGGTTAATCAACCTCTCAGATTTCATGAAAAAAAAATAAAACTCTGGCGTTCTCCATTTTGAATGAGAACATCACAGTTGCAAGAAGCCAAACAGTAAAGAAAACATTTCTCCAAATCATGTTGTTCTACCAACAGGGAGGGTATGTACAACTTGAACTTATAATTCCTGGGTTTGCTGGTTTTTTTCCTAAAAAATATTATAGTATCTGACAGTTTTTAAAATGGCTTATGTAAAGCTAGGCTTACAAAACAGAATTTGAATGCACCCTGAGTATAAACCCCAGGTTTATGAAAGCCATCATCATAATAAAAACTTTTTCAGCTGCTGGGTTTTCCTAACTAAAACATAAATTTTCTATAAATCCAGGTCTAATTCCACAGGCCCCAACCTTTTTGTCATCTCCTCTCCCATTTTTTGATTGGGTTATTTTTCCATCGTAAATCAGAGGGTCAGAGCGGTCCACTCCCGAGGAATGTGCCTGGGATATGGGGCTGCATGGAAGAGGGTTTGCCTTTTGCCAAGGGGGAACCACCCACATGCTGCAAGAACGGGAGGGGGGCCTAACCATTATCTGAATGGCTCCGCTGCCACGGGGGGAATGAAGTAAAGTGGACAAAAACAACTGGAAAAATTGCCAAAGCATTGGGCTCTGAGTCCTCCAGAGCCTGAGGATGCTGTAATCCTTTATTGTCTGCTTAAGTAGGTTTTTAATTTCCCTGTATTTGCTAGTAGCTGGAAAAATGTTGACGTAACACAAACAAATGTGTTACAGCACTTTTGGTCACACCTCCCTGGTCACTCCCAGAGGGCCTAGCCAACACCCACCAGGGGTGCAATCACAGCCTGGGATTTTTCAGAGCCTTCTCTCCCTTGTTCATGCTCCTTTACTCTCTCTCACTCGTGGCCCAGTGGGCTCTAAACTCCTACTCTCAGAGCTTGTCCATAATGGAAAGGAGCTATCGCACTCTGCGGAGCACATCTCTTCTGCCCAGAGCACACTGCAGTCCTAAACAAGCTGAAGCAAAGCTGTGCAAAGACACTGGGAGTTCAGAACAGGTGTCCAGTTGGAAAAGAGAAGGTGAAATTGTTTTTCTATATCAAGTGCACACTTAACTTTCTTGCGCTCTGACTCATCTTTATAGACAAGCCCTGGTGTTACTGTAGTGAGTCATCAAAGCAACTTTATTTATAATCACGCTGCCTGATGTTTCAAAAACACACAAGACCTAAACCTTATTATAGCAGTACTAAATGAGATGATGGTCATGCTTTGATTTGAAATTCCAGAGCGTGACAGTGTTTTAAAGGAGAAACAGTCCTGTGAATAGTGAGCACTGAGGCTTAAAGTCCAGATCAGATCATCAGCTGTCATTTAGGTCAAACCAAAAGCATGACGGATAAACCAACATTTCTGTGCACTGGCCATCTAAATACACAGTGCTATGGTGTAAATGGACAAAACTGTGTCACCTACAATGCTCTTCTAAACAACCGTCCTTGTCTCTCTTGTTGCTGTACGTTTTGGAGTGATGCATTTGCAAGCTAACAAAACTAGTTCTTGGACTCAGGCATGTATTTTAGACTATTTGATGCAAGCTGTTAAAGACTACAACTTTTCCCAAAGTAGTGAGCAGGTGTGAACAGATATTTACCTCATATCCTATTTCAGGCAGTGCTGAATGGCCCCAGTCCGAAGGAAACGTTGTATGTGAACAGCATCTGATTGACTGTTTGAAACAAGTTTGACCACGATTAACAAACTCAAGGGATTTCCACGAGAGAGCCTCCTGGTCATATTTCAGGAACTGCCTCAGAAAACCTTCTGTCTTTATATTCTGTATAAATTGTTCTCTGCTACTAATGCAAGCTACAAGTAGGGAATGTCCATGTATATAACAGTGATGCTCTACAGCAAGATGCACCACACTAGGCTTTCAGTCAAGCCTTTTAGCTTTTCCTTCCTTGCTTGGCTACATGGTTATAAATATGCCTAATAATATCATATCCTAGACCTGTTTAAAGTAAGTACCAACAGCTCTATGGGAATGATCCCTGCATTACCTCTCCTTACCACCAGCAGGCCATATTGACCTCTTCTGGTCAATTCATATTCTTCACTTTTATTTCTCCTGACTGCTGTTAGACTCTACCCATCCCTGTTCCAACAACACTGCACAGATTTCCCCCAACTGATGTCTCTGCTCTTCCAGTCCCACTCTTGCTCCTGCTGCAGAACACAGCATCCAAAAAACAGGATGTCAGTCTTACCCCCTGATTTTCCCAGCTCATTAGCAGGCTGTGTGGCAAAATAAAACTATGTTTTCCACAGGCTCTATGACTGCGCATCCCTCAGTTGGACCTGCTGTTTCACCTTGTCACCAGTATCAGCCTTAATGGAAGAATATAAAACACAACGGTACAAACTCCATTACAGGGGAGTCTTTCCATCTCCATCAGACTTCTTTGAACACCCCCAGCCATGTAAATTTTCTTCAGTAGAAAGTGGAAAGCTGCCCTGGCAGTCTCCAGGCCACGAGGATCTCTCCTCAGTGCGCTCCCCTTCCAGCACGCCTGTCACAGTGACAGCCTGCCAACACCGTCAAACCCACCGCCCAGCCTACCTGCACCAAGTCTACATCAGCAGATAAATGAGTCATTCTGAAGCAGGAGAGGGCTCAATAAACAGACATTATTTTCCACAGTTAAGAAAATAATTAGCATAACATCCCATATCTTTCCTTGTCCTCTTTCCTACTGCCACTCATTGCAGCACTAGAAATTCTGCAGATTTTTATCAGTCTGAGGATTTGGATGTCTCTGGACCATTCTTTGAAAGAGAATACAAATAAATGGACAATGAATGAGAAAGGAGGTTTTTGCTCTCTGGGAAGGCTGCCCAAGAGAGCAGATGTCATTGTGCAACACAGTGCTCGTGCTGCTCCTACATCCAGCCCCTCCTCTGCTCCCCACTGTTTCTGCTTCAGGCATTTTGCTGTCAGTAAGGAGGGATCTGTGAAGTCTTTTCATGCTGACTGAGGAGCTGATTATCCCAGCTTCATGTCTTCTTCCCTTCACATAGAATCTGCCTTCAAAGTCACTGAGTCTTTGAGAGTTGCTGACCTGGCTTCCAACCAGCACTAGCTGCTCTTGTGGTGTTGAAAGAAGAGACCTTCTCTCCTCAGAACTTGTGATGATAGCAGAGGGAAAATGCTCACAGGCACTTGAAGTGCTGCCTGTGAAAGTTTTGTGGAGGTTTGTGGGCATCCTTTTAACTGTGCCTCACTCCAGGTGGTGATACCCAGCAAACATTTTGATCCGTTTATAGTGGTGTGATCTCTGTCACAAAAACAGGCCTCTCTGAAGTGTGTAGACCTTTTCCAGGGATCTAGACTCTGCCTTGCACTACATCTTTTCTGTTTTCCACTGATGTGACATAGTGCCTCATACTTCAGCCCCCAACCCAGGTGCTCTTTGCTGCTTGCCAGAGATGCTCAGGATAATTCCTGCCTCCCCACAACCTGGCAGCTGGCTCTGCCCACCAGCCAGCAGCTCAGCGGAGGATGATGCTTCAGAGGCTGGGGAAGCCCAGTCTGCTGCCTGCAGAGGCCTCAGGAGCCTGGCAGCCTCTCTGGTGAGCGCCAGAATCACTAGCTCCCATGCAGTGACGTGCCCAGATTATGTTGGATGACTCAGGCTCAGCTTTATTGCTGGGGAAGATGTAAGGATAAGAACTCCACACATTTACCAGAACACAGTGGTGGAGCAGAGCTATGAGAAGATAAAACTCAGAAGGAACTACCAAGGTAGTGCTTGGGCACTGACTGAACACTGTTTCCCTGGTCTGCTTACAGCTCACTTGCCCCGCAGAGACCTTGAACAAACTGCTCTCTCTTTTCAGCTGCTGAAGAAAGCCACCAGAGAAGCCACACTCTTTTTCCAGCCACAGACATGAGAAGGGGACATCCTACCTACCTCTTGCTCCCTTGGACTAGTTTTGGAAGATCCTACATGGTGATGCACACTACCTCCTCCCGGCATGACATAAACACTTCTTAATATTTTAATCAAGGCGCCTTCCATAGCTTACAGCCTCCTTCAAGTATGATACATCATGAGCAACCATCACTGCACACAATTTCTTTTTAAGCTCTGCACAGGATGTATATATACCACAGAAACTGAAATACAGCCCACAGTTAGCTTAAGCTATTATGGCCCTGACCTTTTTGCTTCCATACTCCTTTCCCCCAAGGCAATAGTCACTGCAGTTGGCAGAGTGGTTTTTTTGGATATGTGTATGTTGTGGGGTTTTATTCTGCTTGGAAAAGGCATAGCTGCACGGTACAGTCATGTCCAAGGGAAAGAAGAGATACCAGCATGTAATGCTCACTGTGTGCCAGGGTAAACCAAATACATATAAAAAGTCAAATTACAATGTACACAACAACCACCTACACTGTGTGTGCACAAGAGGGACATCATATCTATGATGACTTAACCACTATCATTCCCTTCAACATACTTTTATCCTTATTTCAGCCCTTGATTTCCTAATTATAAACACATAAGGAAGGTTCCCATATTTGCAACCTTAGCTCAGCATGCCACAATGTCAAGACACAGACACTACTTTAAAAAGTCTCTATTCAGACCAGAACCACCAGTTTTGATTAGTTTGCAAAAACTGCTTACATTTTATATTTCACTTCTTTCCCCTTATTCCTGTGCTGACAGGCTCCTTGTACCCCATGAAATATTCCCTCATTGCTTTCACATTCAAGCAGAAAGGGATTTTCAGCAGCATTTTGCAAAGAAGCTGTGTGAGAGTTAGTTCCCCTCTAAGTATGTCAAGAGGTAAGCACACAGATTTTTTTTACCTTTGAAATCTCTGTCGTATTTCTGTGAACCAACTTGAAATTCAAAAGTGCACAGATGAATCTGAAACCACGGCTCCACATCTGGAGAAGTTATAGGGGCAGCACCTTGTTCCGGACAAGGGAGAGAAATATTTGTTAGCAATCGGCTTTGGACCACAGTGGTGTCACAGACAGGTTGGATTTAGCATCTCTACAAGTTATGGGGAAAAGACAGTGATTTAAACCAGTCAGGTCATGGATTCATCTCTGAGCTACATCAGGGTCTCTCTGATGTCTTTCATGGAATCATGAAATCACAGAATGGTTTGGGTTGGAAGGTACCTTAAAGATCATCTAATTTCAACAACCTGCCATGGGCATGGACAGCTTCAACTAGACCAGATTACTCAAAGCCCTGTTCAATATGGCCTCGAACACTTACAGGCATGAGGCATCCACAATTTCTCTGGGCAACCTGTTGCAGTGCTTCACCACCCTCACCATTAAAGAATTTCTTCCTAATACCTAATTTAAATGTATCCTCTTTCAGTTCAAAGCCATCACCCCTTGTCCTATCGCTACATGCCCTTTGCATGTGGTGCCCTGCACCACAGCACATTGGAAGGGCTCTTCTGTGTCCACCTCTTGCTCTGTGTTCCCCCCAAGGACTGCTGGTGGCTGCAGTGCAATCTCAGAACTTGTGAGTGTCACCCCGCTTCACCATCCTTGCATTGCATCATGCTCCTTGCTCCCAAAAGCCCTTCACTCTCCTCTGACTCTTCACCCTCAAAGGGTGGAATAGAGGCTCCCCAAAAGAAGGAGCTGTGATTTCAGGCTCTGGAATTATTTCCAAGTGAGTTTATAGATGGAGATGGCTCCCAGGTGCTTTGCTGGGAAAATCAGGTGGCTTTCTGGAATTTGTTTTTCAGCAGAAGTTTGCAGAAAGTGAGCTCTTCTCACATACACAGAACTCTCAAATTAAAATGATTTTTCAGCAAATTCCCAAGCCACCTGTAAAGGCAGCCTCTTTTCAGAGCTGAGTTCCCTGGTAGCATTTTGGGAAATCAGCAAAAAATGATAAAAATGTGCGAGGTGATGAAGAAAACACTGGGAGAATATCTGCATCCCTTTTATTAAACAAAGGTAACAAGTGCTAAGTTCAAAGCAGGCCAAAGGAGAGGCTCCATCAAAAAATATCCCATTTAGCTGCAAGAATATTTGCCACAAGATATTGTGGAAGCTAAAATTTATATACATTTAAAAAGTGATAGAACAATTCCTGAAAGAAGAATGCATCCAGGATTATTACATATATAGATACCAACTCTGATGTATGATGTATGCATGAGTTTCCCAGCCAAAAAATACTGGAGGTAGGAAGAACATTTTGAGAAACTATTGCTACAAGTCTGCCTTGAGCTTATAATTTTGTTTGGGCACCTCTGTCATCCAGTGATGGGTTTGGGCTCTGATGTACCTCTTGTCCTGGTATGCTACAGTCTTTCCTACACTTTGGGGTAAGAAGAGCAGGAAGGGAGTGACTGGCGTGAGAAGGGAGATGCTCACCTATTTGCCGTATTGAACCATCCACACGTGCCCATCCAGCCGATACCGGCAGCTTTCCATCCTGTCAGTGATGGACAGATAGCGCAGAATGATAAGCACGGGCAATGAATGAGGCAGATGAGTTTCTGGCAGTCCCAAAACCATTTGCACTTCCCAAAAGCAACCCTCCGGCGTGCTGTGCCTGCGGTGCGTCCCACCCTGCACTAATCCGCACGAAGTGCTCAGCAGCCGCGATTAACCCGTGCCTTTTTGGGGAGGGGGCACTGCCCGGGCTGTGGTGCAGAGGCCGGTGAGGAACAGGACCCAGCAGGTCCTGCGGCTGCCGACGGTCAGCGCTGGCCGTGTGCGGTGCCCCCCCGCTCCCGCTCTGCCCCACACGCACCGCCACCCCCGCAGCTCTCCCACCATCCCCTCGCAGTGCCCCAGCCCGAGGAGTCCGGAGCACGACCGGCTCTTCCCGGGCTCCCGCAGGCTCCCGGGGCCGGGCTGGCACCGCCACCTAGGGACAGGGACCGGGCTGCCTGGCAGCGCGTCCGGGACATCTTCTCTTGGGGTACCCTTGGTTTGTTTCTCCCTTCTATCCTGGGCCATTTCCATTTTCAGTGTCTATCGCAATGACTCTGAACACACGTCTGAAGGTCTGGCTGACAGCTGAAGAACAGATCTTCACCTGCTTTTGCCCTGCCTCAAAAAGGACTTTTCTCTCTTGGAGATGTTCTAAGAGATGAGGTGCAGTCTGAGTCCTGCAGCCATGCTCAGGGGTCTCCCAAATCTACCCTCAGCTCCCACCCCTTACCATTCTCTCTGCTTAGGCTGGGGCTGCATCTTTCATTGCACCAACATCTGCACTTGTCCTTGTACCTGCTCAGTGGAGAATCCCCTCCACGCCTCTGTAGCACAGACTGCTAAAAATCCACAAAGTGCTTCTCATTTCTCCTGTGCCCTGCCTGCAAGCCCTCTCCCAGGACATGCTGCACACAGTGCCAGTCACATCCCACCTGCATCAGACATCAAGCAAATGGATATTTCACCTGTGACGTTGATCTGATGCTGCTGAGAACCTGCTTGAAACTGGAGACATGCAAGGAGCAAAATAAAGAGCACCTCAACGGGGAGGCCAGCACATGGAAAGGGAGGAAGAAGAAAAGGATTATCAGCTTTTGACAGGTTGCTTAACAGTAGTCTTGACAAGGAAACCCAAACTCTGCAGGACTTCCTGGACTGTTGTCATCATTTCACAGCCCAGAAAGATGCCTGGTTTCCAAACCCTCAGAGAAGAAATCAAGTCCTAAAAGGTTTGGATTTTTTTTTTTGCCTAGGCTCAAACCCAGGCATGGAATTTTCTGCCCTCTGAGTGTGCATGGAATATGCACTGAGCAAACACCCAACCCTAGTTAGATAACAATAGTATTATTTGACTGTTATCTATGTTTTACCTGTAGAACTTCTGAATTTGCCTGGGTTCCCCAACAAAACCTCTGCAGATGTGGAACCAGATCACCTGGCTACCAAGTCCATGTCCCATGTCACTGCAAGGAGCTGCTTCCCTTGGCGAACAACAACTTCCACAATGATCTTGAATTCACAGGCTTTTAGAGGGTTATGTTAATTTTTACATCAGTTGATAGCATTTAGATAGACAGGAGTCCTGCAAAGTGTCTTCCCAGATATGTAATGATGCTTTTGCATTACTTATGAGTCTTATTAATCATGTTTCAGCTCAGGAAACTGCCTAGGTGCCACATGTTAGCTGGAGCAAGTAGAACTAAAAGTTGAGGAGGACAGGAAAAGAAAACTAATCCAAAAGTCAATCTGGGAAAGAAAAGAAAATCCAGTGAGCAGGACACATCACGGAGTTACTCAGACTGTACAGAAATAGCAGCAGCTGGAGGAGGCCCTGATGGGAGAAATGTATTTTTGGTAGCACTGTCACAAAGTTTAGGTTTAGTTAGCAGCCTACAGTTTCATGCGGTGGAACTAATCACATCTCTGACTAAAGAAATGTAGAGAGGGAATTCTGTTAGTAAAGAATTTGATTTGCTCAGTGAAAAAGAAAAAAAATCAATGAACAAATAAGCCAAACCAACAAACAAAAAACACCATAAAGAAAAACAAAAAGGGAGGTTTTTTTAAAAAAGACATTATGATAGGACATTCAGTCAAATAAGTTACGTGAAGGCAAAGGTTGTATAATTGTTAAAATGAGGTCCAATTGTATGAGGATAAAAGAGGAAAAAGAATATGGAAAAATACGCTTAGAAGAACCTGCTTGAGCTGAGAGGCAAAATAAAGGTCAGATGGCCTTCAGGACAGCAGAATGGATCATAGATTGAGATGGATCTGCAGAGCATAGTAAAAAACCCCATAAACTTACAAGAATTTTCAAAAGAAAAACCAACTGGAAGGTGCAAGGGGTTTTCTGCAAAATGCAGTCAGAAAAAGCCTGCAAGAAACAAGAGTGAAAGCAAAGTATTAAAGCAGAGACGAGTGGGACTTCCAATAAGACTTAGTAAAGAGAAAACCATTTTGAAAAAAAAAAATTAGTTAAGGAGACCAAAGCTAAAGATACAGACAAAGAAAAACTATTCAGAGAACACACACTGACATGAAGCTTCTCTTCAGGGATGGGTAAAGACAGAGCTTCCTCCAGTGGTGGGGATATCATGTGTAGATACTTCCAAAGTATTTATAAGTTGAGCACTGGCACACCAATTAATGGGCCCTCTGACGTTGCTGCAAACCATCTGGAAGGAAAATGTAAGCTTATTAAGAACAGATGGATAAGAACCAGGTCAGCCTTCCCTATTGCTCCCATTTGTAAGCTAGATGTAAAAGTAACCTGAAAAGACAGTTCGAGTTGCTCTGGGAAATAATGCCTAGCACTCAACATGCCAGACAACAGGCTTCATCAAAAGAAACAGGACTGCAAGAGAGCAGGAACAAATAGAAAAAGTTGTTCCCCGAGACATAAGAGTCTGATTCCTACAGAACTGTCTCCTACAGGCCCCTAAAGACCCCTGCCCTTCCCCACACCCTCAGCCCCCACCATTACCACAGCTACACAGTGATTCGGGATAATTATTCCCTCGAACTAGCAACAGCCTTGTTAAATAATGCAATTGTTGAGCATGCCATGCCAAGAACAATATGTGTGTTTTCTTCACCTGGCACCCATACCGTGGTTGTGCCACGTTATAGGGCTCAGGTTGATTTTTAAAAGTTTAAGTGTTTTGGAAAATAACATCTCATTCAACATGTTCAATCAAGCGTTGGGTTTCTGCAGTTTAGCCATCCTGTAATAAATTCTCTCAAAATTGTTAAAAAGCTTTCTTACAAATGCTGAGAAGTCAAACTAAGCACAAGTAAATTAAAAGAAAGCCTGAAAACTTGCTGAGGTGTTACTTAATAGAAAGCCTAGAACACTTGCATAAATATGTAACCAACTGTGTTAAAGCTAGGGATGCTGTGAAGCCCTAAGAGCACCACAAGAAAATCAATTAGAAATACATTATGATGAAAAGATCACTTGAGCTAACAGCTTTGCAGGCAGAGACAAAGACAGTACACATCTGAGTACATAGAAGAAATGCATTATTTATGCGGGTACAAAAAGCAATTGATCCTTCTGAATTGTTGCTGGTTCCTGAAAAGCAAGTGCTAAGGAAATTTCTGGAAAAGCTGCCGGTGCCCGCAGCTGCCTCTCCAAGAGATCACAAAGAGAGTGTGCTGCTGCAGGACAAGCTCACGCCAACACCTGCCCATCCGGTGCTGGTCTGGCTCACGGGGGAAACAGCAAACCCCACAGAAATCGCTTTGGCTACTGACGGAATTGCTCAGGCCAGACTTTTTTCCATCACCATCTTGGTGACTCTGAAACTGTCAGTGCCACATATCTGAGTTAACCCATTCTCAAAAAAGGGAAGAGAGATCTCCAATATTTTTCAGGGAAAAAAATAATGAATGAAAACTCCACAGATCCACACCTAGTGCCTGCCAACTATTCCATATGCTGATGGTGGTTTGCAAGCATTTCTCATCTAAAAGGCTGCTGAGGAATGCTTTCTGCTCAGTACTTCAAAGGCACCCAGGTACTCCAGAGGTAGCAGGAGGTTCAGGTTGGGAAGAAGTTTTAGCAGATTTACAATACTGAACGAAACTTCCCTGAAAAAGTATTCACAGATTAAGGTTGCTTTTCACTTTACTAGCAGTTTCTGCTCTCAGTGTCTCACTGAGAACTGAAATATTCCCAAATCTTTTAGCTGTAGATTCCCAATCTGCTTGGGCTAGAGGTTCAATTTCATTTTATGCCAGTCAAAATTCATGCTGCAACCCCCCCCCCTCCTTATTGGTGTCGACACAAGGAGAACTGGAAACCGCTCATGCCAAACAATGTATTTTGGATTTGTGTTTTGAGGGGGTTTTAACTAGGTTGGTTTTCAAGCAGGTGAATGCCCTGCATCTGCTCCTCCCCAGCCACTCTCCCTGTCACTGGAGGCAGGACTGCTGCTTTGGGAGACACAAAGGGAGTGTTGCAGTGAGTGACTGTGAAAGAGCATGGGCTCCTCAAGGACAGCTTCCATGTCAGATACGGTACTCCAGCACCTGCAGAGCCCACAGCAGTCCCACACCAGCACACTGTTACAGCTGCTCACACCAGAACCTGTCTGACCTTCTCAATATAATACCCAGCACCTAATTCTGGAGGCAGCTGGAGGCCGCAAAAAATTCTTACTGCAGTCAGAAATAGTTTTGACTTACTGGAAAATCTCATTTTCTTCCAAACTGTGCACATTTGCACATGTTCTCTGTTCTCTGTCTGGTTTCTTCTGTTTCAGATCAACATCCCCCCCCCTTTTCCAGTGGCTGGTCTGCTTCTCAGCAGGCTCTCCCTTACTTTCTCCTGCCCCCAATGATTTTGGCAATCATGCTCCCCACCTTGCTGGAAACAACTTTTTCCCACATGATAGATGGTTTCTTCTGTCATGGAGAAGAATGGGAGAAGATGGTTTGTACAAAGGCATCAGTCCACAGAGCATTTTCTCTAATAACTCTCATAACTCTCTAATAACAAAACCCTTCCCAAACCCTCCATCTCCATGCCCTTGCCCTGCCCAAAGGCTGCACGTGCAACCCCCCATAAGCTGATGAAGCCATGGAGAAAATCTGTGCAATGTCGCAAGGATCAAAGCAAGGTGACAGCCGAAAATGGTCATTATTCAGTCCCTTCCCATCCTTGGGATAATTGGGTGCCACAGCCAGGCAGCAAGTCTGTAAAACAAAGAAGATCTCTATGTAATCCCAGCTAGTTATAAAATTATCATCTTAAAACAGACTTCCTGTTATTGTTTGTACAAATAATGCTCAGATTCATGTTCATGCAAGGCACAGGATGGAGATCTAGGACAACTGACAAATCCACAGCAAACATCTCTACAAAATCACGTCAGTTTTCCAGTGCAGTAGTATTGATAGTACAGAAGAGCAATAAACTGTTCACCAAAAGTACACCACTTTCCTTATTGAGAAAAGTCTGTGGCAGCTGGTATGTACTTTTCTTATTTTTTTTTAAATAAAAAATATCTTATATTCAGGAAAAAGTCCATTTAAGTCACTTCCATTTTTACTTCCTGACTGCATGGAAAGTTCTCTACTCACCTGTGTTTGACAAGACTAGATCATTAATTTGCAAAATAACAACCTTTAGGCTCCTGTAAAAGCAGTGAGACATGGAAGTGCATGAATTAGGGCAGCCCAGGGACTCATCGAAGTCAGCTGTCTTTCTGACATTTTCTAAGGGCACTCATTGTGCCTGAAAGTAACAGGCTTTAGGAAAGCTGATGAAACCTGACACACATCCCTCCTGGTTCCTTCTACCTATGGCATGCACAGCTGAACCACTTGTGACTCCTTTGCTGAATTATGACAGCTTATACATCAAGACTGTTTTAAAATA
The DNA here is from genome assembly GCA_035583135.1 of Lophotriccus pileatus. Taxonomy (NCBI): domain Eukaryota; kingdom Metazoa; phylum Chordata; class Aves; order Passeriformes; family Tyrannidae; genus Lophotriccus; species Lophotriccus pileatus. Next base: position 58,198,298 of record JAWWES010000041.1, read on the forward strand.
TACCACAAATTTTTGTTTCCATGATATTGGTCATGCTAAATGTTATCCCACCATCCACCAAGTTTCAAGTACTATGACCAACATCCAAGCTTCCCCCACATCCATCCCAGTCGGAGCACACACCACTGGGAAACTTCTCAATCACTGGGAGGAGTGCCAGGCAGCAGCAGGGCAACACAAAATTGCCACCACCAGCTTCAGCCTGCAGGGTGGAAAGGAGATGGCCATGCCAGCCACCCTCACACAGCCCCTTTGTCTCACTGCTCACTGCTCACTGCTGCAGGCAGTGGCTCTGCAGCCCTGGTGGGACACTGCTGTGTGCCATTATTGAGCTCACCACAGACTTCCTCACTGTTGGTGTCATGGCATGGTGGGGATTCAACTTCAGCAGCTGCAATATGCCTGCTTCTCTTGGCCTAAACCCAGTGGGGACAGAGGAAGGACAGGGTGTCACAGAGCCAGTCAAACTTGACATAGCAGAACAAGGTGAGAAGAGATGTCAGCAATGAGACCAGGAAACAAAGCAAAGTTCTTGGCCAGTATTAACTGCAAAGCCTTCAGGATGCAGGAGCTTCCTACCATTTGCTGAAAAGAGAGGCCATGATTCCTCTCTTGTGCACCACGATGTAGGTCCTTTCACTTTCCCTTCTTCCACATTCCTTGCTGGTCTCCCTTTGGCACATCAGTACCACAACAGGCAGGAATCAACCCTAAGTGATCGTATCAGTTAACTGTACACTCCATGGTGCTGCTTTCAGCAGCAGCAGGTGTCACTGCATCAGAGTATCCAAGGCAAGCTCATCCCTGTTCCAGGCTAGAGTGAATGCTAACGTTTAGCGCTTTCTGCTGGAAAAAGAATAGCCCCTACCAAAAAATCTATCCCCCCAAAGCATCAGGGGAATGATATTTGTTAATCACATTATGAAGTGTTCCAAAGCTACTATTAAAGTTGAACAAAGATTAAAAAAAATTTAATAAAGAGTAATTTATTCAGGGTGAATTCAAAGGAGATTCCACCATTCATTACAGGACCACACACTGGACCCCACCGCTGTACTCCAAGATATAGGCAGGGTAAATTTGTTGCTTCTCAAAGATGACAAAGATGGAAGGGTCTGTTGGGTTATCCACACAGCTGTCATAAAGTCTGTTTGAATTGCTGGCTCGGGCTGGAGGGCGACAGTATTCAGAGTTTCCCTGAACAAAGTCTCCAACAAGAACTTGAGCTACAAACATGGTGTAGCGACCATTTCGAGTGGAACAGTAGCCATGAGAATAGCTGGCATCTCGGGCAAAGTAGCTTCCTAGGGACCAGAAAAAGCCACAGGTAAGACAATACATCAGCTGAGGAACAAACACCTGCAATCAGCACTTTGGCAGCCAGCGATTCAACAACTCCAGGTAGCCCTACACACATTCTTGCAAGGATGGCAACACACATTGGCTTATTTTAAAGCATCAACAAACTCCAGTCGCATTTTGCCATCAACCTCCCAGTCCTACCTGACCAAAAGCTTTGCTGAACAGCAGGTATCTGAAGCAAAGAAAGGTTGTTTTAATCCCTCTTGGAATGGGATTGCTGTGGAAACTGTCTGCAGCAATGCAGTTATAGGCAGGGTAGAGTGCCCTAATGGCAGGAGTGCAGGGGTCAGGGACAGTCAGTCACATCACACCCACATACCAGCCTGGCCAGGGTCTGCAGCCCGTGCTGCTATAGCCCCTACACCCACACTTCTGCACTTGTACCTTTTCCATACACTGTTCCATGAGTCCCACAGAGCCTCCAGTCAAAGTTCTGCTCACAGATGGCAGATATGTGGGATGGATTTGTCCCATGGAACAGGAGCCGCTCATCCACACTTTCTGATTCATTGACCTTCTTCATCTTGTCTTTTTGCCTAGAGGAAAAAAAAAAGAAAAAAAAAAGAAAAAAAAAAGAATGACTTGTTATCCTGGTTCAAATGAGGACAACTTCCCAGCTCAACTCCTCCAGCTTTTGGGTCATGGAGGAACAGTGACACAAACCACTCTCAGTGGGGTTACTGCCTGCTTTGCACTTCTGTTGGTACCCTGCTGCACAGCTGGCTCGTGCCAGCAAAACAAAAAGTTCTCAGCATCACTATGGACTATGTCACCCACAACTTCATACCACATGAGAGAGTAAAGAGACAAACATCTCTTGACTGGAAATTGGTCAGTTCCCATGTTATATAAATCCTGAATGCATAAATATGATTATAAAACTGAGCTGTATGAACCCACAGTGAAGATTGTATAATCTCTGCCCCATCTTTATCACAAAAAAAGTTGTGTCACTCCCCCCTTTTTTTTAAACTCCTGTGTGAAAGAAAGTAAAACAAAGGAATAAACTTAAAATACCAGAGCTCAGTTATGATGAAGGAAAATAATTTAGTTTTTGAATAACACTAGCAAGAATCACACACACCCTGTTAGGTTATGTGATAAAAGGCTCATTTCTACACACACACAAGAACACAGAGGCAACCCCAATAACCCAATCACAGAGAGGATCCCCAGTCTTTTTTCAGGGCTACCCTAGAGAAGCCTCAGCCCCAGGGATTGGGGGACACCTGGCACCATGAACAATGGAAAGGGTCTAGAGCAGCTCACAGACATGAAGAGGGTACTGCTCATGAGAGTATGGGACTTGTTGTGGGACAGAGGGGAAGTGCATTCGGAGATTGCACCGGACTTACAGTGCGATGTTTGACAGAGGAACTGTAGGTGGGAGAAGGGTGAGATCAGGATGGCCTGAGAAAGATAAACAGGAAAATAGATGGATAAGGGGGTAAAAAGGGTTGGCTGTATAAAAACAGGCCACTGACTGGTTAGTAGGCTGGTCTGGCCACATTCAGTGCCTGATCAATACAGTCTGCCCTATCTTCTCATTAAACTCCAATTTCTAACTCTTACCTGGGTGATGGAGTCTCCAGGCTGTGTGCATGCACATGTGTGGGGGTCTGGGTGCAGCAACTGGAGTAGGACCTTGGGTCACAGGAGCCATATGTCCACTGCCCAGCAACTGCAGCAAGCGAGGGCATGTGTGCCAGTGTGTGATCACCAACCAGTGCAGGGCTGGACAGCCAGTAAAGAGGGAAGCTAGCCCAGGAGTTTTGGAGGCAGTCATAAGTCTAGGCCAGATGCTGGAGAGACCAGAAGGTCTGAGCTTGCTTATGAGTAGGACTGGGAGGTTCAGGCCAATCGTTGAAGACACCATGAAATCTACCGAGACCTATGTGCATGTGTATGTGTCTATGCAAAATATAACTGGAGATGAGAGGACCCAGGGGCCAGCAGATGGGTAGGCTGAGTATCTAAGACCAGCTCCCAGAGGGATCCAATAATGTACATGTGTTCCATTAACAGGCTTTTATATTGACACTCATTTTGACGCTCATTTCCATTCAGCCAGAGGAAGGGAACACAGTGAGGCCATTGGTGCTGTTTATGATTTCATGAGTGCTGTGCTGTCTGTGTTGGTTTCTGTGTGTGTATTCATCTGTTTTCTGTGCATGCACATGCACCTACTGGGAGCATGTGCTGAACCTTGCTACCAACCAGACCCAGGCACACAAGCACGTGGCAGCCTCACCTCTGCTGGGCAACTGGATTTGGCAACTCCTAAGGTAGGCTAGGGAGGACAATAGATCAGGAAATGACAGTCTTCTGACACCGTAAGGAAAATTAAAAAAAATAGATACAAACCACTGAAAAAGCTCCCAAAGTGATGGGTTCTGGATCCTCTGAAGTTGGTTGATGCAGTAACCTTTCATCGTCTTCTCAAACAGCCCCTTGATTTTTCCATATTCCTGGGAATCACAGCTGACCTGTATCAGCTGAAAATTTTAAAAACACCAAAAATAGGGTATTACTGACAGTAACAACTCCCAGTCCTTCCAAAGGACTTATCAACCTCCTTGCATCTCCATAAAAATCACAAGCTCCTTCTGTTTTTTCCATTAACCATCCTCTCCCCATGGGGAAGCACAGGCACTGACCAAGGGAGATCAATGCAATCCCATGTGAGCTTCCTTTGGTGGACACACCTCCAAGTCCAGACTATTTTGAGTTCAGAGTAACCTGAAGTTGAAATGCACAGCAGTATTCAGGCTGGAGAAGAGTGGAAAGTTTCACCTTAATCTGGTACCCTAGATCCTTCTGTAAAGGCTAAGATGTAGTTTTACCACAGCAAATAACATTTTGCTTCAAATCAACAGGGAAAATATTACAATACCCCCTTAAGATACAATTCCTCCAGTTTATCAGAGGACGAGGTGCCTTGAGAGACTGCAAAGGACAGATCAGACCAGTAATGGCCAAAAGAGCCTTTATCCTGCATGGTATTATAGGGGTTTCTCAGACAGCTTCCCAGAAAACACACATCTATTCTGAATGAGAAACTATCAGTCTTGTTTCACATCATAGTTGCTTATTTTTATAAGACGCGTTTAAAAGCTGGGAACATCTGAACTGCCTTGACTCATGTTCTCAGGAAAATCAGTACAGAACACAGTTCATCCTACCCACTGCAGAGCTGGAAAGACCTACCTTGAACCCAACGTCAGGTAGTGCAGACTTGTCCCATTCTGGAGGATAGGCAGAACGAGACAGAGTCATGTTTTGGCTGCAGAAAAGAAACAGGAGCAAATCAGCTGATGATATTTCTAAACAAAACCCCCTTCTGAAGAATCCAGCCACAGGCCCTACAGCAGCCTTCATGTATCCCTGGAGTTTTATTTTTGCTTTACTTTTCTTATTACCATTATCCCGTTTCCCAGTTTGGATTTCCACACACATCCTAGCAGCACTAATGCATCCCTTGGCAGGTCAAGACACTGGTAGGAGAGCTTCAAATGAGAATTAACACGTTCCTAGCTCCAGATAGCCCTCCACGTGTGCTACCTGAACACCTCAAGGAAACCAGAGCATGAGCCCTCTCCCTCCATGTGGCTGCTCTTCTCTGATTCACTGGCCAGACGGGTGGCCATCCCCAGGACCAAGACAGCCAGGAGCCTGTGGATGCACAGCTATGCCCTGCAGGCACTACAGCACCAGTCGGTGTTCAGCAACTTCCAGCACTATGCCATCCTGGCACGCAAGTTTTAACCCAGGCAATAGAAGCATCAGCATTCATTTAGGATCTATAGTTTGGTTTGGTATTTTTTTCAAATTAACCCCCCTTTGGTTGAACTAGCCATTAAACTGAACCTGTTTCACAAGCACTGTCTGCTGGTGAGTTTCTGAAGCAAAGGCAGATCTATTTAAAATAAATCAGTAGCATAACTAATATTTACAGCAGATGTGCTCCAATTCTGTTAAGCTGAACTTCCTTCAAAAAAAGCCATGAGATAGGGCATCTCAAGTAAGTGCCTCTAGTTTACTTAATTTAGGAGGATTTCCCTGAATTTGTGTTTTAATTTATCCTCAGCTTTCCAGGGGATGGCATCCAGATGCTCTACAGCTCTTGGGATTGGCAGTCACTTGCTCCTAATCTCTACACAATTTATTTATTAGTATTGAGGCATAAATCAAGGAATAAAAATTCCTGGCACAGTCATGTCAGCCTTATGTGGCCTTGCCTCTCACAGAGAGAACAAATCTACTCTAGTGGTCTCTCACAGCTGCCAGACACTGCCACCAAACATCCCTCCAGAGTGCTTCACAGAAGTGTTGCATAATTTACAAATACTGTTGCCACAAAATTTACCATTACAGGAGTCATCTAAAAATTAATTTAAGAAATCTAAAATTGCATTTTAGACAGGTAGGAGGAACTTCATAGCAATAAGGTGCTGTCCTCTAGAGACATTGCTAAATAATGCATTTATATTACCTTCTATCTTGTCCAGGTAACTGATGTTTTGGCAGTCGAATAACATTTCTTCGTGTTCTATAAACCAGATTTGTTTGGACCATGTCTTCAAAGAAAAACACAGTAACACAAAAATTAGATAATTCATTGTCCACACTCTTACATGTTAAGTAAAAATAAAAGAGGAGGTAGCTCTGAATATTGAATAGTGGTGCTCTCTCTAGCCCACACACCCCAGCCCAGACTTCATAACCATTCCCACTTGCATTGCTCCTACTTAGAGATCAGCAAGCACAGGCTGTGAAACTCAAAGGCAACCAATCACCAACTGCACCTGCACATGTATTTGCATCCAGGCTGCCAGCCAGAGAAAACCAGGGGTGATGGCAGGCCTGCAGCAAGGAAGAGTTTTCAATACAATGGGGGCCATAAACCTGGCTTTCCTGGCAGCATGGGGTTGTTAAGTGGTGCTAAGAGGAAAGTCTGCCCTCTCCTCTTGGTCCTGTAACAACATCACAGAGCGCACACTGAATGACACAGCTAATTATCCATTGTTTCCTCCTTCAAACACCACTTTTGATTCATGCCAGGAAAAAGATTTAAAGTTTGGAAAGCTAACAGGAGTTTTAAGATGGGTAAATAAATTAGAAACAGAAAAGCATTTCTCATTTTCCCGTTTCTCTCTCTGTGCATCCAGCCCTAAATTTTTATTAGCTGCACTCTGTGCTTTCTCTCCCCATAATTAGCTTGCAAGATGTCCACTACAGTCTCACTTCTTCACCATTTGACTTTTAAGTGGTTTGTTTGGGGTTTTTTCTGGTTTCTCATTCATTCTCCATAGTTGTATAAATCCAAATGGACAAGCCAGGTGCCATGAAGCATTTACTCTCAACTCTTCTGGATATATAATATTGTCAAAGATACTTTTTTGACTACAGATGCCCAAGTGTAGAAGCTTGAGCAGGGCATCTCAGAACTGCAGAGACATGTACATACTGCTCAAGTTCTGTAGCACTGGAGAAAATTTGCAGGAGGAAAAAGACCTGATAAAAGACATGCAGACATAGGATAAAAGCTCTGTGTGGAAGAAGATACCTTTGAGCCAGCTTCACTCTGTAACAGACTTAAAACAAGGATATACTTCACCTGCAAAGTTTATATTATACTGCTGAGAACCAGCTGAGAAAACAATCACAGCTTCCTTGTCAGCTAGGTATTCATTCTCCAGAAATTCAGATGTTACGGTGGCAGTGCAGTGATCTGGATGCTGTAGAAAGAAAAATGAAATTACAATTATACCAGTTAGAAACTACCCTTTGGTTTAGGAGTCACTGTGGGGAAGTACCAGTGTTTCCCCAGGCCCCCTATCATGTGATGCTGTTCTGAAGTAGGTCTCTAAGGCCTAAAGCATTTTGTTCTGAAGCCACAGAGGGGTACCCCACAGAGAACAGCTGCTTCTAACAACAGTAACAAAGCAGCTTCAGCCTGTGTGGTCAACTTCACCCGAAAGATGTCTGTCAACTCTGGAAAATGCACCCGCTTTCAAAGCCAGCCCTTTGAAAGCTTTCACAGAGCTCCAGTCCTGCTTTGAGGGACAATTAATAAGACAATTCCACCCAAGCATCGGAGCAGCACTGCAAGGGCACCCAGCGGTGCGTGTAGAACACACCAGCTGCAGAGCAATGTGCCCTAAATAACTGTCCAAAGATGGTTTAACAAAAGCTTTTGGCATCAGCAGCAGTCAGATCTCACCTCTTTCCCATACTCAATCCACTGCTTAGAATCATCGAGCCAATACCAGGCATACTCCATTTCAGGAGCAGATGAATGAATTCAGAGACAACACAGGTGCAGAAGAGAGGATCAGTGCTTGGTTGCTTACTCTGCCCTACATTGGAAGACAAATCCAGATTAAAGTAGGGGTCTTTTCCAAAGCTGTCAAAGTATGCAATATCCCTGGTTTGATCAGAAATCTAATCACTACTTGAAAAAGGAGACACCCCCCCTCCAGCTGGGAAGTGCAAGTTTGCCCTAGAACCGAGGAACTGCAGTTTATAGATTTATGTGGCATGATAAGCACCACAGAAACAACCCTGACCTCTCTGTCTTGGACCTGTGTCACTGTTTTTCTCGAAAAGATATCTTTCTAAAATACACATTGTAAGAAAATACACTTGACACAATAAACTCAGCTTGTTGCATGAAGGCCAGTGATGCCACCTGGCTAACAGGAATAAGATTTGGCTTCTGAGCAGTGTTTGATCAGCTGCAGAAGTCAGAATGCTTTCAGAAGGCGCTGATAGCATCATCCCTCCTTCCATGTTCAGGAAAACAGAACTGCTGCTCACAGGTACTGTACCAGGTGCAGGTGCTCAGGTGCTGGCAGTGGGGGGCTGAAGGGGTGGCCTCTGTCAGCAGATCCCCTGGGGTTCCCTATGCCAGACACAGCCAGCTCAACAGACCCACTGCAGGACAGAGCTGAGCTCAGCAGCCACGCTGTTGATGCCTCTAAGAAAGCTGCTGAGCAGGGAAAAGTAAGGAAAAATGTGAGAGAAACAACCCTGTAGACTCCCAGGTCAGTGAAGAAGGAGGGGTGAAGGCGCTCCAGGTTTTGGAGCAGAAATTCCCTTGTGGCCCTCACAGAAGGCCACAGTGAGGCAGGCTGTCTCCCTGCAAGCTGTGGAGGACCATGGTGGAACAGATATCCACACTGCAGCCCTTGGAGAACCCCATGCTCCAGCATGTGGACAGGCCCTCAAGGAAGCTGCAATCCATGGAAACAAACCCTTGCTAGAGTAGGTTTATCCTGAAGGACTGCAGCCCATGGGAAATGAACCATTCTGGAACATGAGAAATTTCTAGGCATGGTGGAGGTGCAGAGGGCAACTCTTACTGAGTTACCGAGGACAATGTCCATTTCCCTTCCCTGCTGTAAGGCAAGAGAGGGGAGGGGAGAACAGGGGGAGGTAGAAAAGTCAGGAATGAAAGAGTGAAGTTGAACCTGGGAAGATGGAGAGTGATCTTCCTGTCTTTATCTCAACTCATGAACTTTTCCATCTTATTTTCTCTCTTCTGTCCTGTTGAGGATGAGGAGTGAGAGAGCAGCTAGCTCGGTGCCTGGCAGCCAGCCAAGCTCAAATTCCTTGGAGGGGGGGATATCATTACTTACCAGCAAAGTCTCTGCTCTGCGCTCTACCTTAGAGACACAGCACCTACAAAGAAAAGAAGCTGAAACAGGTAGCCACCAATAACTTAAGTTCAGAGGATTTTACTTTGCTTGCTGCTGTGCTTCAGCCTCCATTCAATCTCCCAGTTTTGGACCCAGACAACACTTTTTTCACCACTTTGCTGCCCCTGAAACATTAACTATCGTGGATCACATACCCATAGCAGAGATCTGCCCACCTGCCAGCCGTGGAGCTTGCAAGGGTCTGTGGCAGAGCTGCTCTGAGCTGCCTGAAGAACTTGAACACGATATGGAAACAGAAACTAGAAATGATAATGTATCCGGCCGGCTCTGACGTCCTTCATGCTTTGGCAGGGATCATGGGTAGTTGGAGCAGGAGAGGAAATGGTTATAGGAGGAGCTCCCCCACAGAGCTATTTACAGTGCAAAGGTCCACACAATAAAGGTTTGGCAGTCCCGGGACTGCCAGAACAAAGAACAAGGAAAGACTCAAGTCTCCTTTGCAGATGTCGCATGTTCCAGCGCTGCCTTCAGACCACGGTCGCTCTTTGTACACAGTAACAGCAGCCAGGCCTGTTCCTAGAAAATGCTCCAAACTCATCTTCTCCACCATTGCAAGAGATCAATCCCACTACATGAGATTCAAGAGATCCAGCAGGAGGTTTCTTTGGATGTGGTTGTCCCTTTTCTCCCCTCTGCACAGCACCGTGCTGCTGCTGCTGCCAGCACTGGCTGAAGAATCTGAAGTTTGTGGATTTGAAGTGTGGGATTTGAGGGGGGTGGGGGAAATAGAGAGGAAAGTAGGCAAGTGGGGTGGGATGATACTTCCAAGCAGCTTTTCTCCACTGCTGTACTCTCCTCTTCACTCTATCCCCACTCCATAGGCAGATGTTAATCCCTGCTGGTTCCCCTGCCAAGATCCAGGGCTCCCAGTCCGCCCTAATCACATGAGCCTTCAAAAATATCCAGTTATGCCCTGCTTTCACTTTCCACTTCCTGCTCCTTGCAGGGATTTTCTACTCACCAACTGATCCCAACTAGAAATAAACAGAGGTGAAACACTTAAAAAGCAGACAGAAACACTTTGCTGACAAGACAGGTAGTATCCTTCAGTTTTTGCTGAAGATTTCTCTGTCGGGTCTTGTGCATCTGTAAATTTTTTTATATCTCTACAGCAATAACCTGATACAGAGGAAATTTTAAACATAAAAAGCAACCTCATGTTACTTTTTCTCTCACACGAGAAGATGAATTAATGAAGATATAAACATGGCTTACGGTGTGGCTAACTCCAACAGACCTTAAAGCCAAGCCATGAAATCCCCAACTTCCTGTGTCTCTGACCCTCCCTGCTCAGCAGCAACCCCAGGAAAACTGTCACAGCCCAGCATGTGCCACCTCCCTGGCAGGCTGCCCAGTTACCACCCTCAGGAGCTGGGGGCATCAACCTTGTGCCCAACAGGTTGGATGAGGCTGCTGAACCCCTGCTCCACATCGGAAAGGTGCCCCAGGTGCAGTAAGACCTTTGAAAATAAAGTACAACCTGGCCTGTGAGAACTCCTTGTAAACTCCCAACAGCACATCCGTACCTCGCTGTCTCTACCGAAGCCTCTCTCTGTGGGACAGCAAGGACACCTCTGTGCCACGGACCCTCAGGAAAACGGCGCTGAGGAACATTTCCTTCTGGTGATTGCAACATACGCATGCGCGTCTGCCAGGCGTGAGCAGACCCGGCCAGGCACAGCTGATGTTTTTGGCAGATATGTCTGCGAGATCAGCATCACTACGAAGCAGCATGCTTTATTCCTACTGCTTGGTTCCCGTCACTGCACACCAGCACTTACCTTAAGCCAGTTTCTCCCAACCTTCTAAAGGCTGGGGTTACTCAGGACCTTCTCCTTTCCTCAAGGAGTAGCTTCTGCTGAACATCATTCTTTGCAAGCCAGAAGCTGGTGTTGCCTTGCAACGTGAACCCCAGACCTCAATGCAGAAAGTGGGTGCATCGCTCAACATGCTCTCCCCAGGTTGGTTATCACACTGCTGGGGGGGTTGCAGGACTCAGTGCTGCATGGAGCCACACAGACCAGTGTGTGCCAAGCACAGAGACCTGCGAGGCAGGCTCAGTCAGCCCTCTGAGCTGTGCACAGTCCCAAGTGTTTGCATTCCTGTACCTTGAAGTCCGATCCTCAGCTTGGCTCTTCCCCACAGAAATCAGAGAAGGGTTAGGAGCTTTCCAGTCTGACCTCCAGCCTTTCAGTCTAAAAAGCTGACAGTGTTTCCCAGCAAAGCACTGAAGCACAAAGCTTAACAACAGGTCAAGTAGTCTTGGCTATGCAAACTGGTTGAGATGCAAACATCACTTTAATTTTTTTTTGTTACACAAATTGCATTCAGTTGGATTACCCAGGACGTTTTTATTTCACAATGTTCCAGTCAAACTAGATCAGTAGCGGCTGAAACACATAAATCTGTTAGAGTTTCTGGAAAGGGTGCAGTCTGAGTGCATTTTATAGACATGGTATTAAAAAAAAGAAAAATCAAAACAAAACCCCACTGCTGTGATTATGAAATTGAACTTTCTTTCTTCCACATCTGGCCTTGTGTCTTGTTTGGCTTTTGACCTGCTATGTAGTATCTGGCTCTCATCTGCACAGTAGCATAACTTTTATGCTTTCATGCTTTCCTTTGACTGATGAGATTTATAGGATCAGGTCCTAGAGCTTCATTTTCCTTATGTGAATCCTCTAGTAAAATACTCTTCTGAACTGAAGCTAAGAGCTTCTATATGCATGAGATTGCTCTAGGAAAAGCATTCTGGCTTGGTAGAAAATGGTTACATAGCTTTGCTGGGAGCAGCATACTATCCTCTCTAAATGCAAACAACTCTCCACAAACTGGAGACTTGAGCTCACTGTAAACTGATACCTTCTGAACAGCTTTTTTTCTTATTTTTATCCCTTTTAATTGCAATGTCATCCATGGAGCTGTTGAACCTCTGATTTCTCACTGTCAGTGCGATCACGGTACTATGACTGTCTGTATTTCCAGTATCTGACAGCTCTTGGAGCAGACATCATATATATAGCCCTGTAAGATCATATTCCTGCACAGTCAGCAGAGGCACCCCAGTGTGGTTTCCCTGCATATGTCAGATGATTTATCCTGTATAAAAAAAACATGGTCCACCAGGTAGGGTTACTTAGTTTCCTCCTAGGAATTTCAATCCTTGTTCACTTCTCCTCTTCAGAGGAAACAGACAAAGAAGGGACATTTCACCCTTTCTCTGTGCCTGTCTGCAGACACACAGCAGCTCTGTTGCAGTTTCAGACTGCTCCAAGGTTCGATGTGGCAGTACTGGTGCTATGGCATGGGCACACTGTGCTCACAGGGGTCTTGCAGCATGGGACCAGGCTGGCAGCACCTCATGCTTCTACCTCAAGATGTGGAAAATCCCACAAATCAGGACCTAAGCAGATGGACGCGGGAAATGTTGGGGTGACCAGGCTCACCTGGTTCTGCAAGGTCTTCTGCAGGTTGGTTTCCCAGCCACCCAGACGGGGTCCCATCCATGGGCTGCTCTGGGAAGGTGTGCCAAGGGGTTCAGCTTCACCAAAGCCTGGCATGAGAAGGGACCAACTCTTGTCTGGGTTCCTGGAAACATTCCTAGATCTCATTTGAAACCACACTATCATTTAAAGCCAGTATCTTCTGTAGCTTTTGATGGTTTTCTCAATAAGACTGGATTTCCTGTTGGACAATGTCCAGCAGCTTGTAAATTAAATTGGAGGAGGGGAAGTGGGGAAATGAGCCCTACCAACCACACTGCTGCTGTCCCAGCTTAATTCAGCACAGGAACAGGAAGCAGTCATAACAAGAATAACTCTCAATTGCTTTGAAAAAACACCACCTAACTTACTTAGTTCCCAAATTTTACAAGTTTTAGCAGATGACATCGGATTTGTAAATGGTGCTTTGTTTTTATTGTAAGTACATAAATGCTGGATACAAAAGATTAAAAAAGCTCCGTGCTCTGCTTTTGCTCTCTCCAGCAGTCATTAGAGGAGTCCCAGCATGCTACTTGCCATCTTTTAGGAAAAGATTAACAATTACATGATTGGAAATAGCTAATTGCTGGTTTATCTGGACATAATGTTGCCACATTAATAATGTAAACCAAAGTAATCCAATAACGGAAATCTCTCGTATGCCATTAGTTCAAATGAGCATTTATGTATTGAATCAGCAAGTCATCTGCCTGCAGGTTTGAAGTTAAAGCTTTCATATGAAGTTGTTCATGTTTTCTTGCAGCATTAAATGATGCACTGATTCAGGAATCTGCCCAGGTCTCATCAGTGGTCTCATCTAACTGAAGGAGAAATTGTATTTCACTGCAGTTGGGCCAAGTCTTGGATTTTCAACTTCACTGAGAGCAGTGGGGCTAGAAAGTTGAGGGAGGGATCAGGATCTATTCTGTCATATTCCAGCTGATATTCAGCTGGTTTTGTTTAATGTGTTTGTACATTTTAAAATGTTATTTCAGAAAAATAAAATTCAAAGTTGAAAGATAATTTCAAAGCTAAAAAACTTATTCTGCTTATATAATAATCAAAGTAAAACAGTCTGACTTTACTTTGTTAATATTTGAATTTGAAATGGTTTTTAAACTATCTTATTAACCTGAATCTCTACTTTCCAGTAAATAAAGTTATATCGCCCTGCCTTCTCCTTTCCGATTCATCTGCTTTATCTCTAATTTGCTCTCCCCATTCCTTTCCCTTCATAATGCTTGTCCACAGCACAGATACTATAGCACTTCAGTTTGAAACTTGCATTTGGCTTCCATGTATTGGATTCTAAGTACTGCAACACGCTCCCTTCCTCTATTTGACAAGTTAGGAAAATAAAATATTGTGTGTGTATACACACACAATTTTACTCAGGACCGGGCTAGGCTGCAAAATTAGGATCTTGGTTTCAAAGACACTCTGTAGGCAAAGTAAGCTCATTTCAGAGAGCTAGTTTTTTCTTCTGAAAAAAGAAAAGGGCAGAAGCAGATGCAACACGTGCATCCCAATCCCCATTGGCAAGCTTAGTAACACTTGCAGCAAGGTTTTGGCTCAAGTTCATCCTCATTTGCAGCAACTAAAAGAATAAAAGCATGGCCTGCTTTTGGAAGGATCGAAGGTGTCAGAAATGGAGTAAGTAGATTTTATTGTCTCCTGTGAGTTCTGACAGTTTTCTCAATAAGTCTTGATTTCTTGTTGGACAACTTCCAGCAGTAACTGTAGTTTGTGTGTAAGATAATCTGAAAAGATGGGAAAAAAAGGAAGGAAGCTTAGTCCACAGGAAATCCTGATATATGGCTGAAAATAAGAGCTACATGCAAAGGAAATCTGTACTAGACACTGCATGGAACAGAGATGTATTTCATTTACATGGCCACATCTGTGCCTTAACCCTCCTGGCCTCTACCCCAAGCAGACAGATCTCAGGCAGTACTGTCTTCTACCAGTCTTCCCTCCAGCCTTTCAGCAATTATATTTACTAATAACAAGGGGTTACAGCGTCTGCCTGTCAGTATCTCCATCCTAACTTTTGGTCTTGTTGCTCATTCTCAGACAAATTTGACCCAGAGCTGATGATCTCAAAGATACAATAAAGTTTAGCAAGAACAAGGGCTGAGGTGTGAAAGTGACCCTCTCAGTTCCCCGTGTTGGCAGACCTCAGCCCTGTCTTTGGCTGTGGAGGCTTTGCCTTAGGAAAGGCACTGAAGGGGTGCCAGGGGTCACGATTTAGGTTTCAAGAGGTCTGTTGGTTGTGGAGCAATTTGCATTAGAGATGAGCCCTGAGTGTGTTTAAGTCCACAATACTCAAACTCATACTTACAAAACAGGTTACGGCAACGGTCTGACATCTGCCTATGAATTATGACATAGTAGACTGGAAAACCACTTAAAACTGTGGTGCATCCGATGCTAATGCTCACAGGGTCTGCGTAGAAAGACATTGCCACTGTGAAGAGGCAGATGATGGTAAAAGAGACGGGAACAAACAGGGGAACCTGGAGAAAAGAGTACAGAAGACTGTCAGGCAAAACTGATGGCTGTAGCAAATCAGCCTCCATATGTGCCAGCACACACTGTATTTACTTTTCCATCTAAAGAAGATGACAAGAAGCATGTATCTGTCCTGCACAGTGCCTCTGTACAATCAGATTGTGAACAATCATGGCAGATTCAGAGACCAGTGCGCCCTGTGAGGTACATGCCTCCTAAATCATGTGCATCAAAATATAAACCTCACTTGCAACTGGAAACCAAGCAAGGAGAGAAGTCACCTATGCCCCACTGCTCCTGTGCATGCACACGTATCTACTTGTCACTTAGGGCAGCTGCTGGTGAAAAATCTGAAGCCAAGGATAGAAGTGACACTTCGAATCAAACTGTTCTTTAGTTATAAAGCTCACGACTTGTTTTGACCTGCCTTCAGCTTGCCAAAGACTTACAATGACTAAAACACGATAAGCCAGACTCCCTCTCTCTACGGTACCTGCACCAAGAACATGAGCTTCAGCAACACCCTGATGAAGGATGAAAGCAGTACTCAGCACTTTAGCCATACCCTGGATGAGCCCATTCATCTGGGTTATTTAGAGAGTAAATCAGAAGATTTAAGTAAGATTTAAGCAATAAGTAAGAAAACTGTGAAACACCCTCTCCATCTCTGGATCCAAACTCAGCCAAGTAACTCCTTGCCATGGCTGATGGAATGAAGGAGCTGCTGGTCTCATCAAGGGTGACAATCTCTTTTCCAGTAATAAATATCTTATTTCAGATGCTCACCATGCCAGAGTGGAAGAGATCAGTTGCTCTAGATACAGCAGCCATCCAGCCATCAAATTTATGTGCTCCTGCTGTCTTTCCAGCCGGAACATCCCCTGCCACCCTCTCCTACAGGTACACACTCATGCTGCACATCTGCTTGAGAGGCGAGGGAGACGACTTCCCTCTCCTCTTACCGGTGTTTTCTCACCGTTTTCAACTCAAAATGCTATAGGAAGAATAAATACCAGCACAGTCGCGCTTGTGTCCTGTTTGGTTCTCCTCAGGCCCACGGAAGGAGCCGGCCTGAGTCCTGCCACTAGAGCGCAGCATGCGCCCGCGCCACCTGCGCGCAGCTCTTCCTCTTGCAGAGAACTGCGCTGCGGGTTTCAAGTGGTTGTAAAACTAGGGAGAGGAGGGGCCGAAAACAACCCGACTGACCAAAAAGCCAGTATTTCCCTCCCTTGCTTAACCAGCGTTTAGGAGGTGTTAAAATTCTGAATCTCTGTCTAAAAAAAAGCAGGGCAAAATCTCAGCAACTGAAACCATCAGCAGTGCCACCCACTAATAAACCTGCCCTGAGAAGCTCAGTTTGAAAGAAAAAGCAGAGACTGATTTAAAGTCTGGTTCTGGAGGCATGCATAAGTGCAGCCAGATAACAAACTAGGAAGCTGCAAGGTCTCTGCTAAACACGCTGTCTACAGCAAAGAGCAAGAAGAAAAATTACCCCAAACTATCCGTCAGTATGCACATAGCTCAAGGAGGAGCCCTGGGAGCCATGGGAAGTGTTTCTGTCCCCCAACGTTCTTGCTGACCAGCTGCCCACTGCCAGTGGCCTTTGAGGTCTCTTCTCCTCCCCAGGCCTGGCTGAAGGCACCATGCAGGTGTCACCAGAGACAGGAACAAACTGTGCCTGCCTCAAGCACCACCCTGGCCAAATGCCTTCTACACATTATCCAGCCACGGGAAAGGCGTCCCAAGTGCAAGAAAGCTGTTCCAGCACCAACTCCAGCTGACAGGAGGAAGGTCTCAGAACTCAGTAGCTTAAGAAGGGCCACCAGAGGGGCCACTGCTTTATACTAGACAATATTTCTATGCCAGCAGACGATTCTCCTCAAGTCAGGTTTGCTCCCAGGATCCCTCTGGCCACTCTTTTTTCCCCAAGCCTGATACCCTCCTGCTTGTCGGCCAGAGCTGAGAATTACCTACCATTGAAACAAAATCCAGCCAAGGGTCCCTCCTTGTAGCCCACAAGGGATGAGTGCGGGAACTGTACATCCCCCAGCTCCCAGCCTGAAACTTTGTCCCCTGGAGCAAGCGTTCTTCTAACAGGTGCAGCTAGTGACACCACATAGAACCGGCTTTATAGGATTTATCACATCGGGCTGTTTTGGATACATCAACCCATTTCAGGAGCTCTCCACACTCCTTTACTGAGCATCAGGGATTGAGATCCCTTAGAGCCTAAATGCAACTATGACCATGTAATGCTGTGATTACTAGCAACCAAAAGAGAGATTTGACAAGCCTGCACATTCCAGCCTGCCATGTGCATTACCTTGAATGGGCTGTGCAGCTCCGGGTGACGGTGGCGATGGACAATGAGCCCAAGGGTGGCTAATCCTATGAAGAGCCATCGGGAAAAGCTGAAGAAGTTCATTAGATGGTAGATATCTCCAACACACACCATGGCAGTGACCAAAGGGAACTGAGCAGTGTGAAGATGAAACAGTCATTAAAGCCTTGCTGTGGTCCTCAGACTAGAAAGGGTAATACGGGTCACCTCCTGAAGCCCCCCTGCAGCCCCAGGCAGCTACTTCACAGGCCCAACATTTCAGAGGTCAGAGAGCTTTACAAACAGTGTCACAGACTGAAAGCAAAAGGCCTAAACACACTCTTCTGTTGTGCTACAGAAAGGAGCAATCCTTTCAAGATCAGCAAGATCTTTGATGCCTTATGTCCAAGGCAGGGCAGTTAAAACATGCAAGATCCAAAGGCCTGCCAGTATATGGGCTACCTACAAAGACAATTGCTAAGTTTTCAGCAGGTCAGCCAAGCTGCAAGAGGCACTGCAGCAAAGTTAGGATGTAGCTGGACCATTACCATTAAAAAAAAAACAAAAAACAAAAAACAAAAAACCCCCCAACAACAACAAAAACCCACAACACCCCCCCAAAAAAACCAAACGAAAAACCCAAACCAAACAAAAACAAAACCCCACAACAACACCAAAAACAGAACACACAATCAAACAAAAAAGGATACCATCTCTGCAAATGCTCATTCCCAGCATTTCCAGCACACCTCTGAATTTTCATTTTCCGAAAAGCCAAAACTTATTGGTGCTCTCATAGGACAATAACAAGCAGCAACTACGGTAGGTGGTAGGGAGACCAGTTTTAAAAAAGGTGTCCAAGGTTACAAGGCAGGGACTTAAAAGTAGTGTGTTTGGATACTGATGGCACTGCTGGCTCAAGGGGATGTAATACTTTGCAGCCATTTCCTGTATCACGTCTTCTTTATTTTTCAGAGGCTGAATTAAGGTCTCAACAACCTTTAAAATGCCTCAGCTTGTCCAGTCTTTGCAGGAAAGCCAAGACTGCAACAACAGAGCACGTTCACACAGCCAGATCTCCTTACCATTAACATGACAGCGGGAAGGGGTGTATGCCTTCGAATGTGGATCATGGAGAAGAGAGGAGGCCACTGTCCTTCCCTGGAAGCCACAAATAGAGTCCTAGGAAAAGACAGGAAGCCCTATGCATTAGCATCCTACATCTAGGCTAGAAATGAGATCAGTCACTGAATGAACCTGAGGCCACAAGGCACCCACCCACTAACCCACCCCAGGTCTCCTAGTCAGGGCCACAGTTCTGCCTTTAGCTGCACTTTCAGAGAATCACAGAATGGTCTGAGTTGGAAGAGACCTTAAAAACCATCTAGTTTCAACCCTCTTGTCATGGGCAAGGACACCTTCCACTAGACCAGGTTGCTCAGAGCTCCACTTTAGGGGCATTTGGAAGAAAAACCCAGTGTTGACTTCCCACAGCTCTCCCATGACCAGTTAGTTCAACACAGAGCACAGCCCACCATCAGGACCGTTGGCAGCATCCCCTTGGGTGGCTCATTAGCAGAGACCTTTGGGCAAGTCCAAATGGACTATGAACGAGTTCAGGCTGGAAACGGGAGCAAGAAAGTCTCTTACCATCAGAAAAGGGGTTAGTCTTTTCAGTGTAAAGGAAGTGGAGGGATCACAACTTTCAGTCCTTTATAAGAGAAGCTGTTGAGTTTATGAAAAGGGATTGTCGGTCTTGATGTCTATATTTATATATATAAAATGTATATAAAAAAATGAAGTGCAATTTCCTCAAATAATAGAGGATTTTCAATCCTCAGGTCAGCTGTTGGAAAACATATATTTTGTCATACTGCCAAGAGGCCAGCTACACACAAGACCAGCTACAAAATGAGAGCACAGAGCTCCTTGCCTCCATGCCTCCTTTGACTCATGAAAGGGTAATTAGGGAGAAGGTAATTGCATCCAATTTTATAAATTTAATATCCACAAGCAAACCATGCCAGAGCATCAGCTGGGCTGGAGCAGAGCCCAAAGCAGCTGGGGCATGAGTGTACAACTGGTTTTATTGCTGTCTCTGTGGCTTTGCAGGGGTGTGGCTGGCAGGCAGCCAGGGAGGCCCCATCGATGTTTATATGGACTTTCTGCAGTGATTATGTTAATGATGCCAGAATGGGGGAGAGAAAGGAGATAGGGGACATGAAGAATCTCTGTGCTGTCTGGAGACTTCTCGTCCTCAAAAACCACTATCTAGAGGAACTAACAGGGAGGATTCTCCACACCTGTATTTAATACAGGACTTTCAGGGTAGTGGATCAAACACCTCATTATCTATCCTGCTATGAAACATTCCTTTCATTTTGACTGATTTTTCCATTTGCAATCAAAGCTGTGAAACAGAACCTAGTCCAGAGAGTTCTCTCAGCTCCTCAGGACCAGCACCCATCCCAATAACATTTCACTGACCTCAAAGTCCTCAAGGGAGAGTTTGCCTTTGGCCAGAGATCCTCACAACAGAGGGACCCTGTGCCCTGCAGCAGTGCAGCTGGGTGAACCCAGTGAAAGAAGAGCCGGGTCTCACTGAGCAGCTGCCAACATCAGCAAAGCTCCTAGTTCACCAGAAACATTGACATTTCACTTTAAACTGGGGATTTAACCTGAAGGGTGGGGGGAGAAGATAAAAATTTTTGTTTGTGACCAGACCTAGACAGCAAAGTCTAGGCCTGGCCACAAATAGAAAGAACAGAGTCTTAGCCAATAGGGACCATCATGTAGCTGACAATGTGAGAGTCAAAAGTCTTATTTTTCCCACAGAAATGTCTAAAATGCCATTAGGTGGATGGAGAGTTGCACAGGTTGCTGGTGCTTCCCTCTGATTCAGTGAGCCAGAGGAATAATAAATCTGTAGGGATGTGACCTTGAAAATGTGAAGATTCCTCCATTCATGGTTCCAAAGCAGGACAGTGCGACAAGGACAGGGACCACAGAGATCAGGCTTTTGAAGGCTCGCTGCACAAAGCTCTGTAGGAAGAGCAAGCCTGACTTTAGGAATACGTGATGATCTCTAGGAGACACCAGGTTCAAAAGAGAGAAAACTCCACTGCTAAATCTAGCTTTTTCTACTGTCACCTGCAGGCTATTTTTCCTTATCTTTTAGACAAGACTAGAAGAAGTTACTGTTGCCCAGTAACTCAGAGAAATTACAAAGCTACAAAACGCTTTACAGGAAAACTACCTCTGAAAGCCTTGCCATGATCACTGCATAAGCTGACCACACTGAAGAGATAAGAGTAGGGGAAAAACTCACCACAGCCACAGCAGGAGAAGCCAGAACATCTTGTGTTCCCAGGACTGTGTAATAGGAGACGTTGGTGAGCATGTACCCCACAATTACCGTGATCACGGAGATGATGACAGCCAGGGGGATATTTCTACGAAAAAGAGGACGACAGACACACAAAGAACATGCTGCTATCCCTTGTCACACACAGTATTACTGCAGACTGTAATTGGCATTCGTTAGGTGAGCCCACAAACTGGTTCCTCCCATACTGCATTTGAGGAAGTGTGAGACCCCAGGAGCTGGTAACCCTACACGACTTCTTCCCAGCCTTACCGTTCAGGTCTGACCAACTCTTCGCGCACAAAGCTGGCCTGAAACCTGGGAAGAAACAGGGAGTCAGTTTGAGTCACGCTGAGGGCACCTGTCTGCTGCCCACGAAGCACCCTCCCATTCCACCTACCAGCCTGAATACGCGAACATGCCTGCGTAAAAAGCCAAGGGCAGTTTATCCAAAACCAGCGACTCTCTGTCAAAAGCATCCTGGAAGTTTTCGGTGTGGCCTGCAGAGGAGATAAACAATGGACATGAAGCAGGGAAATGTCACAGACAGGCTTCCTTCCCTGGGGGATAACATCCCTTGTACCTCTCATCCAGACCTGGGAAGAGTGTTTGTGACTTCCTTGGAGCCAGATATTCAGATTCGTTTCATTGCTTTAATTTGCAGTGCTGTTGCTGACACATTTACTTTCCCACAGTGACAGAAAAAAATCTATCCCTTGTCCAGCTACAGTAGACATTTCAGGAAGAGCAACAGTGACAGATGGGGTTTTTTTCCAACAGAGCCTGCTATGGGAACAGGACATTGTGGAGAGGACTCACGTAGTCCTGTCCTTTCTTCAGGTCCAAAATTAATTTTCTGGGTCGACCCCCATCTTCCCTCCCCAGCCTCCTAAGCAGCTGGACACACACTCCTCTTTGATGTGGTGCAGCCAGTGAGGCAGCAAACTGGGCTCTCACTGTGCTCCCTCCTGTTCCCGCTGCTGGACCGCTGACCCCAGCCCTGCGCTGGCCAGAACATGGGAACCAGAGTGCAGGAGGGAACAGGAGCAGGGACTGTCAGCCTGGCCCCCCACCCAGGCAGGTTCCCTGCCCACCACCCCTGCCAGCCATCACTGCTTGCCCACAGGAGAAGGACACAGAGGGAAAAGCAAATAAATTGAAAAAGTAGAGGTGGCTCAGATAGAAAACCTGTTTTTCCAACTCCCCCAATTTTCCTACAAGTTCTGTGTTTGTGAAATAACAAAACAAAACATAACAAAAAAAAACCCAAAGTCAGGATTTTCTCTTACTCAAAAAAACAAACAAACAAACAAACAAACAAACAAAAAACACAACAACACAAAAAACAAACAAACAAACAAAAAAACCTTAGGGAAAAGAGAAATGTCTTTCAAACACAGTTAAAAATAGGTGCATTTCCAACATTTTCAAATCTGGCTGGCCCAAGGTATGGTTCCACATCTATATTCAGTTTTCCATATTAAAGTCTCTTCAAAAGAAAGAGGTGTGAAGCTTGTCTAGTTGGACTTCACCAGGAAAGGGATGAAATGGTATGGAGCATTTGGAGAAAGTTAGGCCTCTTCTACGGAGGTGCTTCTGCAAGGAGTTCAGTGACAAGATTTGGACATTTTGGTTTGAAATGCTGGCCCAGCAAGTCTCTAAAATAAACCTGAGTTGAAGAGAAGATAGTGGCAGAGGAAAGTACAAAAGTGCAACCAAAAAATAAAAAATAAAAAATTTAAAAAAAAAAAAAAAAAAAGGCAGAACAAGGCAGGGGAATCAGGAAAACTGATTTAAAAGGACAAAACTGATTTTTAAGCACAAAAGAAATGAAGTCCAAGTGAAAACAGATTTTAAAAAAACTAACCCAAAATGTAGGAGTGGGCCTGTTGGGGTACACTTTTTATGTTCTGAAATGATGGCTGGCAAGTCATAGTGCATAAAACAGATTTATTGTCTGCAATGCATTAATGAGTGATTTATAGTCCCTCGTGAGCCACATTAAATACAACCTGTCATACTGGGGTCTCTTGGTGAATTCTCCCTCCAGATGTCACCAGCACTTATCCTCCCCACTGGAGGACTGATGCCAGGGCTCCAGATTGTCGTTTGAAGGCATTCCTAACAATAATGGCTTGGAATTTCTAGCTGCAGGGCAGTCCTTCAGTTCAGAAGCACTGCCAGCCCGGGGGATCTTTGCATGTTCAAAGGAGCCACTCCAGACATCAGAAAGAAACATGAACATGGAGCCCACTGCCTGTGGTGTTTTCTCTGCAGAGGAAGGTAATAGCATGAAGAGGGAGCAGGCTTCCTCCCTTGAGTGGGAATGACTTGGATTTCTCTATAAACTGAGGCTTGGATTAAAGCCAATACTCTTGTATCATTCCCAGAAGATACTACTGGGAGGGTTTTTTAGCCCCCGCTCTGGATGCGAGCATGCAAGCCTGCAGGATTCCATTGTAAATTCCCTTAATTACTGCCCATCTGGATTTGGGGGGAAAAAACATTAGCATAAGCCACAGAAAGGCTAGAGATGCCATTACCAGGGTTCAGCTGAGGGCTGGTAACTCATGGCACAGCTGGCTCAGGTCACCATGGGATGCTGTCACACATCCCTAATGTCCATCAAATTTGTGCTTTGGAAAGACTTTGAACCATGCTGGGAACAGCAAGTCTGACTCCAAAGAAAATCCATCTGCAGAGCAAGGTGTCTCTGTGACCCTGGGTAGGATCACACACCCTCAGGCACTAAGACCCACTCAGTTTTGGAGAAAGCACCACCAAGCCGGGTGCATCAGCCCAGTGCTACGATGTAGCCTAATGACAACTACGCTGGTCTCAGATTATCTCCCAGACAATTCACGTCCAGCACATGGACAGAGAAAGCTCCTGACAGATAAATGAGCACCACACTTGTCACTTGGGATTAATAAAAGCTGTGACAGGTGGGCATATCGATCACCCTCCCTCAGCCATGCAGCAACAACACCTACCCTGGGCCAGCAGCATCATCCCTGGCACGATGATGAGCGCAAGAGCCAGGAGTTTAACAACGGAGAGAGCTGTCTGCAGCCGGGCACTCCAGGTGACACTCCAGGAATTGAGGGTGAGGACCATGTCTGGAGAGAAGACCACACTGCTACAGCTGTAGCCCACGTTTGACACATAGAGGAAAAATTACAAAGGCGCTCCCTGCTCTAGGGATGCTGGGGACAAGGCTGTATCTTTATGCCTTAAAGAGGATGCTCAGGGTGAGAGATGTCAGAAAACATCACAGGTGTGGCCCAGTGTACTGCATTTGAAGGGCAAGCTGAGTTATGCTCCTAAAAGAGACCAGGAGCCTGGCTCTTGCCAGGTTATCCACACCTGCCTCAGGGAAAGGTGCAAGAGTGCTGGGACATCTCCCTAGATGCACTGCACAACATTGCTTGTACCAGCACACAGCAATCCACAGCAGGCAGGACAGCATCACAGGCTTGAGCCTTACACCCTCGAGGTATCCATGGGGCATTTGCACAGCTATACATGAAGAGTTTCTGCTCCCATATCTGGCAAAATCCCCCTGACTTAGGGCTTAAGCTGCTCAACAGGGAGGCCCATTCCCCTTCCTGGAGAATACAGTGGCCCAGAACCATCAACCAACTTGAATCAGAAAGTTTTGTGTAGCCAAGAAGGTAAGACAGGACCCAGATCCCACCATTATTTTAGAAGATAACCCCCCTTAAGTGCCCCTGGTCTGGGGCAGAGAGGCTCCAGGACTGACAATCCCATAAATGTTAGTACTTACAGTATCCCAGGAGAGACACGAGCTTCACTGCGGGGAGAGGAGCTGCGCAGGGGGCAAAGAACGGCTCCAGCATGTACCGCCCAAATGCCAAGGAAACCACAGCACTGTTGGCAGGCCTGGAGAAGGGTAGGAGTGGGGAAGGGAACTGAGCACAAACTGGTCTGAGGACAGATGAAAAATGGCACAAGGTAAAACTGCCCAAAACTTGGGAAGGGGGGCAAGTTTCCCCACCTGGCTTAATCTTGCTCACCCATGCGGATGGTGAATTCCCAGAGTCTTTTTCATGTTTATTTTCCTCAGTAAATGGGTTAAAAACCACATGCTGCAAAAAGATTAATTCCCAACTTGAAAGCAAAAGTTAAGATTAATCATACTGAGCAATGTGGTGTGGTTCATATGTCCTGCTTCATCTCAGCTTACACGAAGGACACAGGTTATTGAGAAGTGAGGGCTTCCTTTTTACTGTTAAAAAAAGAAGTCATTCGCAGTGTTCTAAATTATTTCACTTGGGGCCAAGCCAGAAAGTTGTCTCCACTTTCCAAATCTGGAGAAACCAAAAAAGTTTCACAATGAAAGCAGAAGATCTGAAATAGATCTGGCATCTATTGTCACTCTCTGAAAAATACCACGGCTCTTGGGGGAAACCAGCTGCCAGGGGAGAAGAGGTATTCTTCAAGCACAAAATATATTGAACATGTGTAACTGTTTACTCATTATGCCTTCTTCTTTTTATCTGAAAAATCTTTAAAATTTGTTCAATTTGTTTCTATTCTTTCCTTTACAAACTGCCTGGACTGTTACCTGGCACCATAACTTTTGTTTTTTCAAATTGTCACTGCATCCAGGAAAAGGCAAACAAACAAAATCTCTTACCTGATAGCAAAAAACTCTGCCCACAGGAATAAGAAGCTTGGCAGAGGCCCTAGTGTCTCCAAAATGTAGATGTAATGTCCTCCAGACTTGGTGATTCTTGTTCCAAGCTCTGCATAACACAAGGCACCTGGAAAAGTTCAGGTAAAAGTGTCCCAAGTAAATCATGCCATGAATTTTCCCTTTTCTGTGTGATTTTTCAGGGATTGAACAAATTCATTTAAAGTTAGTAGTAAATTAAAGTTAGTAGTAAATTAGAGGAAGAAGTACAGATCTTAAGCCCTGCCTATGTTGGATTTGCTTGTTAGGTTAAACATCCTCTGCTCATCAAAAGAAATCCTAAAACACCTCTCTTCACTGAGCATGACTCTACTTGCAGTGAGACTGAGCACTGTGGGATGTGACCCTGTGAAGTAGGAGCAGCTCTAGCTGTGCTGTCCACTTCACCAGCCAGCTCAGGTGGCTATGGAAGAGAGTGCAGAGGAACCTGGTGGTGACATGGCCATGCCTCCAAGTCCTGTGGCAATCATGCCATATTCATGTCATGCCAGTGATGGCAACCTCAGTTTTTCCTGCCTCTCCGTTGGGAAATTTGTACAAGATCCCCACTCAAAGCATAGAATGTAGGCAGACAGCTTGTCTCATTTTTTCCAGTGGGTCCCTTTACATGCTTCAAGCATGTATTTAAGTGCTTTGCCGAACTCATGCAATGCCCCGCTTGAAAGAAAAGAAGAGCATAAAAGAAAGCAAGCCTTTTTAACGTACTGCAAAAATGTGTCAGAGAAATGATCAGGGGAGGTCAACAAGATGATAAAAGGGAAGAAAAAAACCTAACAAATTCAGCTACAATATACGATAGCTCAATAAAGAGGCTCCCAAGGCTCTTCCAGCAGAGTCTATCAAGGGCTGCAAGAGAGAAACCTTTACAAGTGCAGAGCTTGGGCTATGTAATTAGCACACACATTACCATTTACTGCTCTGCTTGTTAAAAGAAACACCATGCTCACATGATATCATAAGATTTTCTTCAGGCAAAAGTGTATCTATCACCAAACAACCATACACAGGCTGCAATGTGAAATATTGGTACACATACACTAAGAGCAAGAACCAGTCTTGTTGCCATATTAGCAACTGAATGTCTCGATTTCTAAACTTGCATGCATATGTCATGGTGTCAAAATGTTTTTTTCACAAGGAGTATTTCCCCTTTCTTGGTTTTCTTTTTTTCAAAGTTACAACAGAAGAATGTTAAAGTCACCCACTGTAATAAGCATCAGATTTCCTCTCCTGGGCTGAGATCTTGCAGTTGTCCTATTAGCACCTTTAGAGAGTTTCTGAGATGGTGGTTTTATGCAGTTAATGAAAGAAACTAAAAGCCATGTGTTTTATCCATTGTAACTTTAAGAGCTATATTATTTCAGAAGAACTAAAATGAAACTGTCATCAAAAAAGACAACACTTTGTGAGAAAAGACTACTATTAAATGCCAGAAAACAAGCCAAAGGCAATGCACAGAAAGCGGAGCTGAACTGATCTGCTCCATCTCCTGCTCCAAGGCAGCATCAGACATACCCACACCATTTCTGACAGACACCCAGACACCCACCCCCAGCTGGTGGATGCTCTGCAGTTCCCCAGGCACTCTGCTCTAGTGCTTTGCTATTCTCTCCAACAGAAAGGGCATCCCACATGGCATATGGAGACTGTCCCTTCTTGCCCTTTTCACAGTGTCTATGAAAAGCACAGCACAGCCCTTCCATTCCCTTTTAGGCGCCTACATCTCCCTTCCACCTTATAGAAGGACTCCCCTCGTTCTCCCCCAGGCTGAGACTCCATCTGTATCACTGTCATTCCTCTGCCCTGGACTCAAACATGAGTTGATATTCACAGACAGTAAGTGCTGAAATGATTCCCGGGGGAATCATTTGAACTACAGACCACTAGTAAACACCCTCTGGCTTGTTAAACCCTTGTTTCTATTGCACTAGGAATCAGGAATTTTGAGTTTATTCATCCTCCAGCTTTTTATACATGAAAACATGCAGGCTCTCCTCACCTCCTAGGTGCTTAAGCAAAGACTGACAAAACGCAGCACTCACCAAACATTGAGAGGAGCCCACAGGCAAACCAGACAACCAGGGAGAAACCCACAGTGCCAGAGTTTTTCAGTACTCCTTTTGGGGAGATAAAGATGCCACTGCCAACCATGCTGCCGATGAGGAGTGAGAAAGCCCTCAGCAAAGTTATCTTTTTCCTCAGAAAGATGGCCTCTTCTTTCTTGTCTTTCCCCATGGCTTTCTTCTAATCGCAGGGGAAGGTCATGCATTCAGGAGCTACAGTCTCCCAAGTGTCCTCAAGGCTCACCTGTAAGACAAGGAGTTAGGGATTCGAGGATCTTCTTTTCTGCACGAGATTTTTTTCCAGAAACCTGTCAAGATCTGTTGAGTCTGTTCTCCTCAGCTGCAGGACGCACCAAACAAACACAAGTGCATAAAACACAATTGGTATCAGTGCCTCCCAAGAGCCAATTTAAGTGTTTTCTTCTTCTTCTGTCAAGCAGCACAGAGCATTACATGTTGCACGCCACATTTCAGGATATGATTTCCAAATTTGACTTTGATGCCCAGACTGGAACTGGCCAGGTTAAGGTTAATTTAAAGGGACCTAATTTGGGGGCACATTGATTTCAGCTTGCTGGCAGAGAACAGATTTAAAGTTGCAAACTTAACAATGAAGACCTTGAGGATCTCTGAGGTTAAAAAACATTAAGCTGCATTAGTTGGTGTGCACAAATGATTTAACCTTTTTTGCTTCCTATCCACCCTTCCTGAATAAATAAGCCTTGTTTTTTTCTCACTAGAGTTTCATTTAATCAGTGTTTCTTAATATGGTGTCAAGCCTTTTTGCTCTCAAAGTATTGAAGAATCAGAAATAAGTACTGTTCACAGTTGTAAAGCAGAGCATAGTCATTACTATCATACATGTCATTTCTTCTATTAATATAAAAACTTCCTTGGTAATTGGAGCAATGAAGATTTTCCTAGAAAAGAGGGAACTTCAGACACTTCAGGAATCACATAAGTTGACCCAGATCTAGTTCTCTCCCAATGCAGCAACCTCCCATTTCCCTGCCCTGTCTCTCCCATCTCTCTCGGTCCTAGGCTGGCACCTTCACCAAGAAACTCACCTTTTGCTCTAGGTAGGTAAGGCGATTTGAGTTTAGTTACTACAGCAAACCTGTCTGTAGTTTTTGTAATAGCAAGGTAGATACTTTACACTGCTAATTATCCCTGGTAGAGCAGGCAAGGCAAGTCTGGAGTAGATAATCCCCACACATCCCCACCAATGCTCAGCTTCAGTGCTTTTTTTTTTTCATTATTTTAATGCAGTAAATTGCAAATATATATAAATTATATATACATATACATATGCCACAGCTGCATGTCTGTATACTATTGCAAAGTTATATTGTACATGAGACCCCATTTGACGGATTTCTTGAATTATTTAATAACTGCAGTGGTGTGTCTGTGAGGAGACAGGGGTCACCTACAGAAGCCGATTCAAGCAGCCAGAAATTGCTTTCTTGATAGTCTGTATTTTCCACCTATAGATATAAACGTCCCTATAACTTTGAGTGGGACAATTCTTGTTACCAGTCACTCATGATACTTATTTGCATGCCCTGTGTAAACTCATTATAACCAAGGGCTTTTCTCCCCATCCCCAGCTATTTTCCCACCTGGAAACCGGCAGGAGAAAGTGGGGGTTATCACTTTCTCTGCACACATATGTCTAGCACATGCAGAAAGCCCTCTCTCCTGCCAGCAGCACGAGCTGGTTTCTCTGAGATCATGCCAAGCCTGCACACACATCTTCTCGACCAAACCAGCCAAGTTTAGTTATTAAACCTCTAATTAGTCCTGGAGGACTCTTTTAGGCTCAGATGGGTCACATCAGCCTCGTCTGGTCCCACAGAGCTGCTCCTCAGAGTCCCAAAACCTCACAGGGCTGCTGGAGACAGTGGCTCTGGAGCAGCAGGGAAAGACCACTGGGAGCTTCCCAACCCCTCAGCTGCAGTTCTCTCAGACACCAATTAATTATCTTAACGTGAAATACCAATATCATCTGGTATTTCTCAGCTGAAATGAGAACCACACAGCATTCATTTGCAGGGGTGACACACAGAGGCTCACCGAATTGAAACTGAAGAGAGGTGCTGTGCACAGCTGTGCCTAAAACACTGTTCTGAGATAATCAAAAGGGCACTTATCTGTTTGGCTGGGCTTTAAACCAAGCAGGTGCATTTACAATCCATCAGACTCCCATTTCTTGCTGGGATCCCGAAGCAGCAAAAGACAGCGTCTCTTTGCAGGCTCTGAAATTACAGAGAGAGGAGTGGAGGAAAAAAAAAAAAAAAGGAGAAATCAAATCAAATTTACAGACCAGGTTAATGATCCAAAGTAAACATTAAACTCTGTACTTCTGTCCACATGGGGTTTTTGTTTTGTTTTGTTTTTTAATACCACTGCCATGCACAAGTATTTGGAGATAAAACAGTTCAATCCAGTAAATCTGAGAAACATAAAATCTATCAGGATTTGTTCCAGAAGCTGTTGAAGGAAAAAAGGGGTAAAAGGAAAAAAAATATAAAAAGTAACAGAAAGCTATTTAATAACACTTCAAAGAGTCACCTAGCAGAGGCTACCGCCTGCAGAAACCATTCCTGCCTGCTCTGCTTTCCAGCTACATTCCAACACCAGGCACATTAAAATGCAGAGATGTTAATCCTTGTGGCAATGCTTAAGAATATTCACAATGTGCTTGGCACAAAGGAAACAGGCAAAGCTGCTTTTTGTTCACCCCTTTGACTTAAAAGACAGGTTCAAATCCTTCTTGTCCCAAAATGGGTACCTTTGCATAAGACAGATCATCAGTCAGCAGGGCTGGAGAAAAACTTGCTCAAACCTATTTCACAACTTATTACATGTACTGGATCTTTACTCCCTTGTTTTTACATTTATACTGACTTTATTGTTGGTTTGGGTCTTTTAGCTGTTAATCTTACCTCACAGGCACTGCAGCATGGATGGAGATGGAGAAGACAGGCATAAAGAGAAAATCATGTCTGTTATTTGTCTAGAAGCCCCCGCTGAGAGCAGGACCCACTGTGGTCAGCACAGAGGCAGAGCAGATGTAACTGTGCTGAAAAGCTAGTGAGATAAACAAGCAAGTTGGAAAAAGCAGAGGAGGGAGACAGCATCATTCTCAGCTGGGGAGCTGAGACCTAGAGCAACCAGTGACCTTCCTCCTCCTATCACGCAGGAAGCGGGTGGCATCCCTGCGAAACAGACTGTACCTCCAGAATTCCACTTCAATGACTTATCCCCCCAAAAAACACCCCAGCTACTAGGGAATACTCCTAACTATTTACAGCTGTTTTCTTTGTGTGGGCCTCAATCAATACCACACAGCCAAGAACAGGTTAACCCCTTCCTTTTCACGCTGCAAAAGACGCAGGCGTCAAACAGTTCCTCTCAGTCCCAATATTTTTATTTTTTTTGTGTGCCAAAAATGTCATTCCAATTCAATGTCCACCACAAGGCACAGGATCTAACTAAATAAAATCAGCAGTGAATGGAAGCTTTTTTATTCATGCATGAAAGTAGCATAAATAAGCTTTAATGAGGCTGGTGGTGGTCTGCTCTGGGAACTCAATCAGAAAATCTATTTAGGAGACCTGAGAGATGTTTGTTTACAGACCAAAACAAACACAAGAAACATGCTGAAAGGACAAGACATGCAGCGCTACTTCTTTTCAGCTTTCTACAGCTGGTTTGCCACCCTGGATAAGAAACTGAAAGGGACAGTAGGTAATAAATCAGACTCAGGCTCACAGCCCCAGATGTAGTAATAAAGCCATGCAATTGCCTTAGGTGTAAATGTAAAAATAATTTCCATTGGCTTCTCTTTCTACAGAATTTCATGAATATAGTCTTATGAGTTGTCTGTCAAAAGACTACTATTTCCTAACATTTCTGCCTTATTGATTTTTTTTTTTTTTTTTTTGCCTTGACTGCAAAATGGCTCTTGGCTCAGAACATACCACATTTATCTTCTCATTTAGGCATTTCCACTTGTCCTTCAGACAAGAGCGACTTTTTCAGGAGAGGAGGCCAATGATATGGTGAGTCTGGACCTCTTAATGATATGAGGGTGACCTTTTAATTGAGAACCTAAAAGTGTTGAATCCACACTTTACCTCTTTGGCTAGCAACTAGACCAAACCGAGCCTGGCTTTCAAGTAGGTAAATTGCTGTTGCTTTCAGAGTTCCTTCCTACCAGGATTTATATTCTACAGCAAGTTTAAAGTTGTTCATTATGACCAGTCTGCCAAAGCAGACACTTCAAAAGAAGATGTTTTAATAATAATTTATTAATAATAACATTATATTAATAATAAATAATATTATAAATAATATTCCATTTCAGTCTCACAATATGTAGATTTCATTTAATGTCATCTCACTTTTCTAAGCATTCAAGTATAACTCTCCATTCAACTGCCACAGGGAACTTGTACTTCTGTGTATTCCACTAATGTTGTGCAGGAATATTGGCCCTTTCATGAGTATTTCTTCCTCACATGTTGCCAGTGACACGCAAAATACAAATATGGGAGGAATGCACAACTGATTAAAATAGACTCAAGTATTCTTCTACAATACTAACTATTAAAGACTATCAGGAAGGTGTACCAGCATCCCTGTGAAATGAACTAACATTCGTAAGTTTCCCTTTCTTACAAGCAGGAGAAGGGAATACCCAAGGCACTTGCCTCCCAGCCCATCAGACCCAAAGGACCAACACCCAGAGGACCAGGCACTGGAACACACAAATCGTAGGGGCAAAAAAAAAAAAAAAAAAAGCCACTTAACAAGACACTGTCTCACGTAGTGGTGCTTCCTGAGGCCAACATCTTGGCTCTACAGTATCTCTTGTGGGGCACAGTGCAGGGAACTGTCCTTAGAGTTTGCTCTTTTGTGGATGGCTCTCCAAGTAGCAAGCTGTTTTGGCTCTCCAGATCAGACCTCCTCCCTGGAACAAGACAATTTGTCCTATTTGAGACTGTTTTCTTAGCTGCGTAAGACAGAACACAAACAAAAATAAATCTAAACATTTCTAGCAGAAGACACCCAACAGAGAAGTAATGCTGTAGCAAAGTACAGCCAAAATTTTCCCAAATGAGAATTCTTCTCAAGAACTTCAAATTAAAAAAAAAAAAAAAATCTCATAATAGAGCAACATCTCCCCTCATTTCAACAGTTTGTGGCACTGCATCGGTGCTGAAGTCTAAGGGTTTATCTGCCTTTGATCTGGAGCTGGGCAGGGCCAATGTCCAACAGCTCTCGATCCTGCAGGGAAAATTCCTCCATGAACCAGGTCTTTGTTCTACCTCCTGCTCTGGCTGAGGGCTCTAAAAGACACTGCTTCCTAGCCACTGCTTGGTGACTTAGCAAAAACAAGTTTAACATCC
Organism: Lophotriccus pileatus; assembly: GCA_035583135.1. Lineage (NCBI taxonomy): Eukaryota > Metazoa > Chordata > Aves > Passeriformes > Tyrannidae > Lophotriccus > Lophotriccus pileatus. Next base: position 58,231,255 of record JAWWES010000041.1, read on the forward strand.
CTGGGACTGTCTCTCTGTGGAGTTGCTATAGTGGGGATCTTTATCAAGGCCAGTATTCCCATCAGTGACAGGCCAATGGCAGCATCCTTCAGAACCACCCACTGCTTTAGAGTGGCAGACTAATCCCAAAGCCTCTCCATAAATATTCTTCAAGAACAAGACATGTTTCCTCAATGGGGGAAAATGCCAAAATGGTCGTGTTCATCATCAGCTTTTCTCACAAAGAGGTAATTCCCCAGTAATGCAAGCTATTTTATCTTGCTACGAAGTCAGCTCTCTCCAGGTGAAACTCCTTCTGGAGTCAGAGAAAATCCTCCTCTGCTTCTACTGTTGTCAGATGGTGGGCCCCATCAATGGGGTCTCCTGATCTACCCCTGCTTTAACCATCTGGAATGGAATCCTTTGAGAACTAACTGCAGTAATAAGACTCCTCTTTCCATATTGCCTCAGATATTACACTAGTTTTCCCATTAATCTCACTACAGTGCTGTTGATTTATCACCCCAGGTCTCCAGCTCCCCTCAGACTCGACCATAGTGCTTGGGTTTGCTCCTTCTCTTCCCACCTTTAGGGAATTCAAAAGAAAATGTAAACACTTAAAACCAACAACCCTTTACACCTGCATTAGCCCCTCACTTTGACTGCTACTCGCTGCCTAATCCATAGTTAATCCTCCGTGGTTTATGCTAAATCACCCACTCTGGCCCTGACTTGCATGCAGCCCAAACTCTGCCTCAATCATACCTCAGGGTGGGGGGGCTTTCTCCTTTTGGCCTTTCTGCTCAGCTGTTACTCATTTATTAAAATATAAGCCAAATATACAATTACGCTGGAAGGAACATGTTTCCTTGTTAACCCTTTTTGGCTCTTGCCCAGAATTTGTCAGGCTATGGGGATTTATATTTTACTATGCAAAGTTTCAGATTAATTGCTCACCGTTCTCCGTGCCTCTGAAGGAAGGAAGGGGAACAAGAAGGATTTTCTCTGACCAGAACCACTACCTCATTCCCCATGAGACAATACAGGAACACACGTCCCAGTCTGTCCTGGGTAACAGGGAGTAGTGACTTAGACAGCAGAAAGGAAGGTCATTTTCTTTCTGGTCAGAAAGAAAATGGGACTTATGCTCAGCCCTACCAGCACATTCAGGGCATCTCTAGCCTAGATGAGGGTACGGACTGTGCTGGCAGCTGCCAGACAAGGGTCTTGGTGGGTGACAGGAGTGGGAGAAGGTTTTGCTAAGGATGGCAGTTAATGGGAGTGGGGGAAGAGGAAAGTGGTGTGCATGCTCCGTGGTGGGAGCAGCTTGGGCAGAGCATTAACCCCTTGCCTGAAAGGAACATCTGCAGTTGTGCACACAAATCCCACACATCATTATATCTCCTGGTTTAAAAGAGGTGAGGGAATGAACATCTGTCACTGAAGTCTCCAAGCTCTTGCCAGCTACAGCTCATTTTACCTGTAGCAGAAGCTGAAGTGCAAAGATAGAGAAGAAACACACATTGAAGGGCCATTAGAATCCTGATAACAAGAAGAATCTTACAGAGCTTGCTACAAAGTGGCATTTGGCACAGTATCATCTCAGGAATGAGTATGCAGTCCCTGTCAGCTTCCCAGAGCCAGAAGGATGGCACCAGAAACTAACCAAACACCTAACTCACATGTTTTTTCAGGTAACATACAGGCCACTCTCTATTTTCACTTGTATTTAATGAGAATCAGATTCTAGGAACAAGCGTGTCAACAAAACCAGATCAACATGCTCACTGGAAAGGTTAAGTCAACACAAGGGCATGTTTATTCAATTTTAATGTAAGTACAGTTGTAGAAGTATCTGCTGGAAAGGACTTCTGGGTGCCTCTGGGTCCTGTCTCCCATAAGAAGCAGGACTGTTGCCAACACTAGCTCAGATCATCCATGGCTTTGTCTAGCCAAGTCTTAAAACCCCTCAAAGTCAGAGAGTCCGTGACCTCTCTGGGTAACCTGTTCCAGTGCTGCACCACCCTCCCAGGGAGAAGCTTCTCCCAATGGCTGCCCTGAATGTCCCAATCACTTCTTATGTCTGTCACTGGCAGCCATATCATCTACCACTCTGGAGGCCTTCAGGAGCTCAACCTCACGTGTCTGTGCATAGACCGGCTCTTCCCGGTCTTCAGCGATGGTCCTTGCCACCCCTCCCTCTCTGGCAAACATGGCTACCCCAGCCCCCATAGACTCACTTATTTTCGGGTTTCCCTAAAGTCCACGGACTCAACACAGCTGCAGCTGTGACAGCTTAAGCACAGAGCTACAGGCAAGTGAAAGGCACCAAGTGGATGTTCCCCTCCAATCTGGAGGCCCCAGTATACGCTCCAGCATGCCTATGATATTCCCAAAGCCCCACACCCAAACGACCTCCAACCTTGGAAGCTCTATTTTTGGCTCTTTTTTTTTTTTTCCACTCTCTCCTTTTTCCATCCCGGACTTTGAACCTCCCTATGATCTTGCCCGCATGATTGCATCATTCATGGCAGGTAAGGTTAGCATGAATAGAAGGAAGAACAAACAGCACTTCACACAGCACGCCGGCAGCTGGGAGAACCTGCAGCCAGCAGAGGTTACAGACCCCAGTCAGCTCTAATAAAGACCCGCATCATTGGAAGGGCAGGAACTACAATTGGGATTATTCATGTTGAAACAGAGGTCACCGCGTCTCCTGCTTCAGAGGCAAATCTGAGCACTGTGGGGTATCTCAGGAGGAGGTTTCCTTTGTGCACAACACTGAGCTCTGGGCCAGGGCAGCTCAGCAAGGCTCTACTGCAGGCCATACAAAGGAAGAAACACTGTGTTTTCCTTGTCACTGTGGCTCAGCACAGATGCAGAATACACGTGGAGTGAGGAAGGATGCATTTATAGGATTGGGCCATGGCCACACAAGGCACTCAGATTTGGGGTCACTATGGCCAGTACAAGGAGTCACCATCCTTAATATGGAAAGTCTGAATTCAGCTCCTCTCTTGGAGGCCGTAAAACAATACCAGCCCCTGGCCTCTTCACATAGGTCCATCTTGGGAGTACTTGCCACACAGGGACCACCAGTTCAAACCTCTGCTCATTTCTGTCCCCAGCTGACTTGCCATGTAAGATAAGAGCAGGAGGACTGTTCAGGGCAGCTAGTGCTCACCAGATAGAGGTGGGACAAGGAGACTGTTTACCTGAGGAAGATCACTGCTCTGGCAGGGGCTGTGGCACTATCGGCAATGCTGGCTGCCTTGCGGGATCCTCTCTGTGGCATCAGTGGTTTGTGAGAGGTGCTCTGTGTGAGTGAGAACATGGCAGAATGCAGGACATCTGTACAAATTCCAGACTGATGCTGCTGCTCAAAAATAATTATGAAAAATAATTAGCAATTGAACTGAGAAGGCATTACAAAACAGCTAAGGAGAAAGAAAATAAACTGGCATGCTGTGATTGATGTAAGCATGTAACAGCCTCCACATGTCACTGGGACCAGCACAATTTGTACCAGCTGAGGTGCTGCTTCCAGAGACAGAAGAACGCTTCCAAGGGGAGCAACTGCACAGCTGGGACCAAGCCCTTGTTCCCTGTCACAGTGCTGGTGAACTACATATGTCTCCCCTGCTGCACAAAGATGGGTTTTCAGGGACACAGGGCCTCTGGACACAGTTTGGGCTTCTGCACTTGTCAAAGCTTGGGCCTGAAGCGTGATCAGCTGGGATGAGTTAACTAGATGTCAGGAATACTCCTAGGTCCTGCTCAGAATTGGACCTCTGGGCCACCAAGAGTCTTACCAACCAGGAGTGATGCTGAGCACCCCCAGACCTCACCACCACAAGGAGCTGCAAGTCCCTGCCAACCACTTTCCACCCCAGCATGGCCCCGGCTTACAGCTGACCTGGCCCACTGGTGCTGAGACTTGGAGAGACACAAAGACAAACCAAGAGGGAGGTGATGGTCAGTGTTGCTCACTGGACTCATCCACCATGGCCAAGGTTGTCAATCACCCTCTCCTTTCCCAGTGTCTCTTTGGCTACCATCTGACAGGCATCCTAACAAAAGTTTGATGCAAAAAGCTGAGAAAAAGTTATCATTCCAGAGCAAACAGTCCAGATCAGTGCCCCAGATCAATAGGCCGTATATACATTGTGCAACTGTACTAACACACAAAACACATCTTGCTGTACTTTCATAAAGCACATCCAAAAAGAAGATGCAATATATCTTGCATATCAACGAAGAGAAGACAGTAGGAGCAGTACTAAGAGATTAGCCCAGATGCATTTAACTGGTTCTACTTAACACATGGCTCCTCAGCAGCAGCTACAGAGGATATGAGACCATTAAGTTCTGGCAATTCCTTTAACTATCTCATCTCTCCCCAGCTACCTACTGCTGTTTTAGATGAAGGAAAGAGTTTATTGTGTTCTTTTCCCCCTTCCTTCCCTATATTCTTTTTCATTTATCCTGAGAATTGTAATTTTAAAATGTGCCAGTAGAATGCTACACATGTGTGTAGCTGACAGAGAAGCAGGCAGTAATTTCAGTCCCAAGACACAGGAAAGCCAACAAGAGTCTGTCCAGAGGTTTCAGTAGGCTTCAGGTTAAGACCTTCAGGCAAGGCAGGAAAGAACAACACAAACCCTTGTGCTTTGTTCACACCTTCAAGCAGTAACAAGCTGGGATGCTCGAAGTGAAGCCTTTGGGGGCTGCTCCATCCCCAGGGAGCCATACGACGCGTGGAAGATGGACCAAGCCAGCAAGTACATCCAGCACTGGATATTTCCCACCCAAGTGGGATGCCTGCAGATGGTTTTTCCAGGAGGGCTCGGAGACAGCTTAAGGACTTTGCTGCTGAATCAGGCTTTCTGTGGCACAGGCAGTGACCACGCCACTGGCGCCGAGCCCTGCAGCTGCACAACGCCTGGCACGCGCCGCCGGGGCTGCGGAGCCAGCACGGACAATCTTGGGGCAACACAGGCTTGCTGCAGCTGCTCGCTCACTTCCAGCTGATGGCATCACTGGAGGTTTGTGTCCTCTCAGCAGGGAAAGCTAAAAAATAGGCACCAGAGGACAAACCACAGGAAACACGTCCCTTTCTGGGAGAGAAAGGACTTCTTGTACAGCACATGCCGTAGACATTGGAACACAGAGGAGGGGTGTAGATTTGGCACTCAAGCACAAACAGTATGTCCCTGCTGTACCAAATCACTAGCTGCCTTAGGCTTAAATATTTTGGTTGTTCATCTAAGAGTATACATGTTCTGAAGTATGTAATTGTCAGGCTTTTCTAGGAGCTCTTCAAATGTGGTACGTCTCCGTCCTTTCTCCCAGACAGCTTCCACCTGCAGGGAAAGATGGCCCTGTTACAAAAAGCTTTGTTTTCAGCTGCCACCGTTTGTCTCTGCAGAGTAAGCAGCCAGGGCCATTTTATTTCCTGCTTTCCTGCATATTCTCCAGAGCAAGAACTTGTTGAGCACAAAGTTAGCACGGACCTTGGCCAAGCTCTGTGCAAACTGCAACGCAAACGTGTACATTCTCCTTCCTTGTTTTGCTTTAGTGCATGTTGTCTTACACATGACTCAGGATAAACACAGATGCAGTGGCCCCCCAGGTTTTGGTTCTCCTGACAACCCCATAGCCTGTGCCTGCCAACTCCTCTCTTTTGACAGCTAGCAGGGACGGACAGCTAAAGGTACTTCCGAGTGAGACCCTCTGCAAGTGTCTCACTCCAGCTGGCAAGGGCAGGGGAGACACAAGTAAGAGCAGCAGCTCTGGAAAGGAAAACGACAGGGGCAAAGACAGGGGAATTGGAGATTAAAACATCAGATTGAAAAGGAACAATGAATCCCTGGTGGGGAATATAACTGGGGGGGTAGAGCAGGAACAGATTGCAGCTCAGTAATAAGGCAGACGGCATTTTCTTTGTGATCTGCAAATCCATTTGGGCTCTAACAGACAAAGACCCCACGCTATCCAGAAATCAGCTTGATACATGGCCTCCCTCCCTCCGCCTTCAGTGACAATGGCTGCTGGAGCAAGCAGCTCTGGCAGAGCCCATCTGGCCCAGCAGCACAGGCTGAGGTCAGGCTGCTTGCAAGGCCAAGTCCTCACAGTACCCCCAGGGTAGGACATCGTCAGGGCCATACCTTCCTGGTGCCAGCTAAAGCAGAATGCTCCGAGTCACACCAGCCTGTAAAAATGGGCAGGATGCTCTGCTTGGGCCACAAACATGAGGTGACAGCTCAGCATCACAGGCAGAACCCCCAGACATGAGGGACTGCCTAGAGCCATTAAAGGATGGCTGAGGGCACCTTGCAAAACACCACCCTGCTGTAAGAGTCTTTGGAGTACTAAGACTGTGGCTCTTCTGTCAGGCAGGAAAGTTCCAGTCATGTGTTTTCCATCTGTAAGGGCTGCAGACAGAAACACAGAGCATTTCAGGCTATGACACCCCTGAAGCAGGGATGTTTCTACCAGCCATCAACATCAGTGTTCTGGCAATGCTGAGACATTCTTGCAAAACTCTTCCAGGGAAGGAGGGAGGAAAAACAGCAAGCCTCAGATCCTCACATCTAGCCCCCACCCCTCAGTTCCCTGTATTTCATTAGGCAAATAATAGCTCAGGGTCAATAGCATCAGCCTCTTTCCTGGAAATGAACTAACCACAGCCAACTCTCGGGTTGCCAAGCTGGGGACCCGGGGGTGCAGGCAGAGGTCCCTGCCCTGCAGTCAGCTTCTTTTAGTGTCTTTAGCACAACATTACTTCTGTGACACTAGGCAATAGCACATCTCTCCTTTGCTGTGGTTCTGGTAACACACATGTATGAAAGACAGAGCAAGCTCCCGCCCACACACTTGGTTTCTTCATTGAAGCCTTGGCAGAAGTGCTGAGGAATACAGGGGCAGAGAGGGTCCATTTGTTTTCTTTCTTCTGGAATAAAGAGATTACAACTCTCAGTTATCAGACTGATACTTGCTTTTAGAATTACATCTGTCAAACAAAAGGACAAAGAGAAATTCAGCATAATTAATCACTCTGGGGGCACAGTGCACCTGATGGCCCACACAGCTCAGCTCTGTGATAATACAAATCGTCCTGAAAGTTCACTGGGAGATGTCCTCTCTCCTGCCATTCACAGGGTGCAGCCAGCAGCAATCCCAGACACAAAACCTCCATGAGGAGGACAAGGCAATGAGAGGGGCCAGGCTATGGAGGAATTGGTTTGGGTCAGCCCTTCGAGACCCACCCTTGCCATCAGCTGACATGGGCTCACCTTGACTAGCAGTCAGCTCACGTGATAGGTAGAGGGACAGCTATGGGTCTCACCTAAGACCATTTTACAGTGATCCTTCTCACACAAGGAAGTCAAGACAGTGCCACATGGAAGCATTGTAGACTGGTCTTGTGTGGCCACTGTGCCTGCAAATGCACAAATATACTTCCTGTCTACACATCCATTTAGATGTTATCACCAGTTTTTCATGGATGATATTTAGTTCTTGTATTTTCCTCTCCCATTAAAGTTTTCATCATGTTGTGGGCTTAAGATCACTGACTCTTGACAAGCCATCTCTGGCCTTTTATTTTGTGATGTTTGCTTACAGAGGGTATTATGTTTCTGGCTGGAGCTGGCATAGCACTTAGTGCTAAGAAAAGCCTGTCTGCAAGTCCATAAGATCAGGGCATTTCTGGAGAGTAACAACAAATAGGCAGGCACTGTTTGCAATGGATCTCAGATCTTCAGTTACTAAGGGGCATTGCTTTATCAGTCTTGCTTTGCAAAGGACTGAGTATCACCCTATGCTTTGTTGAAGTGATGCTCCTGCCTTGTATGAAGAGATGCTTCAAAATGCCCCTCTGTCCCAATTTCCTTAAAAAACAACCTAAAAAAATTGTGCTCCTGACACAGAACCACCACACAAATCCTCACGAGCTGATTTTTCCAGGGAGGTTCCTTACCTCTTACACTGCTGATAGAAAGTCAATATTTAACAGAACAGAAGCCACAAAGATCCACTTCTGTTTCTGGAAATAAACCTGAAGGGCATATTGAACATGACCACTTACCCAACATGACAAACTTACCATGTGGCCCCAAGGACAGCCATGAGCTGAATCTCAGAAAGCTGGCTGGATTTAGCTGCAGACTGGTGAGAAGATGTAAGGGAGAATAACTCAATTAGTTGCAGCCCTGAACAGCTGTAGTCATTTCAGGGTCTACATAAAGATTCTTCCAAAAGACACTGCAAACTCCAAGTGACAAGTGCAACATCAGCTTTTTCAAAGTACTTCCAATTCGGAAAAGAAGTTGCACAGCAGAGGTTTTTTGTAATATAAAGTAGCAATAAAATGCCTTCAATTATAACAATTTCTCAGTCCAGCTGAACCACATGCGGCCTTCTAGAGTCATTGAGTCATGGTATATGTAATTTCATTGGGATCCATTTTTTTCCTTCTCTTCCTTGATTTTCCTCTAATATTTTCATTTTAGTGGCAAAAAGATTGCAGGATGAATCCCAATAGACATTTGAACTTTTTCTTTCCTGTGACACTCAAGTAATGCCTTTAACCAACAAGCACAAACTCATAGAAGAAATCACACTGGATTCTCACCTGTCTTCCCTCAATGAGTGAATGCCTAAATATTGATGACTGGTCTAAAACCCTTCCGAATGTTTTACCACACACACAAATGCCCATGGAGAGAAGTGCACTTTTAGGCTATGGGAACTCTGGGAGTTGGGCAACTTACATGAGAGCAGGGAAGCTGCAGGGAGATCAAAGAAATAAGAAAAAAGTAAAAGGTTACCAGACATTACTCAAGGAAACCCAGCAGCAAGATGCCTTTGCTCTACCTTCATCCTCATGGGTCCTCATGGGTATCTTCAGCCACCCACAGCAACAGCAAAGACTTCAATGTTGGGTTTATGATAGACAGGACTACTGAAAATTATCAAGCCTACCAAAGAGGCAAAAAGCCCCCACAAATCCAAGCCACAAAAACTGTAATGAGCTGGTATTTCCGCTGGTATTCCCTCCTCACTCGCCCAGCTTTCACCCAATAAAGCTATCAAGTCAGTCAAAAAAACATTTTGGGTTTATTTTAAGGCATTGGCTGCTCTGCAATTTAAGTCCAAATTGCTTTGAAATAAAAATAGAATTGTTTGCTTTTTTCCCCCCTGAAGAAAAGCAGTATTAAAACTTAATCTCCTTTCACACACAACATAGGTGCAAGGAATTAGCATTTTCCCTGCAGAAGAATGAACTCTCTTTGTGGGAAAGAGAAGCCATACACATCTCCTGGGTTCATGGGAACTGGATGTAAACTTGAGGATGAGCTGAGAGATGCAATAAAAAGATTGGCTTTATTCTACTGTAGGAATATCCCTTTGACTGTGACCCTGCCATTTTAGCCATGGTTTCTCTGGGGTGCATCATGCCTAACATCTCCCACTGTACATCCCTGACAGCAGAGGAAGTGCTGGCCTGCAAAGCAGTAACTGGGGTTGAGTGCAGCCCTTTGTTTTTACCGGATATTTTCAGGGTAGCACAGAAAAAGCAATCACATCTGGGACCACCTCAAGGGGCTGCTGGCAAAAGTCCAGAGGCTCCATAGAAGAAGCAGCAGATTGCGGATTTTGATGCCTTGGGCAGGATGTCTGTTTCCACAATGGCTGGGGAAGGAAGCAATATAAAGGGAGATGGTCTGATAAGAGCATGGCTATGATAAAAAGACTCTGTTCAGTATTAATTTGTTTCAGCAAGAAGAAAGGTGCCCACAGTCACTGAGTTACAGACATTAGTGTCTTGCCTCAGTGAAAAGGGAACTGGTTAGTCTTGAGGCAATGTTAAATACCGGATTTTAAAACGAGTACAAAAATAGACAGAGAGCAGAACAGATGTGACAGTCAGTGGGTTCTTCTCATTCATCCTGCAGTTTTACAGAAACTTTTTACAATACTTTTCCCAGCAATTTCAATGCTTATGGCTCTCTCCTGCTTTGCCCTGAACAAAGGAAACTTCAGCAGCTGCAAGGTGAAGCTTTGCGCTTTGTGAAGTCAAGCATCACTTGATTAATAAAAACTACCACCCCTTAACTTACAAATTTGTTCTGCTGCCCTTGGATAGCTGGGAACATTCACATTAGTGAGCAGAGTGGCATTACTAACTTGCCTATAAAGAGCTTTACTAAAACATTAAAAATGCTGTACCATGTGAACACTCCCCTCTTCTGGCTGCCAGCTGATCTTTGTGCCATCTTAGCTTGTTTTTTTACAAAGAGGAAAAAGAGATTTTGGAAGTGAAGTTTGAGGCTGAATTCCCTGTATAAACGAGGCTTTTCACAGTATGATGAATCATCACATTCTCTCACCTCCTATCATCTGCCCATGGCACATTGTTCCACCTGCCCCATTTTGGGTCGTTTTGCCTTTTCCAGATGTAGTTTTATTTTGCCCATGTCAAATGCCAGCACTGACAGCTGCAAGGGGATGGCTGCCCCCACACTGCTTGGATTTCACCTTTAAAGAAATTCTGAAAAGCTCCGAGGCAGGAGGCTAACGCTGCAGGCTGTGTCATGAGCTCCTCCTGGTGGTCAGGAATACTGTATTAATTTCCCTGTGTTTAGAGCTCAAAAACAGAAATACAGCTTTCTGACACTGTGTTTCTTGAGTATAAAAGAGAAGAACGTGGAAACATAAAATAAACCATATATTCTGGGAGTGATGTAAAAGCTTTCATCTCTCAGTGCTTGCAGATGTGGGTAAAGGGAATGAACACACCCTTACCCCTCATGTTTTTCTATAAAAATCAAGAGTTTCACATTTTATTCCTAGCAGAAGAAATAACTTTGTTTGCTGCAGTTTCTACTCTTGTGTGATCCACAGCCAACGAAATACACCCTTCCTCAATATTTATGTCTGTTGAAGCATTCTCCATGCTGAGTCTGCAAGGCAGGAAGAGGGAAAGGGAAAGGAGTTATCACTATCATCTTCTGAGATTGGGATGGAATGGATAGAATGGGAAATTCTATTCCACCCAAAGAACATGGGTAAAAAATATTACAGAAACCTAAATCATAGATAATCCTGTCTCAAGGTGTTAACCGAGTCAGTTCCTTAGGCACTGCAAAGGCATCCAGCACCCAACAGCTGCCGTCCCAGAAAGGAGACATGACAAAGAACAAGCAGTAACACCCAAGTGAAACAACAGGGAGGAAAGAAAACAATACAATAGTTTTTGCAGTGACTGTGACTAGCACTGGTCTCCACTCCCTTTCTGGCTGGCCATTAGAATATGATATTATGGCATTGCAGAGCATCTTCTGATTTCTTTATACTGACATGTTATTTAAATATATGAATATGTAATTAAATGCATAAATGAAATTATATTAATTCATTATATACACTCTACTAGCCAGGTAATAGAAACAATGTTGGCACCAGATCTGCCTTTGCTCAGAGCCTTATTGTCAAAAACTGACTTGACACACCGAGAAGTTTTCAGAACGAGACATCAGTTTCCTCAGGGTGTGCTATCAGACTAGTGTTAATCCTGCCCATCTTCAGTACGAAGCCAAGATGCCTCCTGTCAGAGCTATTACACTCAGAATCTCAGATCAGACAGACTCTTCTTAGAAATGTTTTGTCCAGAGTATTCTTCTGACGACTTGGCACAGAACTGTTCAACAGCTGATCTAAGTAACATTTTTCCGGCAATCTTCAGCATCCCTTCCCTTTTTTCTCCTTTGCTGCTTCTTCATGATCACTATTACTTATTCCACATAAGATGAACAAACCATGGGCTTCCAAAACCCAGTTTTTGCTCAGGTACTGTCATACAGAGAGAGAAGTGGATTACACCAGAGATCAGAAGCACAGCCTGGCTTTGTGTCAGACTGTGTTCTTATGGAGACAGTAATTACCTCAGCAGTCAATCCTCACTTCTGGGAAAAGCATGCATTAAATGAGATGCATATACATAGACACAAATACGCATCTATTCTTCTGCACACCTCTAAGACACCTTACAAAATAATAGTGATGCAAGTCCTATGTTTGAGAGCGATCTAAAAGTCCCTTGTCATAACACCTCCACGAGAGAAAAGTCTCTTTTTGTAAATTTTACTGTTACACCTTTTTAATTTCCCAGCTATTGATGATGATCTTGATTGTGTTGATTTGAAAGCCCTTTGGGCTGTTGAGTTTTACCAGCTGTTCACAAGAATGGCAACCCTGGGGCACAGGCTCCATCATTAATTAGCACTTTAAGATACCAACACCATTTGAGGAGACAGGAAAATCAACTAACAAGAGTTGCACTAAGAAACGTCCCCAAAGATATGGAGAACTCGAAAAATGCAGAACGGAAGGCCAGAGATATCGTAGCTTCCATACAAAATCACATGAGTGAAAAGGACTCACTACTTCGATGCAGAAAGACTGCAAAGCATACACAAAAAAATTAAGTGGAGAAAAAGTAAAAATTGACATAGATCCCTAAAATGCCCAATGTAGCCTTCAGCTACAAAACCTAAAAATCTATAGAAATAATCCATTTAAGTTTTTCCAGGCTTGTGATTTTTAACTTGCATCAAACTTGGCTGCAACAGTATACCAAGCCAAAACATGAGAGAAGTTAAATAGACAAAAAGAAAAAAATTTGACAAGTCAGTGAATAACCTCCAGTTCAGGTCCTCTGCAAAATCACCCAGAATCTGGATCCATTATAGCCCAATCTTCCTGGCAGCTGATAAAGAAATTCAAGCAGAGGGATCCAGAGATCTTAAACAATTCTCCAAGAGGTCATATGGTTTAGATATTTGGTTTAGATGTTTTTATAGAAAAGGAAACATGTCTACTCAACCTCCTCCTATCCTGATACTCCAGTGACTGAAATGCTGATGATTCAGTGCTAACTTGGCTTTCCAGGCAAAGCTGCAGGTGGCTGGAACATTGGACAAAGCTACATTCCATGCAATTTCATTCAAGGAAAGGAAGAACGAAACGTAACCAAAATGGCAATGGTTTAGAAAGAGCTTTTCCAAAATTGCAAAATGGAGAGATTCATTCCATATTATGCCAGTAGTGGAAGTGGAAGACTGCTATGGAAAAGTAAGATTTAAATACTACTTCAAAATACAAAAAACTCAAGCTGACCCCCAGGGGTTGCACACACCATTCCAGGTACCACCTTGGATAACTAACTCATGTTATTTTCTGTCACTTTTATCACAGAAACACGCTTAACCTCTCCAAACCTGACATCCATGCAAACAACAGGAGAAGGTCACCGAATCAGGAGAACACCAAGAAACCCTCCCCCATCTGGACACAGTCTCCAGTGGGTAGTGCCTAAGGATGGGAGCCACCCTCTAGGATGACCTGGCGAGACTGGTCAGCCCTTAAGTCTGGCTGTTGCTTATCCCCACACAGAGGGGAAAGCAGGGATGTTTTTTGGGGTCCCACCCTTTTCACGCTATTCACCACATGGGCTGGCAGGGTTTGAATAATCTGCTGACTGGCCAATTACTCTGCCCTTGCTGCTCCCTTCCCTCACCCAGAGGCCCTTATCACATTAGCAAAACAAAGGCTAAGATACAGCAGCACAATCCAAAGCCTTCCCCCTCAACAAATTCCTGCATAGGGAAAAGCAACTCCCAGGCAGCAGAGGGTCATCCTGCCTCCTTCCCAAAACAGTCTAGGAAAAGTTCTGGGAGTTCTGAATCATCTTAAGACTTGACCAAGGATCTCAAAAGAGCAAACCACAGCATCACCTGAAAAGCCTTAGAAGCACAGATACATATTTAAATATATGTCATTACATCAGCTGAGGTATTAATTCTGACCTCACCAAAATCATTATAGGCACCATCAGTATCTGGTTAGAAATTAAAGGTAGCCAAGGTGTGCAAATCTAAGCAGATTATTCCTTAAAAAAGGAAAACCATGGTGGTTCTAGCCAGAAATCAACCCTATTTCGGCCCTATTACTTGCAGTAATTTATATCACCTTAGTCTTTCAAGTGTTGAGCCCATTCAGCGCAACTCCTCCATGAAAATGAAACAGTGAAAAATCTAGTATTCCTTTAACTAACTGAGAAAAGATCACTTCATCTTATATATATGCCTTCCCTTCTGTTCTCCACCACAAAGTACATTTTGGTCTAATTGGTCAACATGGCATCTTTAAGATCTCAGGTTACACTATAACCTGTGCTTTAGTGCTTCACCTAATGACTGGAGGTATGTGCTCCACAAAATGTTTAAGAGATCAGTGATTTCTTTTTGTGTCATTTCTAATCTTTTAAGAGTCCTTTTCAATGAACCACAAGTTTGGCACAGAATGATAACTCAGCCTTTTCTTCAAGCCATGAACTCTAAAATATAATAAGAGTTAGCATCAGTGCAGAAAAAAAAAATTAAAAATGTCTGAATGTCCTAAACAAGTGGAAAAAGAATTTAAGTAAAGTATTTTGAGAGTACTGACAGCACTATTTCATTGTCAGCGGAAATGTGCAATATAAGAATTAATAAAGACATTCCTTAAATCATAGTTATGGCAATAATAATACTATGGGAGTTTGGTAGCTGACATTCTATATTCTATATTGCCTCATCTCAAAATTATTTGAGATAAGAGGCAACAGAAAACCAATGGCAACATTACTGAAAACAGTCTATAAGAAGCCAGTGCATAGCAGTGGCCCTGTATTCTGAGTACATAAAGTTTGTGTGGAGAGGAAATGTCTTACCCATGAACCATGAACGGTACACATTAATTCCCACTCTTCAAACACGTCAGGTTTTCTACTACAGATCACTTCCTCTTACAAACCTCACTCATAATGTGACTGTGGGATGCATAAAATGAAATATCTTTCAGCTTTCTGTACAAACTTAACTTCTTTAAGTGAAACCCTCTTAATATTGAAGAAAATGCATCAACAGAAACAGCGGATAAATAAATTTCTTGTAGCACCAAAAGAGGTATGTTATACTGTGTTTTCACATTTTCCCAAAGCATCTAATACCTTTCTCTGAGCGGCTGCAAAAGCCTGGGGAGAAAGCGATCCTTCACATGCCATGTCCCATTTAATGCTTGGCCTCCCTCCTAGACTACGGCAATTCAACTTCACTTGTGGCACCTATTTTACGACAGGCACAGCTGTCCAGCAGTCTTTGCAACATGATCAACTCATTTTGCAGTAGTGCACTGCACAGCCCCCTCCCAGTGGGCCTGAGCTGAATATGGACAGACTTGGAAGCAAAACAGTTCCTCTCAATGAGGAACCTCCTCTGAGCCACCCAGTTCTGACACCACTTTCAGGGCAGTTGGCATGAAAATACCCTTTGAATGCTCTCCTTCAATAGGTGCCACTCAGTGGGAACAGAGATCAGCTGCCTCTTGAGGAGAGGCACTTCAACACATGGGAACAGCTCAGTTCAGTAACCATTTCATGATAGAATTTAAAACAATTTCTACAAGCACTGGCTGAGTACTGGAAAATCCTCACCGAGCCAGACCTGTAATGGAGCTATATGAGGACCTTTTGTAAAAAAAGTAAAAAACCCCAAGTCCTTCATAACAAGAAATTAACTTAAGAAGGAAGTACCTGATTTAGTTTTTTTTTCAAATTAATACTAGCCTGAAGATGCTGCCAAGTTAAACCACATTTCCACAGCCCACATCCTATTTTAGGAGACCAGAGTAGCAGTTTATGAGAGAGTTTTGTTGACTTTTACTTTAACCAGAACAAAAAGCCGACTTGTAGCTCTATGACTTATTACCAAGGTATACAATTCACGGGCAGATGCTTCTTCCAGATACATATCCCATTCTCCAAGTATGGGTGGGAACTTTACTCACAGTCATTGCAGCAAAACATTTCTTACAAGAAATAAACTTTAGGGCAAAGCATCACAAACAAGCAGACTCTTTGTATACTGTTCTTTTAGTTGGCTTATATGTTCCAAAGTAGAGTATTTTTTCCAAGACCAAAGCAAATACAGCAGAAGCAATACAGATAAATAGATCTATTAAGCCAAACACAATTCTTAAAAAATTTGCAGTATTCTAAAGACTGAATATAATTGGTTTCAGAGAAATCAGATTTTAGTCTAGACAAAGCAAACTGTCCCAGTAGCCAGCTGTTAGGTGGAATACTACGAGCTCTGGCAAAGACAGATTTCATTCATTGTCTTGATCACCAGCTGTTTTTTCTGCAGGTAAAAAACTTTAGTCATTGATCACTGTAGAAACAAAGGTGTTTAACAATCCTGGTCATGTCAGAAGGAAGAACAATAACATTCTGGTTTTACAGTTTCAATACTCATTAACTTTTGGCTTGAGACAGTTGGCATTACTTACCAGCACTAAAAGCGTAATTTCAAGGGTTCCCAGGACAATTACTTCTACACAAAGAAAAAAATAAGTTTCTATAGAAACCAACACTCTGCATGATTGACTTCCCCATATTCATGCTGTTAGTCCAGTTTCCATCATCAATCCAAAGTTCCATCAAAACAAACTAGAAAACGTTTGGTTGAATGTGTTAACTAAAGAGCCACCAGCACAAAAGCTTCACAACTTGAGGTCAGGACAAACCCTCTAGAGAAAGAGCTGAACTTCACTAAATGTACAGAAAAGCAAGTCTGTAGGCACTTTACAAGGGGGTTCTTTACCTCAAATGCAATAGAATATTGTTGATTAAAACCCAAAACCAGTAACTTTAGTCCTTAGATACCAAGAAGAGTATCTTGTCCATTCCCTGACTTTAGAAATTCAATTGTTTTGTCATATTTAGTAGCTTTGAAATCTTTAAAATCCATCTTTCCCGTAGGAAAAAACAATCCAGGTAAGTATTTCCCATCCTCTGCAAACAGAAAAGCAGACAACTACAAACCTTGACTTCTAATAGAAATACATTTCCAGCTGCTGAAGGCTACCCAGTAGCATTTGAAGCAGCACTTAAGATATTTCATGTTTTCCAGTGTATTATCCTATTAGTCTCTAAACAGCAGTCACAGAAAAAAACCTCTGAAGTGCAGCTGGCAAAAAAACAAGGACAAATAGTAAAGGTGCTGATGTAGGTTTTTAGATGGGTATGAAATTTGTATTTGTGGCCCACTGAGGAGCTCTCTTAAGTCTATCACTTTAAGACCAAAACATTAGTATGAGCAGTGAGTTCAGTGTGACAAATCCAGAGGAGTCTGTCTGATGGATATGCATAGGTTGTAGCATTGCTCTTCAATCACAGTGATTAAAACCTTTTCAAAATACATAGTTGTTCTGACAGACAAACAGCTCTTTCAGATCTTTGGCAAATCTTGGGCTAACCAAATTTAAAATCAGTTTTAACTCATTAATTTAAAAGATGTAAAGACATGTCAAAATACAATGGGAACAAATTTCTGGACATATAACTATTTCATCTTCAACACCCGTACTTGATTCATGATTTTTCCTCATGATTTCTTACTCCATTCAAATGAAATTTGTTTTTGAAAAAGCACAGAAGTTTCTGCTTCTAAACTCTACAACACTACCATATTTTAAACTTTAGGCCACAAAACTTTCTAGTTTGTTGTTTGTGTTTTTTTAAACTGTTTCATTAAGCAGTACATGGTTTGATGAGGTCAGCATTCTCATCCTTTGTCTGTAAAGCAGCTGGCACAATGAAGTCCTGGTCAATGAACAGATCTCCTGGTCATTACAGTCAACCTTAAATTCTCTGTAAACTAGAAGCCAAGCTAAAAAGGAAACTTGAACAGCTGAACAGGGTTCTCCCATCAAACACCTTTTGGTAACTGGTTCTTCCAATGCCATTGCTGCATCATTTATCTCAGGCTCCCATAAAATGACCACCACTGGAATCTAAGCATCATCACAGCACTGAAGCAGTCGAGTAGCACTGAGCACTACATGCAGAAGAAAATGCATTACACAAAGCTGTAGGGTGAGACAGTAATGCTGCCATTACCCTCAAGCAGAGCACCCACATGGAAACACTGCACTGCCATACAGAGTCAAAACAGGGAGCACTGACAACTGTAAACCAGAAGATGACTTGTGGTAGGAGAAATCAGCAGAGAAGTCATTCAGGATAAAAGCAAGTACATCTAAGCACGTGAAAGTGTAAAAGAGAAAGCTCTTCTTCCAGAAACTGCACACACTTAAAGGAAAAAGAACAAAAAAATAAAAGAAAAAATAAATCCAGAGATGAGTCAAGTCATCAGTAGCACGAGACAAACCTGGACAAAAACATGTAAATACCATTTGACACCCTTCTTATAGATCTAGATTTGATAATACGATGAATCACAAACACTTCTACCTCCTTTTTATATTAGGATTCAAAAAGAATATACACATCTTCACAAAATGCATTCAGTTGCCATATAATATACTTCGATTGAAATGAAAATTTGCACTTCGAATAAATTTTAGAAAACAGTATGAGAATATTCCCCCACATTTCTCCAGAAAATTTCTTCTTTAAATTGTGACAATTAAAGGGCACAGAGACTGGACCTAGAAAAGCATTTTTCTTCTCACGACATTCTGTACATTTTACTGTATTTACACTGAAGCAAATAAGCAGAAGTCTGAAGAAATTAAACGCTTTAGAGTGCTAAAATCAAAACATAAGCAATACAATTTTTTAATTTCAGTATTTTAAAGTACAGAAAGTGGAAACTAGGAATATCAAATACAAATTTAAACAAAGCCACTTATCTTCCCCTAGAATAATCAATGTGAACTACTTATAGAAACTTACAAATTTAAAGTAAAATCAAAACAAAATAAATACTGTACATACACTTTCCCTGCCTGCAGGCAAAAGAGGATGGGAAATACTGTTATGAATTGAAAAAAATGCTCTTAAAGCTGCAGCATCCCATTTCCCAGCCAAATACTTAACACAGTAGTGCGTTTCTGTAAAAAGGAAGACACACATACACCGACCCCTACTGAGCAGACAAGCTAATATTTTCAGAAACATTAAGAAGGAAAGATAGAAATTAGACTATGACAGTAGAAAAAGGAGAGGAAAAGACAAATGGGCCAGCAAAACATTACTACAAAACTAGTAAATATAGCCAAGAACTAGCCCCCTTTTTTTTTCAAATTCCATGTTTTTTAAAAAAAAAAAATTCACCCAAGCATTGGCAGCAATAGACATTTCCCAGCAGAAGTGACAATACATATCAATATAATCTCTTAAAGTGATCCCTTTCATTCCCTTCCCACAGCATGAAACTCTTATGGCTTAATTTATATTAAAAGTAGAAAAAGTCTTTTCTTTTTTTTTTTCCAAACAGAAATGCAGCCTATGGAGAACAGGCATTTCCTTATCAGTGCTACTTTTATTTCCCATCCACTGCATGACTTATCACTCATACGCTCCCACAAAGAGGGTTATTTTTTGTTGGGTTTATTTTTTGGAAAAATGGATGTTGCAGCTTTTAATCTTGTTTAACGACAAATAGTAAGGCCCTCGGTTCCATTTGTATTTCTTCTCTGAAAGAGTAGCTCTGGGATCACTCAACCCCAGAACTATAAACAGCTTCTAATGGTCTGGAAGTATTACGTGAATGATGCTCTGGAAAGACACTAGATTTGGGGTCATGGTGGGAGTATGAAGAGATAGGTGGGCATGTGGAGCCTAAATAGGGCTCTAGTTACTGGGTCATTCTAGTTTCAGTTCTGCTTAGTCTCCACAACTACCAAAAAGGGGGTAGGCAAGATTCTCATCAGCTCTGGTTTTGAAATCCTGCAAAAATTTTCAACATTTACAACTTAATGGCCTTGTGAATGAAGGTAGCTTATGCCTTATAGCAAAGCCTGGGGAAAGCTGAAGCGTGTAAAATGTGATAATGACACTGTGCTCTCTTACATCTCTACCAAAGGTAACACAAGCACTTCAACCACCAAAAAATAAAAATCAAAACCCCCAAAATGTCCCATGTGATCAGAAAACAACAGTTTTAACTCTCAACATCTAACCCTTCCAAAATTCTCTTTAAGAATGAATTAATGTAGAGTATTACAGGTTGCATAGGTAATCTACCTCAGAGGTCAACAAAGGCTACCCTGTAGCCAGGGTTTATTAGCAAGTATAGTAGGAGAAGAAAAGGGAAAGTTGCTGGAAGAGTCTTTGATATAGTTTCTAGGTGGTCTTTCCATTTTCATGTTTGTTTCTTTTTTTTTCAAATGTAGGAACATGAGAACTTGAAGAGATTGCGAAAACCCCTACAATATTTCATTTCCTATTGTTCTGTCTACAAAAAGAAAAATTTAAAAAAAAAAAGATTATGCCAAATTCAAGTTCCCTGACTTTTCAAAAAGATTATCCTTGAAAACCAGCTACCACAGCTGGCTTGATTCTCTGTCTGTCATCCAGCCAGTGTTCCCTACTCCCTCCCTCTTCTACCCCAAGTGAGACAGCAAGGAAGAAAACTGGGGTATTTCTCTCCACTACAACAACACAAGGTTCAGTCCATCTACAGAAAGATTGGTGCAGTAGTGATTTCATCTAGAACACAATAAAAATATCTCCACATACAAGTACACAAAACAAGTGAGGTTACCACATCCTCTTCGTAAGCTACCAGGAAACTTCTTTTTCCCCCTTTGTTTTTTTTTTTTTTGTTTTTTTTTGTTTTTTTTGTTTTTTAATACTGCTCATCATGGCAATTTCTCTCAAATTACTTGTTCTGAGGTGGAATATCAGATTTAACTCCCGCTGGAAGCATGGATTATCTGAAGAAAATGCGAATGAACCTCTGCCTGTTGACAGCCTGTGAAGGGACTGTTACATAAATTCATGACAGTGGAGAGCCACTTAGAAAAAAAAGGTAGAAAGTAGAGTAAAAGAAAGAATAAAACCAAGAAGAAATAATATATATGGGTCCAGCCATATCTATGTTCTAACAGGAAGGTACAGATAAATAATGTGGATGGTCAAAAAAGAGACTTTGTATAAGCCAGTCACATGTAAAAGAAAGCATACTCTATTTTAAAATTCCTTACTCCAGATTCTATTCTGGCACACTTTTACTTCAGATAAAAATCTGCCTTTAAGGAGAGAGAACTCATTCTTCATTCTGCTTTGAATCTGATTGCTGCCTTTAACTGGAATTTTCTATTATTAGAAATTGTTCAGCTAGCAGGAAGGAAACAGTTTGGTTCAATATGCTAAAGCTAAAACAGTTTTCAAAGCCTGGCAGGCATTTGCTCAAGTTTAAACACAGAGAAAATTTATATGGGTATATAATTTTAACTAATATTGACAACATAGTTTCTTTCTTTGACTGACTTTGGTGAGAACATATTAAAAGATAGTTAAAATATTCTCTTTTAACTATTTCCATCTGGAAATCATAGCACCTGAGAACGCCAACTCCTAATAGTAATTTTCAGCACCCTTAGAGTACCTCTTAGCTTATCCTCTTAAAAATCCTTTGTTACCTCCATTCCCAGTATTATAGAGGCTGATAACTTGTTTTAAATTAAAAAATAATTAAAAATTTAGAAGACTGAAAACATGCTTTTGTGAAACGTTAATTAGCAAACAAAAAAAAAGTACACCCATACAAGTCACAAAACAAGTCAATATAATGAAAAAGTTGGGCTGCAAAAAACACTCCTACACTGTAATTTTCAAGCTCCAGACAAAGTAAAGCTATGAAAGCTACCTGACTTACTTGCAATTGCATTATACTTTGATGCTTCTCCATTTAGAAACAGGATAGTGCTAACTGGTTTTGATCCTGCAACAAGTAAAAACACCTGACATTAGAACTATTTTCATAAATTTCTACAGGCATTCATAATCTAGCCTAAATAACAATAACTCTGCACAAATACTCCAGAAAGTAAAACTGAGTTTGCTTTTAAACTACAAGAAGAGAAAATTATTCCAGTATAGAATATGGAGGAAGGAAAAATTGGTGTGGAAAGTTAAATCAATTTGATGACTTGGACAGTGACACAGGAGTATTTTTACTCTTAGTAACCAAAAAACCCTCTAACCAACCAACAACATTGTTGTCACTAGCATATTAATGGTTACATTTTGGCTGGACCCTGCAAAATGCCCTTTTTCCAGAATCAAGTAAAGGTATTCCCCTTCATCCCCGTCCCTCAGAAGTTAAATATTTAATTTTATATTACAGAAAAAATACAAATTTTAAATCAAAATTATTTACAATAATTCAGAAATGGCATTTGTTATCAGCTCTGTAAGAAGCCTGACACAAATGATCATTCTGATACCAGTAAGCTACTTAAATGCTTATATATGCACCAGTTAAGACTTTTAATTGGCTGTCTCACCCAGCTTTGAAAGCAACACACATTCTCCTGCTTTCCTGACTCTTCAGTAAAATGTGTTTAAAGTACAATAATAACATTTTAATGCTTCTTCCACGCTATGTTAAGTAATATGCCAAATCTTATGACTGCAACATATATCTTACGAATTATTTCAGAGTAACTGTTCTGAAGAAACATTTATCCTAACTCATGTCCCCATTCCTCCAAAAAGATATACTGGGTTTTCCTCCTTTGTACTAACTCTTAAATAACTTGTACAAATACAATTTCAGGGACCTTTTTCACAGAAGAAAATCATCACAGACAGATCATCAGGAGGAAAAGTACACACTCAAATTTGGAGGAAAGAGGTGCAGTTTAAAACAAGCTAGCTACTGGACTGACATAAGAAGATTCTTCTGTCTTTAGGAGTCTCTTCTAGTCCATTAAATAAATAAATCTGATAACAAAGAGGACAGATCAAAAAATAAACAAGCTTGCAGAGAATATGCAACTTGCAAGTCAACAGAAGCCCAGCCAATAGCTTACAAAAAGGAGGAAAAAAAAATAAGATTCCATATGCTTTAATTTAAAAAATAATTAATAATGCATCTCACCCCTATTTAAGACTATAACCTGAATATCAAATTTAGGAGTCCAGACTAATCACAATTAATGTGGCTCTCCACTGCACCAAACACACATTATCAAAACAACTTAAAACTTTCACATTATTAAATCTAAATTAATAACCCCCACAGAAAAAGTCTTCCAAATAAATAGGTTTTTAAAATGAATTTAAAAGTTGTGAAAATCTATCAGAAATAAATTATTGATAAACCACCTTCATCATCTTCCCCTCATTAATTAGGTCAGAAACTACCAGCAACAAATGATAATCAAGCCCTGATGAGAGACTATTTCTCACAGTCCATGTCTCTCTGAAGATTTCCCCGTTCCCATATGGTTATTGCTGAGCAGGTGTGGCACAGTGAAAATGCAGCATTGGGTTGGGTTTGTGTTCTTTTTTTTTTTTCTTTTTTCTTTTTTTTCTTTCTCGTTTTTGTTCATCAGGCAGTGTTTTAGATGGTACATGCAAGTCTGCTTCAAGCAGAGGAATAACAGCAGCTCCAGGCTCTGTCGACCTCAATACTGGTCTGTGTAGGAAAGACAGCAGTAGTAGAAGTAGCAGCTACATTAAACAAAGAAGCGTGCATGGCCATTCCGGTTCAGCTTCAAGATCTTCCCAAGGCGCTGTTTAGCAGTTGCCATTCCTTTCTTTGGACGTTTGCCTGAAAAAAAAGAAATTAAGTGCTTCAATCACGAACTTCAGAACAAGCTTTAATCATTGTAGAACAGCGATGAAACCCAGCCTTCAAGCTGAAGCAGGCAAAATTCTCACCCGAATCAGTTTCAAAAACAAACAAACAAGCAGGGAATCAGAACTGTAAAAATAACCAGGAACCGTATGCCCCAAACTCTGGCCAGCATTATCATAAATAAAATTATTACATTATCTACAAACCTTTCTAGTCTGTAATGTGTAGTGGCTGTAGTAGGGGACAACTTAAACTGAGCTTCCTGAATTTTACACAAGGTATTCCCTTGAGTAAGTTACAGAATATTAACTAAAACTGAAAACTACATAGTATGCTCATCAGACTATTTGTGAAGTGTCAGAATTTTTAAACCATCACTTTGATAAGGAAATCTGATTCAGGTCAGCATTTCATAGAATAGTTGTGTCTATTCCCTGTAATAAATGCATAATATCCTGTGCAATTGTAACTATGAAAGCTTCATCTGGCCACACACCCAGCTAGATGTCTCTTAATTCCACCTTACATGTTCTGTGCCAAAACCTAAGTGTCCACAGCATGCTCACTTTGTATTTTTCCTCAAGGTCTAATCCTGTTCTTTACTCAGTTTCTGCATCTAACAGCTCTTTTTGATGTTTACCAGCTCCTTTTCCTGGTCTTTTTCTGGCATGCCCCCTCCCCCAAGTCTGGCAAGAGGATGAAGATAACCATTACCTTTTGTTGCCTGGTTGCTGATAGGGGGTGGGTTTGATGCTGGCCTCTTTGTTGGATGAAGTGGCACAGACAAGGACGTTTCACCATACGGCCTGTCGGGGCTAAGGCTGCCATCACTCAGCTGACATTCTCCTTGAATTAGGCTGGAGTCTCGTGTGTATTTGCCATGCTGAAAACTCAAGCTGTTGTTGTGGACTATGCTTCTGTTTTCCTGAACCTTATAACTGGCTTCTGATGTACCCTCTTTCTTGATATATTTTTGAGTTTTATTTGCATCCTAAGTATGGAAATGAGAAGAAAAAAAATGTAGAGGTTAGTACCTTCTGGCTACAAGTTCACTCCAGTTTTTCTAATGCTAATCTGTGTCTTTGAAAAAGATATTTCAGTTCCACTAGTATCTAACCACTTTATGATTCTATCATAGATACCTCTTAAAAACAACATACAACATAGTCTCTGTGCAAATTTTTCCATATGCATTTAAGGGAAACGCTACAGATTAATTACACATACCACTGTACTCAACTTCTCTGGTTTTTGGTTTTAGTTTGCAGCGACTAAAACAAATGCAGTTGTTCTTGATTAAACCAGCCACTACAACAAGCTATACCGTAATAACTGACTACTTAAATAGGTAATTTGGTTTCAATATTCAGCTGATAAGACAACAAATGCTAAATTGGGAATTATAAACTGTAAGGAGTACCATGTAATTATATATTCTTACCAAGCAAACACTACAAAGCATGCAGTTAAAAACAGTGCTATTGAATGGCTGTAAATTTGCAACTTCAATTGTTCTATTTAATTAATTATTCCAATACCTCTAATACAGAGAAGTTTAGAAATACTAAAAAAGTTCAAAAATACCAAAATACCAAAATACCAAAAAAGTTCAAAGTGTCAGACACAGAACCTATCATTCCTTGCTGGATTCCATCTGTGTATCAGAAAACAAGAATATTCCTAGCTGTTGGCTGTTAAAAGGTTATAACATTTTGGCAGTACCAATTTCCTAAGCAAGTATTCTTTATTATAAATAGTATCAACATATTCCACTTGTTCTTATGCTCTGGTAGGGAATAATAAAACAAAAAAGTGTTTCCCCAGTTAGACTGAATGTAAATTCATGCTTTTTGAATAAAGTATTTTTGATTTTTCAAGACACTGCCCTGAACACCTTCATACTAGCCAGTATGATAGAAGAGAATTTGAAAGGAAAAAAAACTAAACAATGAAAAAAAGCATGACAAAAGTATAACACCCAGTTACCAGAACCTATCATCAGATATGCAGTGTGCAAAGACGTGTCTATCATGCCTTCTCTCCTTGCACCTTCATGATCTCGTCTCCTATAAAAATGTGTTCAAAATGTTTAAAGCACTGCTTTACCTGAGGGGTAATCCTCGAAGCTTCGTTTAGGTGTCTAGTCCATGCTGAAGTTCCCAAGTCTCTTTCCTCTTCCTTCACAGACCTACCTAAAGAGAAGTTCAACATGCCTAAATTTTAAAATCAATAACTAAGAATACAAATGTAATTATACATTTGAGTGACTTCAAAAACAAAACATGAAAGAAAGGAAAACACAATGGAAAATATTTCCTGGATACCAATTAGAATTTAGAGCTGCTCCCACATTAAATTGGAAAAACAATCTCACAGTATAAATAAACCTAATTAAGGATCAATACACCACGGTAAGAAGGTCAGATAAATATAATCTTTCAAATTTCAAAGCACTGATGTTGAAGACAGCTTACTTTCTTTGTTAAACTGCAGTTGTCTACCACGGCTTTGTATCATGAGAAGTTCATAGAAAGATGGACATTTCATTTTCATGTGTTATTGACTGTATTGGGTGCTGTTTATAAGCACTGATTCACTGCTATTCAGGTGCAATATAAGGAAGAACTGTGCTGATAGGCCTATAGAAGAAGTGTCTGCATTGAAAATACATTTACAATACAGTTAACTTGTAAAATTAAGGGTATCCCAAGACACCAATTCAATTTGCATTTGGAAAGACTGAAAAGTTTTATGAAACCTGTTAGCTAACAGGCATGGTTTCGCCTTCACCTGTGTAGTTTGACACGTGTACTGGGTCTGGCTGGAACAGATTTTTTCCCTAACAGTCCATACAGTGATGTGTCACAGCTTTCTGGTTTGCTCCTCTGCTCACTGCAATAAGCAAGGTAGGAGTAGGCAAGAGATTGGGAAGGGACATAGCCAGGACAGCAGACCTGTGTTGGCCAAAAGGATATTCCATACCACAGAATAGACACAGAATGTTACTGGCAATAACAACTGGGATAGAGGAAGACTCTGGGGGAAAAACAGTCAAAGGCAGTCCCTGCTCAGAGACTGACTGGGCATCAGTTTGCTTGAAGAAGGTAGTGAGTGATTGTCTTTACACCACTTGTTTCTTTTTGCCTTTCTTCATTTACTAAATTGCCTTTATATCAATCCATTAATCTTATCACTTTGGCTATTTCTACTCCCTTCCCCATTCCACAGTGGTGGGAGAGAGAACAAAAGGCTGTGTGGGTGCTTAGCTGCTGGCCTGAGTCAACCCACCATAACCTGGAAACCTGAATCTTATGACTTTCATGAAGATACAAAGGTGGACAGACACCGTATGTGTCTGTGTGGTTTGCTGGTTAGGTTTGGGTTGGTTTTTTTTTTTTCTGCTGGTTGTGGACTTATTTATTTATTTGGTGAGTTTGAACAACCTCGAGCTTCAGCTACCAGAACACAGCCCATGACATCACATTTGGCTTTCCTGTTGTCCATGTAGACAAATATCAACATATTATCAGTTGTCTGAATCACAGTACCGTGTTTGTTGGTGGAGTTCTATTTGTTTCACATCAGCAAAGCTACAGTCCTCCTCCATTTCTCCCTCAAGCAAAGAATGTTCACACATGATGACTTTCTCTCTGTTCCAATAAGTGATTTTGATTCCTTTGAGGAGATTAGTGTTAATGTTCTCCTGCATTCCCAAAATGCATTTAACAGATGTCTGCTTTCCACAGACATCAAAACGCCACTGATTAAAAAAAAATGACCTCTGAATTCTCCTCTTTTAATGCACTGTATTCATAGCAGAATTTCAGGAGTAAAGCCAAATATGCCTTCCAAAGACACATGAAAAATCATCAAGCAGATTCCTATGTATATCTAAGCAACACACTTGTCATGAAAAGCTTCAACCATGAAGGTTCTGTCTTTTCTGAAAAAGATTACATTTTCAGTCTAGCCACAACTTTGCCACTCTTATAAGGACGCCACAAAACTTTTAGATGGAAACATTTAGAAGGGGTATTCTGACGATAAGTTTACCCCAGTGTTCTGAAGTAACATTTACTTTTTATAGAAAAATAACAACAAAACAAAACCAGAGAACACAGCTTTAATTGGCAGTCTGATTAAAAACTACTAATGTAAATATTGAAAATCTAAAAATGTAAATTTAAGTGCTTATTCTGAGCACTCTGTCCAAAAACAGAGAGCGGCAGTGTCGTTAGTTCAGATACCTACCACCTTCTATTGTTTTGTGGCTCTGAGATGGCTGTCTGTCTTTATGCCGACTCCTGGCATAGCTTCTGTGTTCCTGAAGGGAGGTTCTTTTATTTGTGCAGTCTGTGCTTTGAGCATGACCTGGTAAACATGTAGTATAGTGCAATCCTGCCATAGAAAGCATGCCCTGAATAGCTTCTTCTTCTGTACTTGTCGAGGTAGGACATTCCCTAGGAAAAAAAAAAAAAAAAAAGAGGAGTAAGTTCAAAACAGAACCCTCTGAAGGACTGGTTTTTACATTGGTACAAGGTAGAACAATAAATATATGTGAAAATGTCTAACAGTTCATAAAAAATGCCCACAATGTGCTTACTTTTTACTGGGAGTTTCATTTCTGGATGGCTTCTGGGTATTTTGACAAAGGTCTCTCATGACCTTAGATTCCTCTTTGAAATTTGATGTTACTTCCTGCTTCTCTTCATCACCTGAGCTTTCTGACTCCTCTGTGGAGGAATCCTTCTGCTGAAACAAGAGGAAACAGAATGCAGAATGGTCACCAGGCCTCCTAAATGAAGACACTATCTTAATTTATGCTAAGTGAATAATTCAAAAGCTTTCAGGTCTAACTTTTTCACATATATAGTATTCAGAATGCAGTTGATTTGAATATAACAACTGAGATGCTATACATCCAAATTTTGTAATACTGGTGAGGACATATTCCAGCAGTATTACAAGCATTTCCAAAATCCATGTTCTTACAAACCACCACACATATTAAACCATACACAAATCACTGTATTCTCTTTCAAGAGAGCACTAATTCAAGGTAGAGACAAAAAAAAAAAAACAGAAGTGTGGTTCCAAGCAACAGCCAGAACTGATGCAAATTACATATAACAGGACACATTCTGTCCCAAATAACTGCTTCTGGTTCCTGATCTTACAAAATATAACTTGCAGCAGCACCATCTCCCTAATGAATGACAGAAGTTCTCAGGTAAATCCAGAGCACAGCAGGAACAGAGACACAACAGCTGTTGTCTCTCTTACAGTGGCACAGCCTCATTTCATGAATGAAAGAGCTCTTCAGCTCCTGCTGAGATTACAGCTTGTATGGGCAGGAGCTTCTCAAAGGTGGAGCAACCATATGTGACTCAATATGCCTTTACATGGAGCAAGGGCTACCATACATATGTTCCATCTTGGTAATTCAGACTAATCTATTTTCAACAAGTACAGAGAACATCACAATGTTTTTTTCAAGCCAAGGAATATGCATGACACTCAATAAAGAAGTGTTGAAAGCAGAAGATCAGAACATGGATATGTTCTGATCCTTCAAGACTGACACCACTATCCCTATCATCAAAGACAGAATTGGAATGAATTAATTGCATTGCATCACCAAGGGATATTTTTATACAATAGTTTCATTCACAATAGCAGCTTGCTAATCTTTGACACTCAGAAAGTGACACAAATAGGCAATTAAATTATAACTATGATTCAATGTTAGTAATGAAGGCATTGTTTTGTTAAGATCATCTTCAGCACAATGTAACAACATTAAAGGATTTACAGGAGCTACTGAGAGAGTTCATTTTGGATATGTCATTACAAAAGACAAATTTAAACATGCAGAAAAATTATTCCATTAGATATTTGAAATTAAAAAGCAGAAGAATATGGGAAGAACCAAGACAGTAAACAGCATTAATATAAAACATTCACTCATTTACAAAGTCGTCCAAAACTGGCTACATTCTCCTGTGAAGATGAGATATATCACTTTTGGGTAACTAATGATTGTGTGCCTTAGAAAAGGAAACCTGCTGAGACAAAGTTGCTGACAATGCAGTTTAAACCAGAAGAAGCCACATCACGAAGATTGCTATCACTTATTCCAACATCTAGATAAAGTAATGATGAAAGACAACAAATATAAAAAACAAGATCTTGACCACTATGGAAAAAGTAGGAATTTGAAGACTTCTTGTAAAGTCTAATAATAGGTTGAAAATTGAATGAAAGACCAAAGCATTAGCTTTCTAGAAGCATGAAACAAAAATCTGAGGTAATCACTCCACCCTACGGCTAACCAATAAAAACTGAAATTAGTAAGTCAGAACACAATTTGCAAATGAGAAAAATAATTACAATGTTTATATATGCATATGCACATTTCTAAATACTGATAAAAAGTAAAGTAAATGGCCAGTCTTCGCGAACGAAGAGCCGGGGAAGGTCCTTACCCGCATATGCAGACAAGGCCTTCGAGCCT
>JAWWES010000041.1:58262235-58307337 GCA_035583135.1 Lophotriccus pileatus
GGAACTGAGGCCACCCTTTAATCCTGAGGTTCGTCTACCGGGGCCAAGCGAGCTTGGACGGTGGCAGCGAGGTCCTCGGGACGTAGGTTTGTTTTCAGAGTGACCTTCTCTTTTATGGATTGCCTTAAGGGCTAACGAGCACCATCTGCCCGGGGAGGTCCCTGACCAGGAATAGAACCTGGGCCTCGGCGGTGACAGCGCCGCGTCCTTAACCACTAGACCACCGGGGGCTCCCTAAATACTGGAGGTTGTATTAAAATATACACTTGCAAATATGCATGTGTTCCCATTTGTATTTCATTTAGTTCTAAGGAAATCACTACAATCTAGACACTCAAATGGAGGATTTCCATTTACTTCCAGTAGTCTAAAATACCTGAATAGGATTTAGCCACTTCAGCTTATTTAAAAAAACTGAATACCTGTACAATTGTTTCCAACTAACCATGTACTAAAATGAAACTTGTGTGGAACTCGTAATTCAAAAGATACAATTTAGACTTTTTAGAAAATAAATAAACAAAGCAACTAGGTTCTAACATTTCTCAGACTGCTCGTTCCAAAGCAGAGATCATCCTCTGCCAGCCCCACTTCAATGACAATGGAGATCATAAACTTGGCTCAAGAGAGCATATCTTATAATTTTTCTCAACACTAGAATAAATGAAGAATGAGGCAGAACATTAAGTCTGACATATTAACTTGAAGAAGAACTAAATACTTTGTTATTGTGGTTTTAACACAAACTTTGACCATGCAAATTTGAAATGTGTGAGAAAATTATATTTAATTGCTTCATTAACTTTTGTGACTTTTTTTCTAGCTGTACCTGTGTAGTGCAATCAGGCTCAGATTCTTCTGAATCAGAAATATCAGAGTACTCTGAGGATCCATTCCTGAGTTCTGATTTCACACTTTCAAAGAACACTGCAGAGAGAAAAATTAAAATATAAGACCCAACATTTATTACATATAATATTTAACTATTATTTTGGAAGTAAAAACCAAGAAACACATATGTAGTTTTTAACAGTCTGTAAACAAAAGCACATCCACACACCAATCTGATTCACAAGTCAATTCTGCTTAGAACTATAATGAATTGGCTACTGCTGACCAATAGACTCCTCAAGCAATTGACTGGATGAAGACAGGAAGACAAATCAGGTGCAGCAAAAGTATATTATTTTTTTATCTCTCACAGAGCATATGCTCCACAGATGGCACCTTGGGCCATTTCTGCTTTTGTGTATAGGGTAGAGTCAGAGAAGTGGCTCTCAAAAAACATTAATCAGAAGTAATGTTCAATATTATTTTGCCTTAGACTCTCTGAACCTGGAATTTCCTCGTTTAAAAACAAAAGCAATTATAAAGAAACACTAAACAAGGAAGTCAAAGGATATTAAGTGATTTAAAGGTAACAAAATTGCATTACTTGCAATTTTACTTCCATGTCACAATTTACTGGCATATTCTGCTTGTTTTGTGCTACTACAGAGCTGCCAATCAGGGTTAAAATGAAGACCTATTAAATATTAAAGTATTACTGTGATGATACTTGCATTGTTTTCATCACAGAACAACCTTAGACATGCTTTTTGATAGTAGTAAGGTAAAGAACTAACAAGAGGTGTAAAGATAGACATCACAAACACTTGCATATGACAAAGCAATCAATCAAAGCAGCTAACTAGCCCACATGGTTTACTTTAAGTGCTGAAAGAACTCAAACATGAAGCAGCTGAGCAGTTCTCAAAAGCCTGTACTCTTAAAAGACAGCATATGTCTCAAAAAACACAAGTAGGAAACATATTTCTATGTGTTTGGAATCCACAGCTCGAGGCCAGTGAGCTGTATGTGTACCTGTGTCAAGGACGATGGCAAAAATCTTGATTAAGTATAAATTTGTTGAAGATGACAACATGAGTTTAAGTAGCAGAAGTTCTTTTGGAGAAAAGCCAAATAGAATTTTAAAAATTATGAATATATGTCAAGAAAGTAGTAGCTGAAGAAAGCAACATTACTTTTCAAGTACTTACAGTTTCATACAGAACTGCGCCAAATGAATGAACACAAAGTTGAAATGTTGGTTTGCTTTCAGCACAGTTTTATATGAAATTACATAAACAACACATAATTCTTCCTAACTCCCATTGTGCAAGAATAGAGGATGTATCTGTAACCACATATACACTGCAATTCTGATAGAGTTTTGCTGCTGTTGAAAACTGTGGCAAAGCTCACAAATAGGCATCGAATATATTTCAAGGGTATTATTAGTTTCTAAACACTGCATAATGGTAATTATTTTTAGAGTCAGAAGAAAGCTAAACATGAGACTTGTCATCAGAAAGTGAATAAAATGAACAGCTGGTACCAAAAGCTAGAGGAGACTAATTAAAACTTCAGAAAGTGTTAGAAAGAGGAATATCTAAGCACATTAAATGAGCAACACCATTATATATGAAGTTAAGCTAAATAAAGTAATGCTTAACATATGACAGTAAAATTAATATTTTAAATTACTGAAGCTCAAAACAACCCAAGGAATTTCTGATGATAACTCAAGCCATTTCAAAAAGGCAAACAAATTCTAGGATAAGCAACAGCATGCATGATACGGAAAACATCATTTTATAGTTCAAAGAATTTTCCTTTAGATATTGCCTTTTCCAAGAAAAGTTATGGCTCTGTATGCTTTCAGAGACTGGGAGAAATACTCTAGAAATCATGTGAATGGCAGGAGTCATTACCTCTAAGATCAGGCTAAGCTACTGTGAATTTAAAAAACATCTGAAATCACCTTCCCTTCATCCACACGAATTATCTTGCCCTAGTAAGCACAGCACTTGATCTTTGTCTCTCTGATAACAGTGGGTCACCATTTAAAACTAGGATCTTGGCATGACACACAAATCTCTATAGAGCTTGATCTGTTTAAAGGCATCTGTCTGTAGACAGTGCCTCTTGGCCTTAATCCCAGTGAGAACAATGGAAGTCGGAAGCTGTTATAGAAACAGGTAGTTCCTTTTATGGAATTCTCTGCAGACAATACCTTCTTTCTCTTTAGACTCTCATTTAAGGTAAAATAATCAAACACAGGTAATCTTGAATAAGAAAGTTTGAAGACTCTCAATCTTCAATTAAAAATATTAGTGATTGTCCTGAGTATTCAACTGCTGGAAGAACAAGCTCAACATTCACTTCTACTTCTAAGTACATTTATTGCATTTGGATATCCACTGCCAAATTCATTCTTTATCAAATAAGACCAACAACTTTGAAAAAAATCTACCATCTCTCTGTATGATTAAATCTTTGATTCAAGTGCAAAACTTACTTTAATTTACTTAATTTGATTTCGGAAGTTAATAAACAACACAGTAAGCCTCACTCAACAAGCTGTTTGCCTTGTTGTTTCATGAGTACCCAAGAGAGATCTCTTTCATGTGCAGGTTTCTTAATACTGTCCTCTGCAATGTTTGGAAGCACAATAAAGAGGAATTATAATTTGCTTTGTTAATGAAAATAATTAAATATTTTATGCAGGCTGAGAGTGGACTCAAATGTCGTTATGAACTGTTGAACAGGAAATTCAGGGAACGGTAAGTCTCTAGAGGAGTGTTATTATCTTCAAGTGTTGACTTCAGTTTCCTAGAACATACCCTCTGAGCCCTTGTAAGCTCTACTGTGGAAGGATGTGACTTTTATAATTACACAGAGAGCTGAACAGTTATGTCAAGGACCAATCTGTCACTGCACACAGAGTGTAAGATTAAAAACAGGCACTGACAACAGGTATTCAATATTGATACTTTACTAATGCACTGTTGATCATCACTGCTGAACACTTGGCAGGAACGCTTCAGGCTATAGAAAGACCAAAAAAGACTAATTCCTAGTGAAAAATCGTTTAAAGCACTGGAAAGTGGGGTTAAACTGTTTTACAAACAAGCTAAATTCTTTCCCAATCTTGCAAATTTTGGAAGTGTAAAATTTTATTAATGCTAAGTTAGGTCTTATCGCTTGTATGCAATAAACCTACTAATTATCAAAATATACAAAACTGTATGATCAAGTAGGTAACCAAAAAATGGAACAGAAAAAGTGAAATATAAGATAGGTTTAAAATTAGCTGTGTGTTATGATCCTTCATTCTATACAGTGAATGATGTGATGAGCTTTTCACACTGAAGTGTATTTGGGTCCAAAAAAAAATTTAATCAGCAGTCTTACATTATGAAACAGACCAAAAGTAATAAATACTCATCCAGAACACCAACCAAATCCCCACTCTGAAAAATGCTGTATGTAGTATTCAAGATTTCACTAACATAAAAAGTGAATTTTACTTTTTATCTCTATCCTGTTAGCTTCTGCAGTAGACAGATAACAATTGACAAGTGTTTTGTGTAACTTCTACTATTACTACTACGATTTATTACTTTGTCCTCTTTATATTTTGGTAAAATACAAAAAATTTTGCATATTTTGGTAACTGACCAACAGTCGTTAGACCCTTTTCGAGACCATCAGAATGTTCAACTGATAGAACTTAGAGACAATCTTACTGTTCAGTGGTTTCTGGGCATCTGCATTCCCTTCTCCTTCAAATCCTGAGGGCTGGTCTTCTACCTTAACAGCTGTCTTTTTCGACCTTGTCCTGTCATCTTCATCTTCACTGTCTGCTGTGTAAAGACTTCGATCTGTAAATGGACGCCTCTCATCTCTGTCTCACAAGTAAAAAAAAGAGTCATATTAATCTTAGAAACCTGAAGCAATTGTTTTCCTTTCATTATTTACAACATAACTCTTGAGATACAACAGTACAGTACAACAGTAATATCCTCTTACGCCCATGTCTTCATGCAAAAATGTACTTATTGCAATTTTACTTCCTGTACAACTATCATTTACATAAAGATATGAAGTTTAACACTAGATTACTTTTAAAGAGAATTACTCTAATAGATGGATACAAAAAACTTTCTACTTTGAGGCATTCCCTTCAGTACAGACCCAGCTGAGTATCTGAATGAAATGCTGTAACAAAGGAACCCGCAAAGAATCCCCTCCTCTTCACTCCTTAACCATGGCTCCACTAGGGGACAGCAGACACAGACATTCCTTCTATCCTCCTAATATGAATCTTACTGGTATAAAGAATTCAGAGCTCCACAAATAAAAATGTTTCTAACAATTAGCATACTCCAGATCATAATGACCACAAAAAAGTTATCCACAACCAATCCTTTATACCTAATTATTCTTCCATTTGACAGCAGAAGGCGAAGATCGTTGTCTTTTGTTCGCCACTCAGGTACTGTAGAAGATGGCTGAAAGGGCTTGTTAAATCTCCCATTCAGTTTTGAGCTCGTGGTATCCTAAAGAAAGTAAAAGTAACGTTGCTTATTATTTATTCCTATAAATTAAATTGTTTTTTTCTGCACTCCGTAAAAGCTTAAACTCAGCACTAGGATGGTTACCACCTGAATAACCAACTGCAGAAAGCTCAGAAAAAATATGTTTGGATGTAAAAAAATTCAGAAGGCGACTGCACCTTCTTCTTCCTTGAATCATCTATACTCTTCCGAAGCATCTGAAACAACTACAGCTTTCCTGTAACGTTTCCTTTTTTGTTTCCTTTGGAGAAATACCAGTAGAGATGGGCAAGCCAAAAGCTGGGCTTGGAACTGATATGGCATCTCCAGGGTTGGGTATCTGGTCCCTGAAATTAGTATCTCAGAACTAATTCAGAGGACAGTAAAACACCAGTAATGGAAAGTAACCTACCATAAGCAGAACTTTGTTAGCTCAAAGCAATTTACATTTGACATATGTTCTGAAGCAATCAGCAGTGCAGTTATGCCCCAAACTAGGAACATATAAAATAATTTCTTTTAAAAACCCTGTACTGAGAGTGAGCATTATATTTCTACATTGAATGACAATGACTAACGCTCCTAAACATTTTTTTTGCAGCAATGCACTGCATGAGTTAACTGTTCGTGGCAAATTTTAAATTCAGCTTCCTGTCTTTGGGGGGCTAAAATGAACGTCTCTCGTTCTATGCCTTACAAAGATCAACCTAAGGACCCAAATCAGTCTCTCTCCACTATGACAGTCCATCCTGTCCCAATTAAATTTGTTAGCATTACTTACACTCAGAAAGCTACTTATTTCCTTTCACAAAGCTACTTATTTCCCTTTTCTTAGTCCTTCTTCCATTTTTGCTCCTGTTCTTTGAAATAATATCATCAAACCTGAAAAAAGGTACTTTTCAAGAGAGTACTTTTCACTGATTTTCTCCATGATATTTTTGTAATACAACCACGAAGTCCACTATAGAGACCAAATGCGTCCTGAGGCATACTGGTAGGGAGGCACAGTCATACAGGAAATAGGAATGTGACAAAAAACAAAGCTAACCAAATTACAGTAACTATAAGAACTAAACAGAACTATCAGAAACAGCTATGTGAAAACACAGAGAAGCAGGCTGGCTCAGAACCTCACCAAATCAAGGCTTTGCAAGCTCCCCTTTCTTCAGGTAACTGATTCAAAGTAGCACGAGACAGCTACAGCAGACCTAATTCAAAAACTACACTAGAAGTGGGTAGTGGATTCAGGGCACCTTCTCAATCAAAATTTTGAAGGAACATCCACAAAAAAATTATCACGGAAAAGAGACATTCATATCAGGAAAATTCAAAAGAAATCAAACCCAAATCTATCCATGTCTCATAAGACAAAGAGTCATAGTCTGTATTCTTATGCATCTTAAAAGTGATTCTTTTTTAACAGAGATTAGGAAACCTACTCTAATTTTGTTTTTCTTGCACATAGCTTAATACTTGCCTCCTCCCACGGTGACATCTCCAGCCTTTTCAGTACCTCCCTAGTGTGGAGTTCCAGGATGTCCAGATTAGAAGGAGTTTTGGTAGCATGGTCTCGCAGTTTCCTCACCCTTCGTCTGGAGTGGTGAGGGGAAGCTGTTTCATGTGAAGATCGTGAAGTTGGAGACACACCAAGAATTCCCTGAGTTTTAACTAGTTTGCTGTTTTCCTCCTGTAATTAAAAACACATTTCCAAATAGTCTCAGAGGAATAAATCCACATATTGAAGTGCTGCTTCTTATTCATCTAATTCAATATAAATTATACAAATAAAATTGTTAGACCTTTTAGAGAAATAGTATATATTTGACTTGGATTTGATGAAGAAAGCTTAGTTCTATTGCAGCTCTTTCCCATTTGGGGCTTTTTCTGCTATTCCATAATAGTGGTGCTTAACACCGAAAGCTACCAACAGAACATACGGTTTTGTTCAGGCAGCATCGGGTAGACTTGTATTGTACACAACAGGTCACAGATCAGATCTGTTCTCTCCACATACAAATGTGAGAATTTTCCAAGAACCCATATTCATTAAGGAATAAAGGAGCAAAACACTGGTATGTACAAGCAATCAAAAAGAAAAGGAAAAGACCCACACACACACTGACTATGTAACAAACAGCCACAAAACACATGAGGGAGCAAAAGAGATGACAGTTGGACCAAAATCTAACAAACAAGTGGAATATGCACAGAATTTCAAACTGAACAACACATTAACAGTAATTATTTTTAGTATTTATAAGTGAGAACATTTTAGAAATACTGACCTACAAATAATTTCACCATTAAAATTTAAAAATTAAAAAAAATAAAACAACCACAAAAACACTCACTGTACATTTTCTTTATCTGAAATACCAATCGCTTAGTATTCGGAACAGTTATCCTATTGATATTCTATTATTAAATGAATGTTTAATAAATTAAAAGCTGAATATGGTCAATCAGAAGCACAGCTACTATGGACTTCCCTGATTCCAAGATTTTTTTTTTCTGCAGGTTTATGTAGGTTGCCTCTGTTCTTACCTCTACAGAACGAATCACTTTAGAAAGCTCTTTGATGAGATGCCCAGGCCTAATGTTGTCTGGAATTTCAAAGGCATGTTCTGTTACAAGCTGTATGCAAAGGGGGAAGAAAAGACAATTTTTTTCAGATAAAAGCAGAAATAATATGAAATAAATAAATATACAGGGGGAAAAAAAATGAAAAAAATCCCAAACAGATTCATTTCTGTAACAATGACTGTAGACTTCTAGGACCGATACACAAACACACACACAGAATCTTCCAGTCCAAGTTTTAGTAGGCAACAGATATCCCTCAGTGTCTCCAAGAATCCAAAGAGGAGGTAATAAAAAGCCATACTGACAAACAACTTTTTTTACCCTCTGTACAGTAAGCAGCTTCTTTTTTTCCTTCAGCATGATCAGCACAGAGACATACTTCAGACATTTGAATCATAACCTTCAAAACTAAAGACTTCAAAGCTAAAGACTAAGGGAATTTCACCATGGCAAAAATTTAATCTAAAGAGCAAATCAAGAAAAATCATCAGCAACCAAGATGCAGATTTGTAGACATCTTCCTGACATCTAGTATTTAAAAATTACCTTTTTCACTTATTTACAATCTAGTAGACTGGAAATGCAAATTAAAAAAAATAATCAATCCCTATAATAAAATATAGAAAGCTAAGAGTTTATGCTCCCTTTAATCCTCTGAAATAGTATCAGAGACAGATTTCATATATACATACACAACCAATCTGAGTAATTCCAAATGCTCTACAGTTAGATCTAGTAAAAAATATGTTTAATATTTTGTATGTAGTTTAAATGTCCCTCAAAACACTTTTAGTTAGAATTAAACAGACAAAACAGCACTCACACATAGACCAGAATGACTGACGTGAATTCTGCTATCCTTTTAATCAACCATTTAAATGGAAAAACATCCCAAACACTTTCAGTTACCCACATTTCAAAAATGAGATTCAGCAGCAAAATGATTGCTAGAAGCGATTCAATACTGTATGTGCATTTCATTGAACCCGGCTTCCCCTCAGTCATTAAAACAAATGCTTTCTCCCCCTCCAAAAAAAAACCCAACATGAATGTATAATCATGGTATAATCGTTCATTTCAGTGCCATTAATTCTGCAGGAAAAATTAAATCAGCTGCTATTATCTACCATTCTTCATTCTTTGAATGCATCACCTCTACACATTCACACTTCAGAACACAGCATCTCTGTCACTAAACTGCATGATTTTTCCAACAAGTTATTGGTCATCTTAGGACCATTCAATCCTTTCTACTCAAGGACTTCACTCTCCTGAAGGTCTTCCTGTTCATGAAGACTTCAAGACAAAGTGACTGATGGAATCCTCCCAAACACTGGTCTGAACACATTAAAAAGCCTTCCTAATGCAAATGTAGTTTATATCAGAAGCATGTTATTTTGCCACTATAATTTATAGTAACTCCTTGAGCAAATCGAGTTCCACAGGCGAGCTCGCTTGTTTGTCACGATAAAAGCTATCTATTTACACCAAAGTTTTCTCAATTAAGCTGTGGCAGAGAGATATGAATACCTACAGATGCCACATCTGAAAAATTATCATTATTATTAAATACTCGTTTTTAAGTTGTCTCTGCATCCTGGTTCTTGGAAAAGAAACATGCAGCCTTTGGGACTTAGGAATTCTCTTGTACTAGGGAAAACAGTAGCAACAAAACAGCCTAAGTATGCCAGATGTCAACTGCAGATAAAGAAAACAATGAAAGAAAGCTATGATTCATTCAAGAGCTTCAAGAAACGGTTTTGTATGTTTTGGAAATACACAAAAAAAGAAGAAACTTGCCTTAAAACAAGAGGTATAGATTTAAAAAAATCCTGGTAGGCTAATGAATCCATCCCTCTTTGCAGAATAGCATAACAATGAGGTATATCGACACTTAAATATGCACAAAAGAAAAATTAAAATAATAAACCCCACATATCTTCCTCCCTACAAAAAAAAAAGAGGCGTTTTTTTTTCCTTCACAACACCTAGCAATATCATTTTTAAAAACACAAAACAGTTGCCCAAAAAAAAAAAAATCTTACTGGTACATGAACCAAACATCCGAAAAACTGACTCTGAGGCCTGTTGCTAATGCAACTGGAACGAAGTCAGAGCTAAAATGCAAGAGCTCAAACGACTAGGAGGTCATCATCATTACTGTGTGTAGCAATTAGAGTGCAGAACGATGACCTGCACCAAAGCAATTGGAGGACACACACACACTGATGAAAGCTTTGCACAGACTGAATTCAAAACATGAGAACTAAAAAAATTTTAGTAGCACTCAACCTCTGTCCTCAACATCTTTTAATTTCTGGCAGTTTTTAAACAATGCAGCAATGAAGATACCACTGCCATGTTGAGTTTGAAATTCTCTAGTAAATGGTATATAATTCTCTAAGACAACTTCCATATGTCTTGAAAAGACATACTCATGACACAAATGTGAAGCCTCCTGTAGGCTTCTCAAGTGAGGAGCAGACATTTGTCATTTCTGCTTCAGAATCTGCCTGAAACTCACAGTATGAGCAGATCATACAGCACTGTACAAAGCTCCTCCTGTCCTCACTTGCATACAACTACAATCCTATCACACACATGGCCTGCTGCAAAGAAAAGATTAACTCACATATAAAACAGTAGCTAGAAAAGATGGACACAAGGTACAAAACATGATAGCTGGTGGACAGCAGACAGCATTGTGGCTACATCACTGATGCTCCGCAGTTTCCTCACAATTGATGAGTCTGTTCAGCCAGTGGTTTGGGAATACTCACAAGTCTCATTAGTAATCATTCAGAATGCAGCAAGTGCAATTGATTTTTCTTCCACAGAAAAGTAGAAAACATATCACATTCCACATAAAGTATTAATCAAACTACTTAATGAGCTACTAGACAGTACACAAATGCTACAATACTATACTACAGCAATCTAGGAAAAAAGGAATTCCAATCCAATTTCAAATTAAAATAAGGATTTATATAGGCTATGTTTGATCTCAGTTATCAGCAGGCTCATTATCTGGCTTGCTTATTATCCATGCCCCAGATGCAGAGATAGCTTGGATTCACACGTGGTTTAACAGCTTAGGCACAACATCCTGCAAATACCGCTAAACTGCTCACTAGCTAGCTTTGATCGAGAACAGCACAGGCCAAGAGACACTGGAGAACCAATTCAGAGGGCCAGCACAGCTTCATCTGGAATCAGTAATGCTACACAGGCTGGACTCCAGCAGATTCCACATAAAATAACCACTTCTGCATTCGTACCTCACGTTTACTTCCACGGAGCTTGTAATGCTCGATGCAGCATTGTGCAATTATCATACATGTTGTATAGTAAGTTCTCTTAACAGTAGGACTTGTGGGCAGAAAGGCCAAAGAGGTCTGAAAGAGTCAGTTCAAGTCATCAGGGAGAACAACCAACTAGAATTAATAAACTCAGTCAGAACCTAACTACCTGTCAGTGAACAGCACTTCCCAGGAGCACCAGTTCCAAGAGGGCTTAATAGCACAGGCACACAAAAAAGCACATGTGGTTAGGCCAGATCCAGTTCTGTGCCGAAAGAGGTTGGCTTTCCTGGAGAGAACAGCACCAGCAAAGCCAGTATTGATGGC
Organism: Lophotriccus pileatus; assembly: GCA_035583135.1. Classification (NCBI taxonomy): domain Eukaryota; kingdom Metazoa; phylum Chordata; class Aves; order Passeriformes; family Tyrannidae; genus Lophotriccus; species Lophotriccus pileatus. The sequence continues at coordinate 58,273,826 of JAWWES010000041.1, forward strand.
ATACTAATGATTTTACAAGAGTCAATCCATGTTCAGCAAGGACAGTATTCAACTGGAATTAATATTCCTCACTCTAATTCTAAATTGAGTCTTCAGCAGGTGTAGCTGAAATGTGCTTTCCAAATCATTGACTAATCAGGGCATTCCATCCTTCCACTGCCTCAGACTAGGGTTAATTAACTACATAAACACATTTCTTAGGAAAAAGCCCCACCTTATCATCTTATCCTCTAGCATTCTTATCCCATCCTGAGCTGAACAAGATTCTACTTCTATCAGCTACAATACTTGAGACTATTAATTGGTCTTAATAGACTTTATTAGCATCATGGAATATTAAATTGTCATGATGATTTTCCCCAGATCAGCAGTATATACTCTCCATAGACTTTTTCAGTACTCATTAACAGATAAAAATAATCTTGAACTTTAAAAGGGCACAGACCTTAACTTAGCTCTAAATGAAAACAGAGCTCACCAAAAAAGCAAACAAAATCACTTATACTTACTTCTTTTTTCATCCATAATTTTAAAGCAGTAAGTAAAGCCTTCACTCCTTGCACTAAGTAGCTTGGAGGCTGGAAACCATCTTCCCTCAGTTCTGAAAAGGATACAGAAACCAATTCAGAAACAGTGAAAACAATAGAATGATACCTAACCTTCAGCCAATAAAAGTTGCCATTGTGCAACAGTACGTTAAAGGAAAAATTGAGCAAGCAAATGAAATATGACATCCTGTATTTATGTGCATTCTGTAATAACAACAACAAAAGCCAAATCCAACACTAAAGTGACTCTACATGAGACCTTCTTTTTTAAACTTATTCTTGTGTGAATTCGGGTTAGTTTACATCATACTAAAGATCAATTACAAAAAAACCCAGATCTAAAATACAGAACAAAAGAAAACATATTTGAAGAAAGAAATCACTTTTATTTCATTAAGAAATATTTTAGTTAAAGGGGACCAGAAGGATGTGGGATGTATCTCTAAATTAGAACTTGTATCACTTATTCCCATACATACTCTGCAAATGGCTCACACTAGCATACTTCCATTCCCCAAACATTTTCTCTAACCCTTCCAATTATCACAGTACTCCCTGACACAGTTTACAGCATTCTTCCTCTCAAAATCAAAGGGGACATGACGTGGAAACCACTCTGATACCGAAGCTTCCTTTCTCAAGGAAGCTGGTGCTTCCAAGTAATTGCAATTCCTTTTTTTTCCTCTTTTCCCTCATGGGGGTGAAAAAAGAAGGGAAAAGACAAATACTCCATAAACAACCAAAAGTAGATTACACCCTCTCCTCATGTTCCTGACAAATATTTCCACTTGTCAATAGCAAATGGATCAACACTAGAACTACTTGGCTCATTTTATTCCCTTAAAAGAATACACTAATAAAACACTGTTCTTATGAATAATGTATGCTGGTAGAAAAAGGGAAGTTCTGTTACTGAACAGTTGTTCATCTCTCAAAGGCCTCCTACTTTTCAAAGGGTATGGGAAGGAGTGGCAGGCTTTGAGCTGCAGCAGAAGTCTTCCTGCACTCGGTATGTCTGTGACCCTGTCAGCATTTTAGAAGAAGAACCAGAAAGATATGCTGTTTTGATTTTGCTTACTGACCTGGATTTCATATAAAGTCCTGCCAACAACCCTGCACTCAACAATTTAAAGGCTGGACATCACCATTACCTTACACAACTGAACCGGTATCATCCCTTGTTTATAAAACAACGGATTCTAACTGGAAATACATAATTCATATGAGTCTTCATGCCAAAGCCCAACATAAACTTTACTCTAGCCATGGAAACCTCAATTTTCACTTTTTATGATGGGTTTATAGGTCATAGCATTGTTCAGAAACGAACATCTGCTCAGCCAAAGATTAAATGTAACATGAGAATAAGTTTCATCCTCCTCCCCTAAGTCACAAGAGGCTCCCAGCCTATGAACTCAAGGAGTCATGGGATAAAAAAGTGGGGGGGAAGAGTGGGGCCAACAGACACAGCTTATAGTTAGCTAGGTGATATAGAAACATACATATTCCACTGCTATTCCAGCAGGAATACAGTTCCTGTGTCTTCTGATGAGTCTGCAAGTATTAAATATGCAGGACTGAGGCCAACCAAAGCAAGCTTTCAAGACAAAAATACTCTCTTTTTGGAAGGAAAAATTTTCTGCGAGTTTGTTCTATTTGGTAAGATTTCTGAGTTGCTTTAGGTTCACCAGAAACCTTAAATGCTCATTTTGGAAACGAGGGTTGTTCAGTGTCTTCATTTGCTGAAAGGAGAACAGATAATTTTCATAACTTGTAACTGTTTCCACATTAGAAAAATGTTATGTGAGATTCTGATCTCTTTCAAAGCAGAGGCTGAATTCAGCAGCCTCCTCTGAAGGTTGATTTCTGTCCTTTGAAATACATCATATTATTAAGATTAAATAGAGCAGGCAGAGGGCAAGATACTGGAGGAAAAGAAGGTGAAGTCAGACAGACATTCTCTCAAGCTCAATTATACATGGCTACAAATACAGCAATTAAAGAAGAGATGAGGAAGTTCGGAAAAGAACAGCAAGCTCATAGGAACTGATGCATCTTTCCCACAAAAGCCCTCACAGATACCTTTCCCTTCACAACCAAGAGCAGAAGAAAACAGGCAGAGTAACTGAAAAGGTCAAAGAAAATTGTACGACTACAAGAAAATTTCTCTGTTCAGCTATGAAGCCACGAAGAAGAAACACACGGATACAAGTTGGTGGGATCATTTCACAGAATCACTTGCTCAAAGGAAAGGGTATCAAAGGGTAACTTTAATCCTATTTGGCTGGTAGTATAATTGCAATGTACCAGCATCTCAGATATTCTGCCTTTATAATCTAGAACATTTTCATTGACTGGATACTGCATAAGCATTAGATGAAAAACACTAATACAATAATTCAAAAGCTCCAGCAGGAGGCTATGAGGCGTGAGTTACGAGCACCACCAAATGCACTAACATTTCTGTCCAGTGCAAGTTACCCTTTATTACCTTTAATCACCTCTTGGTTATTACTACTCTTAATCATCAAAGCAATTTTTAGAAAGATCACTTATGAAAACCAAGAACTGCTGGATCTAGAACTGTCACACTGCAGCACTCACTAAAATCTGGTAAAAAAATGATGTGACTCTTGAAAAAAAGGAAAAGAAGTAATTCAAGCCTAGTTTTCCAGCCTAAAAAATCTCATCTGTTCACAGAACAGCAGTGCAATTTTCTTCATTATCCATGAAGAAAAAAAGAATTATGAAAGTAGATACAAGTGCATCTCTTAAAACAAGAATTACCTTTCAATGTTTCCAGTAAGTTTTTGGCCACAAACCAACAGATGGCTTCAAAGAAAGGAAATTTGAAAAGATCCGGGGTTTTTAGCCTCTTCTCCATTTCATAACACCTGAATAAATGCAAATATTAGAAAACATGAATGTTTTAATTATCAAATTCATTATTCAACTATGTAATCATTCAAATTGACACAATGTCCAAAATAAAATAAAATAAAATAACCATGGCCATGATAAATAAAAGAAGTCAAGTACCACATAGTTAAACCCCAACAGGACCACAGACAAGATTGAACTCTGGTCTCATTCAGGCTCTGACCTTATCAAGTTTGACTGCGGCACTTCTAAGAATAAAGTTGGACTTCAAAAAACTAGGATACAAACCCAATGTGTGATCTTTTAACAGATGGAATTTTATCAGGATTCCACTGTAATAAATAAAAACAATATGTTTAGAAGACAGCTCTACATCTTGGACAAAAAGTAAATACAGCTGCCCTTAGAGCAATGCTGACTTGAGGACGCTCATTTCAACTCAGTGTCGCACACCTGGGCTTGCTTAGTTTTGTTTTACTCACTTATACTAATCTCCAAAGTAGAGTTTTTTCTTCCATTTTTTTTCCTTTTATTCACTCAAATTCTTGCATAACCTTCATTTTGCTTTTGAAACTTGGCAGAAGTCAAATAAGAGAATGTGTTTGATACATTCTAACTGAAAATGCCACTATTGTCTGTTTGAGAGCCTGTACCAATTTGATCCTGGTTAAGCACATGAAGAAAAATCTCTATGAAAAGAATACCCTACTGACTGAGGAAAAAGTGTAGAAAGAGCTGAGACTAACCTGAGCTGCATGCCAATGTTGAGGTTGTGCAAAAAGTTTCCTCCAAAAGCCATACAATCCTGAGATGTGAGCACAGCGTGAATCCAGCCTGAAATGACAGATTGTGAAACTTAATACATATATATGAATTATTCTAAGACTGTTTTAAAATATATATATAAGTAAAAATGCTGTTCCTAAAAGAAAAAAAAGCAAACAAATTTGTATTCTGTGCTAGGAACGAGTAATCTAAACTTCAAAAACATGTAAACTACATGTGTTTCAGAAATCTAGTGAACTGTAGTTTTCTGAAGGAGTTAAGCTTAAGAAATTTATCACTGGGAGGGGAGAGTATGCAAAGCCAATTTTTCAAGTAAAAACTCCCTCCAAAATTCAAGTAAAAATTCAAATAAAAGTTTTCATTCCAATCCACAAAGATAAGCAAGTGAGGAGAGAAAAAATATACTGAACAAATGTTAAAGTCATAAAAATAAAACAGAAACTATATGTCTTTCAATATTTACACGTTGCTTACAGTAACCGGGTTGTTTGCACAATATAAAAAAGTCATTTAGCAATACTGAGGTTTTTCAAGTAGGAATTCAGAAGTGGTTCCATAAATTATTCTAAATACAGTCATTCTAAGTCAAGTGAAATTATGATCAGTTCAAAACCCAGTCTAGACACTCTATAAAAATTTGTCACATAATTGAAATACTGTCCTTGTGAACTCCACTATTCAACGTGGCAAAGCATGGCCAACATGATGCTATTGATCTGACTAATTACTACTGGATAATTTCAACTAAGTACGCAGGACAACATGTGACATGAGTTTCCTGATTAAAAATAGTTACCTTTCAAATTTACACTGTGCAGCTTTATTGTAAATAAACTACAAAGAGTTTTTCTTCTTTCAAGATTTTCTTTCTGATTTTGCACACATACAGATGATCTTTGACAACAGATGAGTTGGGCAGACATTTGCAGATTAACTCATGGTTTCAGCAAGGGTAGGCAAGACGTACAAACACAGGAAGCTTCCCAGCTTGAGGCAAGACCAGACCAAATCACAAGCAACTACATAGTACAAACTACTACTAAATCCATGTCTCAGTTGAGTTAATAACAAACAGTTCTAATTGTTTTGGTATCATACGTAAAAAGACTTGAAACTTATGTTAGGCTGGCTCAGCAACACACCTACGATGTAGCGAGGAAGCAAGTTAAGTTACTGTTGCAGATTAACCCCAAGCAGCAGCAGCTTCAGTACATAGTTTCATTTTCAGTCATCATCATCATCACAGTAGACAAACACCTCTGACTCTTCAAGGGATGTGTTTCAGTCCTTTAAACACACATCTCCCCAGACACTGACAAAACTGACAACAAAGCCTCCTCACTGTTGCATCAACACCAAGGATTTTTATGGCATACCTGTATCAGCTAAATGTTTTCATTTATTTTTTTTACTCTTCTACTCGCTATTTTTATGCTGCAGTTTTGGTCAAGGTCTATGTAACACGGAAAGAAACTTCAGTGTAGACCACACAGAGTATCTTGAATAATATTTAAATAACTCTAAAGAGCCTTCCAGTGTTATTCACCTCCATGCAAGATCAATTTTAAATCACAAGACTACTCTGAATATATTTCAGAGATTATAAAATAATTATTATATCCACTAGCATCAGTGCAACCAGGAATAGCAAAAGTGCTTTTCAGTAGAGATCAGGGTGGGATTTTTTCAAAGTCTTTAACTCAGTCTTACAGAATTTCCCATTCTCTTAAACACCTGTCTTGAAAACTAGATTAATTTATTGGTTCTTACACTATACTTCACCAAAGTATATGAATAAGGATGTGCGTATACACATACACACATTTACATTTCCAAGTACCATTTTCTGTGTACACACATCTGCATACAGATACCTGTACACATTAGTAATTACCATCTCTTGATATTTTTCTATATGGCCACATTGCAGTGACAGCTCAGATTCAGCTGATTACTTGGGAAGCAGTGACAATTTTCAAAGATCTGTGGGCCACAATGAAGTTCCTCATTCCCTAATTCTGCATTCTTTGTTCATAGATGTGTGAACTCACACTTACAAACACAGAGAATTAATGCCATTTCTTGCCAAAAACACACGGGTTTAAAAGCTCTGGCTCTTCAGGGATGTTAGTGCCCAAAGAGGTCCTCACCATGGAGTATTTATTCTGCACAAGCTATGGACTAGAACAGTAAACACTGAACCTCACAGATCGAGAACTGAGCTATGGGAAAAATGCAGTAGTCCAGGGAATCCATGACACAATAAGGTACTGACCATAATCTTCAAGGTTTATTCCAGAAGTAAAATCATAAGCCATTTTCCTGCTCTGTGTATTTAAAGTTTTCTTTCCCCCTCAAAAAAGGAAGATAGCACCCAGTACAATTTTTAATAATTAAATAATAAAAAGTATTTATATGGATAGTTTGAATAAGTGAAAATACAAAAAACTGGCACTCACTTTTATTGGCAAAATGAGGTTTGATTTTTAAAAACTTGCAATTTTATGCTATTTGAGAGTTTGGATGGGGTGGGGTATTTTCTTTGATGGATTTCTCCGTGTGTGTGTGTTTTGATTTTTTTTTTTTTTAATGAAGAAGTTTAATTTGTTTGGCATTTCTCACAACAAAAACCAAACCAAAATGAACACCAAACTTGTATTTTTAATGCTCTAGCCTACAGCATAAGAAGCTTATGTGATGTTTTTTATGCCTAGTAGGTCTTGCAATATTCAAATCTGTAAAAACAAAATTGTATTATAAAATTAAGAATTCAGTCTGGATACCTATCAAATAGTGAACAATCTGTACTCTATTAATTGGAACCATTTCCCTGATAATCAAATCAAACTTTAATTTGTTTTCTTCTAACTAGGTAACAAACACTCTTTCATTCCCTGATAATTGTTACGACTGTCAGGCAAGCTTAAAATCTAATTAGTTGTTTTGAAAATCTAAATCTCTACATTTTTTTATTATTCTCTGTTATCCAAAATTTTAGGGGATACCAAATGTTGATAACACAGTTATTATATTCTTAATTCCTGTTGATTAAACATGCAAAGTAATAAGAGTAAACAACAAGAGTAATAATAAGAGTAAAATCTTACCTGTTGGAACAAATAAAGTGTGTCCTTGCTTCACAACACATTTGTAACACTTGTCAACCTTGTCCCCAAAATATACTTCACTCTGGGTGACAGATGAACTCCAAGATTCATAAAGAGCCAAATTTTCATCAGTGGGCTTGATCAAATAGAATATCTTCTCACCCTATTAAGACAGAAATATCAAATAAATAAATTAATGTCCTCCTAGAGGACTACAACCTCTGAGTCACTCCTAATGAAGTAACAGATTGATCTAAATTGTAAGTATTTCATCTTCCCACAGTGGCATGTTTGGGCTTCCCAGCGTCAGTGTTTCACAGCTGTAATCCACCAAAAGTTTAGACACAGTACACTAACCAGTTAATGTCTTGTGATTTAAAGGAAGCAAACAAACCAACCAAAACTTTTCACTGGAGTGTAAAAAATTCCAGCTTTTATAAAGAATTTATGGGTATGCACATACATGTAAATGAGAAAACATGCCTCTTCTATGACATATACATGGTCAAAGTTTGTGAGAAGAATAAAAAGTTGAGTATGTCAACAATTTTCATTCAATTATTTATTCCTGCTAAAACCTCACTATATCACCTTCCAGTCTACTAAAGTGATCAGTCCACCAATTACAGTCTAGAAGTCACCAATGGCATGCTACAATAAAAACATAAAAATGCAACACCAAAGATCAGTAATTCACTTTCAAGCTCCTCCTGCAGCTTCTCAAGCACAAAATTTCACACAGGTGATAATGCCATAGCAGAAGCCTGCATGCTGAATAAATTTTGTTTCGTCTAGTCATAATCAGCCAGAGGGTAATTAAGCACTGGAACAGGCTCCCCAGGGCAGTGGTCACAGCACCAAGCCTGACAGAGTTCAAGAAGCATTTGGATGATACTCTCAGGCATATGGTGTGACTCTTGGGGATGGTGCTGTGCAGGGCTAAGGGCTGGACTCGATGATCCTTGTGGGTCCCTTCAACTCAGCATATTCTGTGATTCTGTACACCAAAAAGCATTCATACCCAGAGAACATGGTACCAAACTGATGTTCCTCCGAAGTCGATATGAAAATCAGTATAGCTGTCCTGGACACCCATCAAGCAATACTTCTGAACAAAAGGCTTAGGGAAGACAGAATCATCCGGCCAATAATTTTCCACCCATGAAAGCTTTCTGGCAATATCTGGTACTTCCACTAATTCAGACATCCTTTTAAAAACAAACAAACAAAAAAGCACTGTAAATATAAACAGGAGTAATCATGTCTCTTTAAATGACAGCTTCCTACAAAGATATTTATTAGTTCATAAGTAATATGATTCATACCGGCATTACATCACAGTAGCTGTCTACATAAAATACACATCCTCCTCTCTTTCCCACTACAGGCATTATATTCCTACACATATTGTTTAGCTTAGTGAAAACCACTTCCTACATTCAAGGAATTGAAGTCAATACTCACTTTGTGTCTGAGAATTCCAGGCTGATCACATTCAATACTTTGGGTCGGTCAGGATTTGTGAAGTATTTAATATAATTATGGAGCTTCATTTTGCTGTCTGCTTGTCTTGCTACATCTATGACATCTATCACTTTGTCACCACCTGTGAAAAACAGGATGACTCTCTTAAGGCTATGACAGATTAAAAAACTTCAGTTGTTTAAGAGAAATTTAACTTTTTTCCAGCCTTTATCAAACATTTCTGCACAAATTCTCCACTACTATCAGTATTCTCTTGGATCAGAGACACATCAGCATAAACCAACTTTTTAATAGGTTTTTTTAATTACTATAATCATCTGAGGACAGAACCGAAAACACTCTAAAAATAAATCCTCTTTCCTGTGGTTAACCAAAAAGAAAGAGTAGTATAGAATGACTGCATCTCACTTTTAAAAAAAAAAAGGGTGGGTGGGGTTTATGGCTGCAATTGGAAAGACTAGCACGGAGAATGATGCTAAAACAATTACAGACAGTTAAGAGATCTGATAAGAAAGAAATGGTTCTCAGGAAGCTCCAGCTTTCCTGCTAAAAGACATCAAGGTAGGAAATTTTCCAGGAAGAAAGACTTAATTCAGACAGGCCAATTTACTGAATCTAAAACATTAAGTTTTGACATAGTCTAACCAATGATTAAACTTATTAATCCTAAGAAATGATTCATTCAATTCCCATTATATTTTATTGGTTTACAACAGGTAGTAGAAAAATTTCCAGTATTCCACGTGTAGCTTGCACTGAAATTACATATTTGAAAGTTGAGAAAGCTACAGTCTTATCACATATCCAGACACACACAAAAAAACCAAACCAAAGCAAAAACAAACAAAAAACCCACAAAACCAAACAAAACCAAAAAAACAAACAAACAAAAACCCAAAACACACAAAAAAAACAAACTCCAAAGCATAGCTTTAACTGTACTCTCTGCTAGTCTTGAATTTACAATAAATATTTAGCCCTCTGGAAGCTCTTATAATCATGCAAATACTTTTTCACTTACAGACAGGATCATTTTAATATGTACTCCAGAGTGACTCTTACCTACATAGCGTTCCACATCTAAAACGGAGAAAGTTGGTGGAGGAAGTCTGAGTCCCAGACCATCTAACTTAGGAACCATAATGGGAACATCAAACCCATGTTTCTCCAGGTATCTTTGTGTCAACTGGCTTCCATGCATTTTCAAAATTACTTCATCAGCACTGGTGGAAAGAAATTATGGAGTATTAGCAGAAAAGCATCCCCCAAGCACTACTGAAAAAGAAGTCTCAGTTTGGGGGAGGACGGATGGGAACGGCTATATTTGAATCCAAAAGCAGACACGGTACAATTATATTAAGCATTTAGATAAAAGACAAAGAAAACAAACTCAACAAGCAAAGAAACTTTTACTGCACACATATCCTGGGAACTCACAGTCGTTCCATACAACTGAAAGGATGGGGAAAAGGAATTCTCAGAGAAGGCATTAAAGTACACGTTGCTAACAACAACCACCACCAGCAGCTCCTCTAAAGAACTATAAGCCATTATGTTTCAGTGAGATATCCAATCAAGATCAGGATGAAAGTATAACCACATTTCTCTACTTCCCTCTAAAGCATGTGAGAGTGGATAGACTACCAGCCCATATGAACGTTCTGTGTTATTTGGAATGAAACTGAGAACTACTCATGAACTACAGGAATAGACAGACAATATTCTGACAGTTGAAGCACAATAAAGAAAACCAAAAACCAGTCAGTCATGCTACTGCCCCCACTCCCCCACAAAAACAATCCCCCAAGGCTCAAAACCTCTTACACCACCCTGCAACAGTCCCAACATATCCTACTGCAAAACTGAACAGGGAAGGCTACTGCACGGAAAAGCAAATGTATCCATATGAAACAGGGATGGGGTGTGAGGAATTGTAACGGACAAGAAGTTATCATTGACCTTCATAGTCTGAAGCAGAGAAATGCTAGTTGCCTCCCCTAAGACACACTCTGCCAACAACATTTCTTCGCTTTTTCCACCCGAGCGCGTGTGAGTCCGTACCTTGGGAAAGAGCGCGCCCGCAGCTGTTTAACGAAGGTCCGTGTTCCAGCCTGCACCGGTTTGGAACCATCATCCGGCTCCGTGTAGTCATGTCTGTGCCAGTTTCTCCTCTTCTTCACTGCAAGTTTCAGAAGGGTTAAACTTTCAGTTAGTTAAATCAGATGGCTCAGATTAGCAGTCATCCCATCAGTGAGCCAGACGCCCCAATCACATTACTATGATTAACAAACCTTATTGTTTGGATCAGGTGACACTCTACCCATTTTCAATAAATTAAATCTGCAGGACACCTGACAGTAATTTTTCCCCCTACTCCTATAGCTCCTTCTATATGAAAACCTCAGTGCACATTATACACAATTCAAGACTCCATATCCAGTGCAACACAAATAAACAGTTGCAGCCTGAAAGTTGTCCAAATCTAAAAAATCAGCAACAAAACTAGAAATTCAATTTCCTAAATTCCTTTGACTTTTTTTAATATATGGAAGAATCACACCTCTTGAATATCCACAGACTTCATTTTACGTATTCACAAAACATTAATAAGACCTAATCCCTGTGCTGGCTCACCCTATGAGTATGATAATATTACTGCTATTCACTACCACGTGCTGTTTCTTTTATCCATTGCTTATGTCTCCATAACAGTTTTGGGTGCAAACTGTTTTGAGCAAGAATGACTTTTGCAATACATATAACACAATCATTGAGCCCCAAATCATACAACTTCTGAGTGATTTAAAGCTTTAATGCACTGTTAAAGCATATTAATATGAAAGATAAATAAAGTTTGATTATAATTTTGGGAATCTGAAACTGATAATCCAATAGCAACAAAACTGCATTTTTAACAGTTCTTTATAGTTAAAGGGCCAAGGAAGTTGAAAAAGTAGACATTCTCATAAAAACTGTTGTAATGATCTCCCCATGACAAATGACAGATAATCAAATGAAAAATTAAAAAAAATATTTTCATAGAATGGTTTTATTTGGAAGGGACCTTAAAGATCATCTAGTTCCAACCCCACTGCCATGGACAGGGACACCTTCTACTACACCAGGTTACTCAAAGCCCCATTCAGTCTGGCCTTGAACACTTCCAGGATATGGCATCTACTACATCTCTGGGCAACCTGTGCCACCATCCGCACACTAAAGAATTTCTTCTTTATATCTAGTTTAAATCCACCCTCTTTCAGTTTAAAGCCAGGGGTGACAATGGGTGACTTTGTAACTTCACTAAAGGTCTATGTAAAAAGTTGCCTTATATAAAGCCCCCTTTATATATTTAAAGGTTGTACTATAAAACACTGTAAGCTGAATGCAGCCTCCCCATCTGAATTTTTCGACCTTGAGTGAAACAGAGGACAAAGTGACCAATGATATTGTGGTGAACTTAGTGCCTGTCTTCAAATTTTCATTATTTGACAAAAAAATAATTTCTTAATGGATATTTCATACATTCATCTTCATCAACCACTCATTTTGCACCGTCATTTATAAAGAACACAAGCTTACAGCTTTGAGAGGAAGTCCTTGGTATATCACCTGTTTGTCAGCAAACTGCTCCCTGGAGCACTTCCTCTCTCTGCAAATAAACCTGCATCTCTCATTTTCAAGCCTTCAACAAGCTGAGAAGCCTTATTAAAACACCAAGAGGCTGCCTCGGCAAAAAGGATCACCATCTCAATCTTGGAAAGAATCTCCACGAGTGCTGAACTTCCTACCTTTCTATTTACTTGCCACCCTACCACTACCAACACTAAGAAACATACTAAGGGTACAGACTTTTTAAAGTTGCATTTTGGTTTTTCTTTAAAAGGCCAAAATCTGCTTCACAACTAAATAGCTGCTACTGGAGGTCTGCCCCAAGATGACTTACTAACACCAGATTTATAACTTAACCATTAATATTAAGCAAAAATTTAGATACATATGCTGAGGAAACTCACAAGAGGGAAAAATTACTGCTATTTGTCAACACAGAAAGAGTTTTACAAGTGTCTACCAAACAGCCTGCAATGTAAACATGACACCCGGACAAAAAATTGCATTAATAAAAAATTTAAGTTCATGGAACCACTCATTCTTAAGGTTACGTAAGTCATGGTGCTCCCAAGAATCTAAAAAAGTGCTAGCCATAATGAAAACTGTGATAGGAAGCTAAGGATGTAGGAGGGGAGAAAATAGTTTCTAAAAAGGAAAGAAATTGGTGCTTCTCCAGAAAAAACAACTGGTTATATAGGAATAACGGGCATCCTATAGTCATTACACATAAGAGGTAATTATTCCTATCGATGAGCTGTTTCCTGCAGACATGACAACATGTACCCTTAGAAGACATTTAAGAGAATAAAATGACACTTAAAGCTCTTTGCTAAACTGAAAACCAGTGCTGCTTAATGAGCCAACTATCCAAATACTGTAAAACATCATAAATAATGAAGCTAGGTTTATTAAGTTTTAAAAGCTATTTTCTCAGTCATAAATAATAATACAAGAAATTAGTAGCTAATACTAATTTGCAATAGAGTAGTTTCCCATAAATTCACTGCTGTTACAACAGCTCATTAAAATTGTAAGCTGATACAGCTGCTTAAGAGATTTTATAGCACAGAAAGACTTCCCAAAGTCTGTCTTTCCAACACTTAAAAATCAGGAACTAAGGTAATTCTTGTACTTGGCAATACACATCAGCCTTTGATAACTAAGAGAACACTGAAGAACTGAAAACAATGAAAATTTTCTCTGCTTATGTATCTCTTAATTCTAGAGCTTTTTTAACCCCTTAAGACATCACAGCAATAGTTGCAAAAAAAAAAAAATTACCTGAATGGATCCTAATGCTCAAATTAAAACAAACAAATAAACCCTACATAAGCTGAAATAGACATATAACACTTCCCCTCTCAATCACTCCAAACTAGTGGAAGGAGCCAGTGTTCACCCTTGGCGTCCCGGAAAATTGAGGCAAAACTTGCTGTGACAACACTAAAAATACACACACTAAAAGTACACTAGACAGTTGCAGGGAGGGTAAGAAAAGCAAAGGAGTGTGCTGGAAGTTTTAATGAAAAGTAAGCAGAAAGCTTACCTTTTTTTTTTTTTTTTGTAATTACATTCTTTATACACTCAAAACAATGCGCCAATAACTGTACCTACCCAGGCAGACACTATTCCCTGCATTCTCAAGCACTGCTGGACTGTTTGCCTTACAGACTAGGACAGACTTCAAATGGGGACCATCAAGAGGTGAACAACCCTACAGTGAGGCCCCAAGTCTTGGAAATGGTATTTCAGGTGATTCCCAGTGACCAAAAAGGGAGGAGAAATTTTTGCATGGGAAGACTGAAAAATTCTAAGGAGCATACCATAGAATACACTGTTAAGGCCTGGGACATCATCTCATATTGTCAGCTCAGACCAAGCACACACATCACTACAACAGGCAAAAAAAATACAGGTTGGAGGGTATTTTCAGAATTTGAGAAACTAAAAAACAGATTAAAGAAGTATGTCCTGACAAACACAGTCCTGTTAACATTCACTGCACCTTGTGCTCTCTCAAAGGTCTGGATACTAGAATCTGGTTGCAGATCTGACTCACAGCATTTATGCAAACAGAGCATTTTCAGACTTTAGGATCACTGAGAAAACTTAGAAAATAACAAAATATAATATGAAGACTCTAAACCAAATAACATTTTTAAAAACTCTCTGTAGTATATTATTTTTTTTTTTAATTGTTTAGGATTTTAGGATTAATTATTTAGCATTTTACATACACAGCTGCTTACTAAAGGTCTTCTAAAACTGTTCTTTCAAATTAAGAAGAGGATTTAGTTTTTGTTTGAAATGCGCAAAGAAACTGATCAGTTAATTTGATCTTTCCATCTAACTATGCAGTAGCTTTCTTTTCATTATTGGAATTTTTACATAATTAATTTTGTAGGACACTGGAAGTAACCACTCATTTGTACTATAAAGTACGTGTTTCGTGAATATTTTAAGTAATTTTTTTGCATTATCTTATTTGATTATATGTCTGGTGAAATCATAGATATACTTCCCCTCTTACAAAGCAGATTTTTGTCTCTTTCAACACTCTTAGACAAAGTGATTTTAGAATACGAAGCTGTAAATAAAAATGCCTTTTTTACTGACGTGCATAATTTCGTATGACTGAAGCACTCTGGAACGTTGCTACCACACTTGAAGTCATGAGACTTAATCAGTCTCTCTAAACACTGAAATAAATAGAACCCAAACCACAAGCTATCATAGATTTGATTCTGACAGCTGAGAACAATTAACAGCATTCCTTGTGAAGACATATTTCATTATATCACCTCTGCTTGGGTTGGTAAGTGACACGTCTGAAGCTTCTACTAAATCTAGATGATCTACGCACTTGAAGCAATATAATGTAATAAGGATAATTTTAACCACAGATTCTTGTCTTCCTGAAAAAACTTCCAAAATAAAAATCACTCTTATCTCACTGTCAAAGTACTGCAGGTGACTCACTGCTTGCAGTAGAGCTGGCAAATTCTGCATTACAAGAAAGGTTATTCACAGGCATCAGCATGAAGCATACTGGTTCTCCTCCCAAGTCAAGGGGTGAAAAGAAGTTTCAAATTTAGTAGTTTATTATTCTGAAAGTCTGATATGATCCCTCTTCTACTCCTCCTCCTACTCCCTCTATTCCACAGGAAAAAAGAGACAGAAAGGTGGGGAAAAAAATGGCTGTTGATTGTGTTCTGATTTATAAGAGACATAAGCAGACTTTTAACTGAATGACCACTGGAGTAGTAAAAACTACAAGCACATAAAATAGCATTTATCTTACCTTTTAGCAGACAGACCCTGAACTAACATATTACACAAGATACATACCATGCAACATATACTAATTACATCAAAAATTGACACTTTATCATTTTGTTCATATTCCATAAGACTACTGCTGAGGTACACGTGTAGCAGTTTTAAAGCTATTTCTAAATGTAAAGTAGATTCAGCTTCAAAAAATATTCTAGATCTTAGGTCACTGTTGACTGTAAATCATTAAATGGCCTCCAAGGAGAAAAAAAACACCAAACTAAAACACAAACAAACCCACATTAGAAAACACAAATGACCATGACTCTTTGGAGGTTAAAGGCACACATTACACATACATATTTTTCCAGTCTGAACATAGAAACTTAATTCATTGTTGGAAAAGCGAAATTCATTTTTGGATTTTTTACAACTCTGTTTGAGAACAGAAGTCATGGGGGAAAATCCAGGGAGTTGGATAAAGCAGTATCCTTTCAGCTGTTACAGACAGACAAAAACTGTTCCATTTTTCCAGTGCAGATTGCTACAGCAAATTTGTCTACTGAAAGGAGAACCAGAGAAGTCTCTTGCTGCTCTGTTTCACACTCTTCTCGCAACATATTTCGACCCTGGTGGAAACTTGTTTATAAATCAGAAACCTGGTAACTGGAGCTGTGTAACTTGCAGGGACATAAATGAGGGGGAACAAAAAACCAGAACAAACAAACAAAAAACAAATAAACACCAACAAAACAAAAACTAAACAAACACTGCTCACAGGATGTTCATATTCTCAGATTTCACTAGGGTGTTGTGGCATTGCCCACAACCATCAAGAAAGGTAAGACACCTAATTGCTACATTTTTTTCAAAGCTGCCTTCCATGGTATTAGAATTTTGATAATTAAAACGTAGGAACCTTGAAGCCATCTTTTGGGTTTTTGTTTTGTTTTGTGGTTTTTTTGGTTTTTTTAATTACAATTCCCTAATTTTCATTCTCTCACTCTCTGCCAAGTCCAGATTGATTTCTTCTAACTCTGTGCACTTCAACTTCTCTAATCTATAGTGGTGGCTTATATTTTATTCCATCTGCATCTCCACATCAGGGAACCTTTCAGGATGGGTTTGTTTATTCTGTGGGATTTTAATCAGCTCAGAGTTAGTCATGTAGAACCAGTACCTTCTAAATAATCAAACTCATCTTGAATATTCTTCTTAACAGTCTTTTTCAATTGTACACGGAGCGAAAACAGTCTGAACGTGTAAAATGAAATTTGAATAAGCCATACTTACTTAGAGAAGGTCCATGGAGAATTGCACAGTTGGGACAATGGTATAGATCAATGTCAACAGCATGGTGCTCCTCTACCCCAACGCAGCTGGAATAATATTTTTTAAATGTTAATGAGAATACACATACAGTTTATTTTTCAAGCTAAAAATAATTAAATCTTAGGGTTTTATCAAAACATGCTTACTCTACAAAATTGTAATGAGATACCAAATTATCTCAACTACTGGGCTGCCACATAAATTTCGAGTAATAATTTCTTTATCACTGAACAGAGAGTGCCATTAAAAAAAATCATAAAAAGGAAACAAGAATCAAATTTCTATAAAAGTGAGCAAGTCCACAATATATACACACCATTATCTCTCAGCTCCCCAGAAACCTTTGATCGTAATTACAGGAAACAGTTTATGCAATTTTCCTTATAGACATCGAGTTTTAAAAAAATCTGAAGTTTATGTGCCATCAATTCATAGAAGATATAATGGATTTTTTTTCTTCCTTTTTTTTTTTCTGCAGAAAGCACATAGCTCACTCCTACCCCCAAAACAAATTAATGAAGAATACTTCGATGTTGTTCCTGAAATCCTTACACTAGTACTAGCTTCCTAAGTTACACAAGTGACCACACAAATAACTCTGTAGAAGTGTTTTTGTTTTAAAACAGCAACAAGTATTTTAAAGAGCACTTGACAGATGTATTGTTTTCCCAGTGCACGTTTTCCCCAATAAAAGTCAAAGCGGGATTAAAATTGAAATCTTTATCATACTCCTGACAAAACATCTACAGTGCTGATATCTAAATAACACAATTTTGAAGACAAAATTAAGTACATTTTCTTAGAAGTTGAAACACTGGAGGTTAATGGGAGAAAATGTGCTTTTGCATAAAGTTCTTGAAAAAAAAATGTAATCCCTGCTTGCTGGTCGAATCTGAATCCTGGCAGAGTTCTTCATTCTCTGAAAAGTTTATTGACACTCACAATACTGCTGACTTTACAGTCAATAAGAAGCAAGATTACAACACTGAACATTTACACCAAAATTAGATATGTTTACTCAGTGCACTCCAGTAACATAAGAACATGAACAGTACTCCAGTCACGTAACCCATTTCATATCAGAAGTGTAATGACTGCTTAAGCACTGAAGCCTTGAAATGATCCAGCTCCACAAAGTCTTTTCCCTAGCAGCCTTAGTGCCAAACTGCTGACACGCTCCAGCAAGTGTCAGTACATGCTGCCAAAACAATACCCAAAACAGTCTAGCACTGAAAGCACAATGAGCAAATCCAATCTGAATCTGAAGAGCAACTCCCATGCAACTGTATCAATGAGAAGTACATCACTCTGAATACCCTGTAAACAGATTCAGCTAGTTCTACTTCTCCATGCAGTACATACCACACGAAATTTAGAAATTACATGGCTTTTGTATATGCACACTATTTTAAAATCTAAATACGAAACTCAGCTGCTATAGTTCATTGCAATTCTTGCAATGTTTAGCATCTGCTTTAAGACCACAACTACAGGAATTGTTATTACTTGAAAATCCAGCTGACATATAAACAAAAAGGAAGGCAGAAGCAGTCTTGAAAAATGCATGTCCCATTTCCTTCTGCTTGTGTTCTCTCTCTTTTTATAGAATAGATGAGTGACTCATAATCCTATGTATTATAGGAAAATTGTTTTTAAATGTACATTCTAAAAGCCCCAAATGAGAAGGCTGGTTTTATATATCCTTAGGAATCTCATTATTTTAGCTAAATTTCTAATTTTTCAACAGCTAAAGATATTTATGTTCGACTGTATCTTGATCAAGTTTGCACTTCATCCTTTTTCTTGCCTCTTATCTGATACATTTATCATCATCACAATCAGGTTATCTTTCTAACAGTAAGAACTTGGCATAAAAATACAGCAATACCTTCACGCTTTGACAACTGTTTGCCATATTCTATTTAAGAATGTTACTTTCATTGTCTCTTATAGAATGTTACAGGTAACAGAATTTCTGCTTTATTTTGAGGCTTATCACTAACCACTTTTCTGACCTTTCAGGAAGGCACATGGGATTTCATGTACAGAGAGTGGAATGATATTAAAACAGCTGGAATAGCCATTCAATAAGGAATGCAAACATTTTCAGTTCACTATTTATGCTGTAAACTCAGAACTAACTTGAAAGGTGAAACACTAACTGGGCATCGTGGAAGTGAATCTACTAGCAGTTGCCTGACTGAAGTAAATGGAAAACGAGGTGACAGCATCTGCATTGCCAAGGAACAACCATTGCCAAGGATGCCACAGAGCCCATCAATCACACACAGCAAGTCACTTTCCTGAGTCCCTTTCTCCAACATACACAGATGACTCTGACATTAATCACTCTGGCTACTAGCAAGCAATCAATTACTGTGGTAAATGCAACTTCAGACCTCAAGCATCAAAGCAAGGTCACCAAGAGGTAGCAGAGAGCCTGGAAAGCATTAACATACTCGAACACAGCAACACTGCCAATTCACTGATGTTTTCCTGAATGAAATATTATTACCCTTCACCTTGCAATCAACCCAATCCATTTGGGTTGAAATGTCTTTAGTATGTATTACCTAGTTTTTGAATTGCTCTTCTCCTGCAGGGAGGTTGTAGATTAATCCTCAGGAATGGCGAAACTTTTACAGCATTACAAAATACAATACAATAATACTAATTAAAAAAACAACTGCATGAAACTATGCAAAAATACATCCCTAATTCTGTTCATGAAGGTGAAAGGGCTAAACACGCCCAGTATTAATCGAAATGTTCTGTAAGGAGTAGCAAGGTAGAAAACTTTAGTTAAAAACAGACTCCATGACATCAGTCTCTGAGTGGTCAGACACTCATAACTCCCCCAAGGTGTCTACTATCAAGGCAGAGCCAGCAAGAGGTAGCAGAAGAATCAGGGAACTTACTAAGTTTTTTCACAAACAAGAACATGCCCATACCTGGCAACTGAAGGAATCCCTTGCTACTAGAAGTCTGAGGAGTCCATTCTCCATACTTAAATCTCACTGGAAGGTGAATATTTTTTATTTAGTCTGAACTTTCCATTTGATTATTATATTTGTAGTTACGTAAAAGAAGCAAGTGTAAATCAAAAACAACCAGAAGAGGATGATCTAACATCTCTGACAGGTACCAATGGAGCTCTCCTTTTCTGTAAAGGGCAAATAAGGCTTCTTTCACAGGCAGAAAAAAATCCTGCAAAGACTGTTCTCTACTACAGTATTGTTATTAATTTAGAATTTAAGAGATGAGTACAGATAATTCAGTATGACAGATTCAACAACTATTTCACAATTATGCTAGAATGTCTTGTACAAGGAATTTGCAAAAGTGCAAAATATTTACAGGAAGTATTATCCCTGAAGATAAAACTGCATGGTTGTACGCTGTGAGCCACCCAAGGCACCTGGCACATCTCTCCTACAGCAGCACAATGTGAACAAGTATTGGATCCTTGTCAGCTCCACACAGGCTGCTGCACCTTCCAAATCTAATACCTGCTTGCTTTCAATCCAGTCTGGCTTTTCTCTTCCCTACTTCTGATGTTATCAAGTATGACCACAACATTTTAGAGACTGCTTAACTGCCTCTGTTGGTAAGACAAAGAATCCTGGTTTAAGAAAAAAATTCAAAGCACTCGATTCAAGGCCTTATTTTCTGTGTCCTTAAAGGAATACAACTACTTGAAAAACTAATTATCTTCTTATTAAATTATTATTACTATTATTATCATCATTATCTGCTTAAGACAAGCATAGTATGTACTCTACCCTTACATAAAATTCCAAGTATAAAAGGGAATGATTACACAAATAGCACTATAAAAGTAAAAAAAAAATGAGTGGTCTGGATGCCCATTTTCCCAGTTTAATTGGCAAGATATTCCTACTAGGAGATTTCCAAGGTTCCTTGTACACAAGGCATACTGAAAATATAAATCTTGAAAACCGAGAGGTAAGTAATTCTCAATGATCTAATAAAAGGACTGCAGAAAAAGGATGAATCACCATCAGTGGGGAAGAGTTAATTTGTCAAGATGCTGGGTTGTACATGGGGCACAACTCTCTTGGATTTCATCTTCTGTTCCTTTCCCCTATTGCTTCAGTTCCATGAGGTCCTTTTTCACCTCTTTCAGTAGCGTGTGCAAACCAGTCTAACAGGCTCATCGTTCTGGATGCACTTGTAAATTTCTTCTCTGCACATCAGCATGACACTTTGCACCTATCAGCTTCACAGGACAGGCCATCATCAGCATGTCTGCCCACTTCTTCAACAGATACTGCTGGATAGATATTGGTTTACAACTAGACATTGATTTAGAGCTCAAAATTCAGACAGAGTGGTTTTTTTAAGTCTCTTATTTCTAAGTTCAAGCCCCAAGACCTCTTGGTTTTCCACAGTCTGACCTCAACAGTCTGACTTTTTTTGCTGTCACTGTGCAGCAAAACTGCAAGTTAGTGGCTCTTGCTAAGTACATTTGATTATGCACAGAACCTTGCACCTTTTCCAAACTATAAAATTACTAAAAATTACATTTTCCAAGATCCCCTTATATTGTCTATGGACGATCTTTTTCTTTCTCTACTATCCTTTTTCTGAACAAAAACTCAGCACATCCTCTTCATGTCCACCCTTGCATCAGCACCCACAACCTTTCCTTGCTATGCCTTAGCAAGCACTGCAGTCTTTATCCGTAAAAGGAGAAAAAAAGCACAGGTCTTGACATCCAGCAGGGGAAAAAAAATCAACAAAAATCCTGGAACAGTGGAAAAATACTAGAGGTATTAGAGCATGTTCCCTGTTATCAGGAATGCAGGGCTATAGACAATTACTAGGGACATGGCATGTTTCCTATTATCTGACAGAGCAGTTCCCCAAAATCCTTTTCCAATTTCCAGTTATCCACCCAACAGCCAAGAAGATATACAGATATTGAATCTCTACTGTATCTTAACACTGACGAGGAAAGGAACAAGTCAGTTCTAGAAGTAGCAAAGATTCATTAGTAACAGGACAGCCTTAATTGTCCAAAAACTGAAGTCACAGTTTCTCATAACATCAAACTGAGCAGAGCTGCTGCTTCTGAAAAAAGGTCCCACCCTCCTTCCCCCAACTGTCTGACCATGGGCTTCCATTGTTTCTCTCACCAGATCTACACCATCAGGGAGCCACACGACAAGTTGGTTCAATAAGCTGATCCAAAGAAAAAGAAACTAACTGCCACTCAACCCACTTTTTCAGATAGGCTTTAGAAACCTTAACAATAAGATTCCTATAAACGAAAAGGTATATAGGAAAGAAAATATCATGTTATTTCATTTTTACACTATTTTGTCTTTCTAAAAATGATTGCTAAACAATAGGAAGCAGACAACTGTTTAGCAGTCTTATGCCGACAATATAGCTTTTTAGTATCAGGCCTTATTAGCAAATTTCAAATCATCAAGCATGAAAATATACTGAGCAAATAAACTCTGTAAGTAGTAGGCAAGCATTATAGCAAACTTTCCATTTTACCTGTAACAAGGTCTGCAGTTGATACATTCGGTCCTAATCTGTTTGAGCATAACAGAACCCAAAACACTATTACATTTACTGCCAAAATTAACTAGCAAGCTTGCAAGTTATGCAAAAAATCAGCTTCTCCTGCTCCATCCCAAGAACGCAAAGATGAGCATGGGATACGACATCAGTTTGGCAAATTTTAAGGAACTCTGGTTGGTCATTTAATTCAAGTCTATGCCTTCCAAGTGGGAAAAGGATGCCAAGCATGCAGTATTTACAGGTTAAAACAATGAAAGTACTAAAGATGTCTCTGCCGCAACCAAACAGCCACATCTGCCACTCATTCGGCACAATGTCAAAATACTTCATGAGGAAGAGAAAGGCAAAGTCATATATATTGTTGACAGACTCCATAGCATCCCATAGCACAAAACCAGCTAAAAACTGAAGTTTATTTGAAGAACAGTTTAAAACTTAAAATAAATGCAGTGAGCTTTAAAAACCTGAACCTCATGCTAGCTATATTTCCCCTACAAGCCCCCTCTTCAAAATGCATGCAGGTACAAAGGAACAAAACTGACCAGAAGAAACCACAAAGCAACATGAGAAACTGAAAGGAGAGACGAGCCATCTCTTCACCTTGCCATGATAAGCATTGTAACAGTTTTGGAATCACAACAGGCTTACAAGGATTTACTTTGGCAATTAAACAATTTTAGAGAAATGCCCAACTTCTATGCACTAGATACAGAACTACAGTGCCTTAAAATAAATCACAGAAAAATATACACAACATAAAAATATTTGACCTTTTGATTTTGCCATATTCACTTTCCAAAACAAAACACCTTTTAATTAACATGTTTAAATACACTTTAAAAAAAAAAATTTAAAAAATAAAAAAACAGAATAGCAGTTATATGTAGCAAACATTCCCCTCTCCCAAAGTTACCAATTTTCTCCAGGAAAAAAGTTAATAATACGTTTTTTAAGATACATGTAGAATGTATGCATTTTGGGCCAACAGCACACCTAGTTTTAGTACATATTCACTGACACACATTCCACCAACCAAGTTCTTAAGGACAGAAAAATTACATGTAAGGCCAACTCTCAAAACACCTAAAAATATACTAACTTATTAAATATTGCATCATCCTACAACACAGATAAGAATCCCAAGAATAACAATGCTGTGTGCCACAACACACATAAAACTCTGACCTTTGATTGCACAAAGACATCTGTTCTGATACTTCCAAAGTCCTAAGAGATCATGGTCTACTTCAGATTAACCATCAAATTGCACATTAAAAATGTTAATGTTCATTACATAGGTTTAGACTTCCCTAATGTAATGGAAACCTATTGCTTTTAAATTATGTAATATTTCTCAGAAATGAGGTATTGCAGTAACACACACATGCAGACAGGTATATGATGTATTTTGAATTCCAAAGGGCCTTCCAAAGACTCAAACTTCCTGCACCTTTCAAAATTAAATTTTGTTTGATAGCTGTGCTAATGCTGTCCTTTCAGAAGACAGTTTTAATGGCAATACTCATGCACATTTTTCCACTGAGAAAGAAAATTAGTATATATAATTTCTTTCTCAAGTAACAGTGCTTTTCACTCCCTCAAAGCATAGAGGTTAAAATAAATAAAATCAGTACATGACATCTTGTCAAAGAAAGCTCAGCTCGAAGGAACAGATTCTGAAAACTAAACACCAAACAGGAAAATTACGGTCAATGGAACAAAGCTATCATGCTACATAATAAAATAGATTCAGCTACAAATACAATAAAACCTTCTACATCTACGATGTAGCTGAATATTCAATATTATCAAGACGCTATCCAAAATCTCAGGGAAACAGAAGTGATGTACATAACTTGTAAACCAGCTCTTCCATTCCACAATTCCAGTCCAGTTTGAAAACAAATTGGTATGTTTTCGAAACTTAACACATGCTTTTTATCCAAGACCCAGATTTTAAGTACAATGAGCTCAATTTATTGAAATTGCTACAATGAAGGTAAGAAAGAAAGGGTCATAACTTTTACAAAATACTTTGATAACTGAATATCTGGTATAATCAACATATTCTTATTTCTAGTCATCTACAAAAAGATTGTGTGGAAAGCCGATTTTCTATACAACAATTTCATGCAACTATTAGGAATTTAAGCAAAATAAAGCAGAATGACTGTTCAACTCAAGACCAAGAACTACATGCTCAGAAAATCCAAAAAGCATTCCATGCAAAAAACCACACTGAGGTCAAACAACATTTTTCCCTACAATGTAAGACTGCTAGAAGGAGACACACAGTCCAGGTTAATTCATAATGGCCTCAATCATGTATTATGTGCAGCAGTTTTATGAGAAGTACTTTTCATAATCATTTCCTGACAGAGACAACTTAACATTACCAAAGTACTTCTGATGTATTCCTTCTGCTTAGTACCATCTAGTAAGCATATAGCAAATTTCTCTGTCCTTCCTATGTCAAATGCAATTTCTGATTGCAACAAGCTACTTTAAAAGAGTATTTACAATTAATTTTTGACCCTGTCCTTTTAAAGTCATTATTTTAGAGAAATGAGGGTCTGAAGGTGCCTAGACGTTTTAGTGTAGATTTGGGTCAAACAAGCTGCCTCAAGACAATCAGAAAAATAACATTTAAGAAAACTACAGCAGACCTTGAAACTAAACAGCTTGTCAGTGAGAGCAGAGAAAAAAGCATTTTAAAAGCAGCTGTGATAGCTGAAGGCCTTATTTCAGTGTGAAACCAATGACAGAAACCAGGATGATACCAGCAAGTGAATCAAGACATAAGATTTGTAGGAAAGAAAGAAAAAAACATCCATTGATCCGTCCTGAAGAAATTCTTTTTTAAACCCAACAATCTGTGTAATCCTTTGCATACAAAGCAAAATGTACTGCTCAGGAATTCAGAAACATTCTCTACAGCAGTTCAGATTCATCCTTCTCCATTCATTTTCCCAGCGTGGCCAGACTGACACACCAAAGAGAAGGAGGAACAATAGTCCAATCTGACTTCAGGCACTGTGTCTTAGTGGAGCTGCAACTGCTTGAAGCCTGTTGGAATAAATGAGAGCTATCCTGTCCTTCCCACAACTGATGCAGGAAAGAGGATTAACATTGGATTTCAATTAATTCTAGGAACACTGGAGTCCCAATTTATCCGACCACAGCCAACATGAATTTCAGTCCGGGTTATAAAGCACAGTCTACAACAGTTCTGTTTTCCTACGAGGTAGTATGGGCCCCATAGACACAAAAGAATACACATATTAGTATTTGTTTCAGAGAGAGAAAGCATTGCAAGGGAGAAAAAAAAAAGACAAAAATAATCACCTTCATATATACTAATGACAAATGTTTTCTAGGTGTTTAAGAAAGTTTTTCAATTATGTATTTTTATCTCCTCCTCAAGACTACAACTCAACAGAAGTTTATCTCTTCCCCTGAGATATACCATTACCTAGTAATACCCCCTGACACATAACTGCATCTTATTTAGGTTATTTGCCTTATTTCAATTTTCAGCTGGGATTATTCTCTTATAATTGTGCTTACAAATAAGAAAAAAAAAAATCCAAAACTTAAAACAAGCAAAAAATAAGTACTTTAAAACAATACCTTCAAAACCAGAGGTTTTTAAGGCAGAACTGACACTCTTTCTCGATTCTATGAAAAGAAAAAGACAAAACGAAACAAAAAAAACCCGCCCCACAACCCACCACCAAACCACAAAATCTTCAACCATTTAAAACAGCTGCCATAGCTATCCTGAGACATCTTAAACTGAGTGCTTGTGTGTGGTTGTATTCTACCCCAGAACAAACTACTACCTCAAATTGCTACCATTATTTCCTCAGTAGAAAAAGAGGAAGAAATAAGCTAAGCTTTACAGAGATAACAAGAAGGTAAAAAAGGGAAGTCAGTATACAAATTAATTAAATTTTCAGTCATTCACAAATAAAGCGACTATGAAACTTCAGTACAGCAAATTAAGGCTATATATTATATGGCCTTAATTTTATATATATTATTTACAAGTTAGGGAATTAGTACCTCTGGAAGTGTTTAAAAAAATGTGTGGATGTGGCACTTGGGGACATGGATTAGTGGTGAACGTGGCAGTGTTAATTCAGTGGTTAGACTCAACGATCTTACAAGGTCTTTTCTGACCTTAACGATTCCACGATTCTATGATATACAGTCCAGACACATTTGCCCGCCTCAACTTTTACATTCTTAGTTTTTTGTCCTGAGCTTCTTCAGCTCCAACTTGCCCATAGACTCCTGTTAATTCCCAGTAGCCATCTGAATGAAACATTGCACATGATATGGTTAAGATCTACTGGCATCCCACATTCTTTGACCACAATCAACAGAAATTTCAGTTCCAATTTCAGTGCAGTTTCCTATTAAGTAGAGCAAGGGCCTTTCATACACAGAATAGACATACTAGTTACTTGTTTCTAAGAGAGAAGCCGTTGGAAGGGAAAGAAAGAAAGAAAGATAAATTAATGGAATTAAACACAGAAACAGCCTATGAAGAGAAACTGAGGTTCAATCCAAAATGACAAGCAAATCCTAGGAAGCCATTACATGATATAGCTTGCATTAATCTAACAGCTTGCACCCACTGGAAGAGTAAGTTACTCATTCCCTTCCAAGCAAGCACTCCTATTCCCCTTCCCTGCAATAGCCTTGGTACTTGCCAGGTTACAAGGCAACCTGTTTTCACTCGTTTCTCTGACAGAAAGTAACCTTGCCAGTCTCTTTTGCCTGTTCACCGAGTTATCTTACAGCACAGTTGGGCAACTGTCAGAGTCAATACGTGAGAGGGAATGCGACTGTGTCATCTGGAGAGAGGGATATAAGAAGTAGAACTGTTCCTCTTGGCCATGGAAGTCACTATTCCTGGTCAGGCCTCCCACTGGACTTCGCTTTCATTATTTACTAAAACCCAGAACTACTCTGACCTAATAGATAAATTGACAATAGCTTACCAATTAGATTGCAGGGAACATCCCTCCCTGCATGTAGAAAACTTCCTAGACTTTAATCATACACCCCGCACAACACCAAGGGAGACATTACTAGTCCAAGATATAGATGCATTGGCACTAAATGTCATGTACGAACCAAGGTTTTCTTAGCACAGCATTTAAGATGGTCTTACTCTGAACGCCTTTAGGCACACCAGTCCTTCTCTGACGAAGTGTCTAATCAGTTCCTTGAGACCAGTTATCTGTAGCTCCAGCTACAGGAGCAGCTGATGCAAGTACCAGGCAGAAGTCTGACTTTATGTCATAACCAGTATGTTGTTTGCCTACAAAACACTCTTTCCAATATCTCACTAAGTACAACAGTAACTATAAAACAAGAAATCCAAACAGTTTGGAAGCTACCTTTCTAAACATGTTTTTTCATAAAGCAGGGCAAGATTAGAAGGATAAACTTTCAGCCAGATTCTCATCTTCTAGTTTGAGAGAAACATGATGACCACTTTCAAGCAGGAACATATCTATATGCCCTTATTTAAAGAAATACCACTTTGAGGGAAACAACAAAGTTTAATGTTTGGGGTTTATTTTTTAGAGACTCATCAGGAAAAAAACCTCACTAATGGTTCTTTAATACTCACTGACTTGCATACTCACCCACAGCAGTTTCTAAATTCCAGAATTACCTATACCCAAGTCTCACCAAAAAAAAAGAAAAAAAAAAAAAAAAAAAAAACCAAAACATTTATTACAACATTCTTCTGTAACAGGCATCTCTAACATTAGTTTTAGTTCAACCACCTCTTTTTAGGCAATCTGCACCGTAAGCATTTTTTAATTCATTTGGGAATGTTTTGGTATGTCCTCAGCAGCTCCATTTCCATCTCAACAGCTAAAAGTGTTGAATGTTCCTCATCAACAAAGTGCACGGAATGCAACCTCCTACAGAGAGTATTAGCTGGTTATTCTGGTTGCCTAATGAAGATGAGCTGTTTAGAAAGATCAGGTTGCCTAATAAAGATGAGCTGTTTAAAAAGATCGTGAAGCCTGACAAGTACTATCAGTACTGTGTTATTTTATGCAATGCACAGTCTGCAAAGCTTACGACACCCTGAGTAACACTGTCAGTAGACACCATCAGATCTGTCTTGTTCTCAAGTATCTCAAGTGATAAAAAGGGGTTTGGATGTGAACAGCAACAAACCAAAATGACTTCCTAACCTGAGGGCATTGATTAGGATGCTAATTATTGCTTTTAAACTGTGCTCCTTTAATTGGAAAACTACGTTAGCAATAATTTGAAAATATGACTTTCTACCATCGAGACTAGAAAATACCATTTTCTGTCTCCCACATTCTAGCACCAGCAACCAGTATTAGCACAACCTTAAAACCACATTGCTGCAAATGCCTTATTCTGGGTTACTGTGTCTGGTTTACTACTTTTACAGACTGCAGCAACAGCAAACTTGGCTTCAGCCTCCTTTACACACCTTTTAATTGGCTCCTTACACCAAATACGGTTTACCACCTAACTGGGTTAAAAATTTCTTACCCTGATTGGTTTTAAAGACCTCCTGGAGCCTTCTACTAAGTAGCCTTAACAGCCACAGTAGCATTCAGAGTCTCTGCAGCTGTACCTGAAATAAATCTTTTATTGCCTTCAAAATTTAACTCATTAAGTAGTTCTCCTTTAAGAAAAATAAAAAATACAAATCAAAGAAATTTTTTAACTCCTCTGCTTCTCAAATGAGTGATTCCTCCTCCAGCCTACAATATTTTTTCAGACATTGCTAAGAACTTTTTAGTAAGCTTTTTGGTAAGCTGCATAATTTCTATGTCTTCTAACCACAACACAAAATGATACATGATGGCTCCTAAAGCTTTGAAATACCTTACTTTTATAAGGCGAATAGACTTGCAGTCAATAGCAAGTAGAGACAGATGCTTCATTTCTGAAGAAATCTGAGAGCAAACTGGCTCATCATCTCTAGCTCACCATGCTCGTTTCAAAAGCAGATGGAGTATCTGATTACATTAACTTCTATTTAAGCTATGATACAAGCAAACTGTTTCAGATACACAGATAATGAGTCTAAATATCAGATGTTACATTGGCTGGCTGGCAGAGCTGTAAGTAGAATAAGCTCCTTCAATCAACTAGATAATGCCTATAATTTAGAGATCTTTATTGGATTCTCAGCTGCTTATAGAGGTCCAGAGGGGCATACTGGTCAAGACTGCATCCATGCGGTCCATAACATATCAAGATGTTACTTTTACACGTTATTCTATCCAGAAATCTAACTGTTACTTTTACACGTTATTCTATCCAGAAATCTAACTGTTCAATCCTCTTCAGATGGAATTAATGAAGCACAGTAATTTTCAGACCAAGTGGAAACTTCAAATAGTGCAGAACAAAACGAAATAGAATTTTGAGGTTGAGTTACATCAGAACTAAGAATGAATTTTATCTGCATCCATAATTTTTATTCTGAATATAATCTGATATGCTGATTTTAATCTCAAATTCTTAAAAGTTCAGATCCAGGTTACCAAAACCACTTTTGCTCTATCATAAGCTATTTAAAGTCATTTATAATATTTGCAAAACCAAAAATCTACATCTTATATTCTAGATTTTACATATAAACACTTTCAAAAGTAATCTTTAATCACAGTCTGTGCTCCTCAGCTCCACAGCTTTTGGGGGGGGAGGGAGGGGAGATTTTATCCATGTATCAATGTATGTGTATACAGCTCTTACAATACATTCTTCTTCGTAATGGAGAAAACTCCCATAACTCAAACAAGAATGCTCAAAAAATGCACAGGAAAAGTATGAAGCATGACGCAGAGGACCTAGTGCAAAAAGTCCCCTGGAAATGAGTACTGACATTTACCATTCCTGTAAAAGTCACAGGAGACCTCATGGTTCACTTACTGTGAAAAATACAAAATTAATTATTTGGGAGAAAATCTCTAACTCAGCCAGCATATGCCGCATTCCCTGCCATCTAAGCCAGAAAGCAAGCACAGCTGCCACACTTCCAAACTACTGGGCACTAAAAAGTAGTTATGAAGGAAGAAGTTTTTGATTTTCTAAGAAAGATGGCAGCAGTGCTTATTCAGGGTGTGCGAGTTCAAGCCCACACGTCTCACGGGAATGTTCACCTCCACCTTACTTTTCATATAAAGATACTCTTTATCTCCCCCACTTACGACCTCTTACTCTGCAGAAGAGTATCCAAGAATTATGTGCCCAGAACAGAATGTAACACGATCCAAACACAAGTGTCTGATTAAGGCACTCAGATTTCAACAAGATTATCTTGAGTCCTGGTCCCTGCTCTTGACATTACTGACTACATACATCCAGTGAGCATGAATTACAGCACAATTTTTTCCAGGTCTTAAGACATACTGATACTTTTTCTTAGACTTCTGATTTAATAGTGCTTCTTATAGGAACATGCTGTCTATGCTGTGACTGGGAATGCATCCGTTTGCCTTTAAAAAAAGGCAGCACTGTCCGTTTCTCTAATTATTTCAGGAACTGGCAAGGACTTTAAATTTGCCTAAAACCTGCCTCCTACCTGCCAGGCTTTTTGGAAGCTGTTGCTTTTCTAGCTTGGAAGTAATAGTAGTGTTTTGCTTTTCATTATAACCTCCATTAATGTAATCTGAAAGTGCCAAAAAAGATTTTTCTTTAATAATTAGCAAAAAGTAGTAAATACTTGACAGAGGAAAAATCCTTTACCACGAGTGTTTTCTAGATAAAGATTTAGAGGTCAATGATCTCTAAAGAGCCTTTAATGAGTTTGACAATTCACTGAATGTGAACCATTAAGCCATTTTCTTACAATTCAATTACAGAAGAAAAGTTTATTATCAACTTGTTTATATTACATAGCACTGGCTATGAAACTAAAAATACTAAGAAAAAAATAATCAAGCTATTTGAAGAGTGAGAATTCCCCAACCTTACAACGTAATTTGTAGTACAATAATTCAAATACACCCAGAGTGAGCTTTCTTTAAAAAGACTTTTCTTTTTCTTTTAGCAATTCAAGCTGTAGAGTTATATAAGACAACCTCAAACTGCACATCTATCTCCAGAAAATGCAATAATTAAAATTGGACTTGATGTAGCTGATTCAGATTAGATTCCATTCAGAGAAAGATACTGAAAGTCACATTTTAAATTTAAATTAATTTTAATCATCACTTCTTATTTTCTGCACACCATAAAGCAGTTTCCACCTAACCAATAACTCATGCATTTGTATCAGCAAGCATCACCAAGCCTACTGGCTGCATGAGAACTTGGATCTTCCACACGTCACTTCAGAGTGACTGGTCACTGTAATGGACATTTTAGTACACAGGCTTTTTTCAGTCACAAATTAATGTTCAAATTTAACTTCTACTGCAAGAGTGTAAAGTTTTAATATTTTATCAGACCAAGTATTCTCTGGTCTGATAACAGTTTTCGTCTGCATTGTCTTCAGTTTCCTGACACCTTTCCATCCAGCTTTTCACACCTAGAGGACTATCTCTTCTTCACTAGGCTGCTTATTCCCTTTGCAGATACCCAATGTGAACAGATGATCCAATTTTTCAGACACCTGAAAACCAGAAGTCCCATTCAGTTACTTTGTGCCTAGTACAGAATTTTGAAAAGGAAGTATCTCCTTATTCCCATGCTCTTGGCATACAGTCAGTAAGTTTCCAGCAATGATCACCTAGAGATTTACAGATTTTCTTCTCAACACATGGCAAGCATATTAAGGGATAGAGTACATTTCCTAACAAAAACCGTGTTCCAAAGGATCATGGTGCACAAACTTCATAGAAAGCTGTTGAATTTCTGAGAGGCTCAGAACAATGCATACATTCACACTAGAAAGATTTTTGTCCAGCTTCCAAAGGTTGGCATTATAAGAAACAGAATTTTACTATGCTGTGTTAACCAACACATTTATATAAAACACATATTTATCTGCTACTTCTATCTCCAAATTCTCCATTAGCTGTCCCAAAAAAAAAAACCAAAAACAAAAACCAAAAAAAAAAAAAAAAACCAAACTAACAAACCCCCCACACACAGACACGCAAAAACAAGACCAAAAAAAAATCACCAAAAAAACCCACCACAGAAAACCAGACTATTCAAAGCATTTACTAATGTGTTATGAGAAGCATGTTAGTTTACTAGTGTTGCCCTGGAATGGTGTAGAAAAATGCAGACAGAGGCTTTACTACTTCAGGCTGCTCTATGGTCCACAAGCAACTCTCTAGGAATCATCCATGTAGTTTGCACTGAGAACTGACCTCACATACTGCAGGATTTGTTCCCTTCCATTCTCAGTACACATGCACCAAAAGCAGTAAGGAATGCATTGCAATTCATTCTTAATCACATGATGTAAATGTACCAGTGCCTGCTTCATGTAAGCTTAGTCCAGACAAACAAGGTGTCTGCTCAAAATCATTTCACTGATCATCTGACCATATTTAAAGGCTAAAGTTTTATTTGCCCATGTTTTACCATTTTTTCATGACTTTGTCTCATTTCTTTGTCCTCCTCCACACAGAACATCACTGTTTAAGGTTGTGTGTAGCATCAAAGAAAAATGAGAATTAGATACAGTGCAACCCAATGAAAGACAGAGATTCAGCCAATTAGAGACCTGCATGGACATTGACACGCTAGGGAGAAAGAAAAAAAGGCACAAGAGCACTAATGTGCAATAAACAAACAGGATTGTAGACAAACCTTGTATCTATTCCTTAATGTAAGGAATAATAATGGCCCGTCTTCGCGAACGAAGAGCCGGGGAAGGACCTTACCCGCATATGCAGATCAGGCCTTCGAGCCTGCGCAGTGGATTTTTTAGGTGACACACAGTGTGCGCGGAACT